>OY728119.1:448673642-449190979 GCA_963277665.1 Viscum album
TTACATATTGGTTGGTGTTGACTACAAATGAGCTTTGGGATACTTGGTGCATTGGACAAGGTACGGTTTTAAGAGCATGAAGATCAATAGCTGAGCTATCTCAGTAGTTTTACTTTAATGTTTTTTTAGGCTGAGGCATATTTCAAGTTTGGGATGTATTTTTTCACTTTAAATTCAGTTTCTATAGTTGTACCCCTATGCACCTTAGTGATTTTTCAGGCGTGGTTTATGTTCTATCCGTTGCATATTTTTATTAACATTGATCTTCAATTTTACATTTATATAGTAAATTGTCTGTATGAAGACACATTAGGTAAAGTTATCCCCATGTTAGATATTTATTTTAGTGCAAGTTGCTAACCCTTTTCCTACAATTGTTCTCTTGGTGTAGTTGTGTCTCAAAAACCAATGGGTCGGGTCATAAAAATGATGAACTCAACTAGCATGATCATTCCTTTTAATTCCCATTTATTACAACCTTGGAGGGAGGTAGAATTATTTGGGTTCTAAAACCACACACAATGAGGGTTTACTCGCTACTTTGATTCTTCATTCCATTGGACGTCATGTATGTGTATTTACTTTTTCCATTGGTATTCCACTCCCACTACTTATCTGATTTAGAGGTGGAACATAGGTGTCAAGAACAATGTGGTGGTACTGAGACTGGGGAGAATCTCTATTTTGACATCTTCAAAGGAGTCATCCATTTGAAGGAAGGGAAAGTTTGTGCACATCTAGGAAGACCCCCATACTATGTCAGAGTGTATAAAAATAGGTGTTCATTCCATCATAGCTCATCTCATTCTCCCTAAAGGTTGTAAACATATGAAACTAGATGAATTTATGGAGATAATATTTTCAATTTGGGTATTTTCATTGTAACACCCCAAGATTTCATAGTATGTACTACTTCAAAACAATTCAATAACTTGCACTACAGGTAACACTGAGTTCAAGCGCATCATGACTTACCAAACAAGTCGTTCAAAAGAGGTTATGAATATTATTAACTAAGATTTTAACCTCATATAATCTTTATAATTTTAGAATCCATATTATGAGATTCTAAGGCATAATGTAATAACAAATTCATTTTTTTCAGATAAAAGAAGTATTTTTCAAAAATGCACTTTTACCAACATTAATAGTGAACCCTTTTCAAATCCAATATTTTAAAATTTTATATATTCAATTTGACTAAATAAATATATTATTTAGAATGGGGACATCAAAAATTTACAATGTAACACCCCTAGATTCCACGATATGCTTCTCTTTGAATAATACAGTAGCGTGTGTTGTACGCAACTTCGAGTTCTAACACACACTACAACCAATCAAACTAGCCGTAATAAATAGTAATACCTACTTTTTAAAATTTTTATAAATTTTATCTCTCTTAATGGACTTCATTTTTGGATTCATAATATCGAATTTAGCCTAGGGTGAAATTTTGGTACTTTTCGGATAACTTTTATATTTTGATGAATAGTGAAAATTACTAAATTTTAATTAAAAACAACTTTTTTAATCAAAATAAATAGTAGTGATAAATTATGAATTTGAGTAGTTTTAAAGTAAATTAAGAATATATGTTTACCATTTAATTAAAATTTGGTCATTGGACAAAATTTTACAGTTAAACCGGACATAAAAAAGTGTCAATCTTTTGATAGTTATTATATCTTAAAAACACGCTTTTTGTTTTGATAGCGGGAATTAATTTTAAATTAATTTTTTCCACTTTTGTTTTTGGATTTTTTAAAAATGGATTCCATATTTGGAATCAGTATGTCCTAATTTTGTAAATAGTTAACTTTTATTTTTAGTCATTTTGAATAATTACTTCAGTAAATATTTTATTTACCATGGTTAAAGGGTAAATCCGGTAAATAAGGGTTAAAAAATATTATAATAATAATAATAAATTACCATAAAACGTGTTCTAACCTTATTGGTGGATACATTTCCGACCATGGACATCTTTGGGTCGATTTTGGGACCCCATGGATCCACTTGTAAGTGATAATGACACTTTATATTAATTAAGTCAAAATAAATATAAAAATGGCATAAGCATATATCTTTTAAAAAAACAATTTTTACATGGGGATATATATGTTGGATTTTCGACTATAAATATTCATTAGAAATATAAAAAAATTTAATACATAATGATAGTTTATTTATAATTTTTAAATGTTATATAATTTAATTTTATTATGACACAATGGTGATGCAGTAATTACCTAATTAATAAAAAATTAGAATAATTGATTTTATAAATACCCAAATAAATGATATTTGAGACATTTTATAAATACCAATAATTTTATAGGATAATATGACATTTCATGATTAATTTAATTAACCTTTTTCGAAGTAATCATTCTGTAATGATTTTTACAAAAATCAATTATTGAATAGTGTCACAATTGAGATAAAATAGTTTTTAAAAAATATATTATATTATTAATTAATATTAAATTCCTAAAAATCTAAGGTTCGTCCAAGAGAATTATATCATGATAGGTGTATCATTAATGGACCACTTGGGGGTCTCTTGGAGGTATATAGTATGTTTATTAACTATATAATATAAAAATACAAAGTGACATGGTAAGTGTCAAACTAATTAACTAAGAGTTAAAACTAAAATATAAGGTTACAATAATGACCCAAACCTTTATAAATTCTATATTTTGAGTGTTTTTAGACCCATAACCTCCTTAAAATTTAAAGAATCCACTTTGGAGCCATTTGAAATGGAATATGAATTTATTATAAAATAATGTTTCTAGCTTTTCCAAAGTCGCCCCTCACCCCTCTTATAAAAGGGAACTCCTTCTCATTAATTCACACCTTCAAAGCCTTTTGGTTCGGAAAAACTCTGACCAAATACCTCTCAACTTTTCTCACTTCATCCTAGAGGCCTTCCTTTAGTCATAAAGCCAACCTAAGGCGCCCTTTTGATCAAATAAAAAGGAAGAACCTGAAGAAGAGGTAATGATTTCACCACCCCTTTTCAAGTTCCTTTCTTCTTCCACTTCTTATATCTTTGTTATTACCATTCTAAATTAATAACTACAGTATATTATATATATATTGATGTTATTATAAACATGGTACAACCATATTCATTATTCTGTCCATCCTTTGAATGACATGTCACCATACGTGCGTACGTACGGCTTACCGTCTCCACGTCGTGGTTTAATTGTTATTCAATAAATTATTATTTGGATGGGTATAATAATGATGTGTGATTCATGTAAATAATAAATATAACATGATAATGATTCTGTATATATGATATAACATCCAATTAAATATTATTTTAATATCAAAAGAATGATATTGTCGCTCGTGCGTACGTACGGACTAACGTCTCCACGAACGCGATGAGATTCATTCTCCATCGTATCCATTCAAGTATAATTATCATTTGATGATTAATAATAGTATATATGGACTTGATATCATTTTGGATATGAATAAGATACAATCTATCCATGAAAAACACGACTTACGTAACAAAACATATAAAAGAAAATGAGTAAGTTAACAACTGAAACAACGATAATTCTAAAATATTATTAACAAAGCAATGTTAAAAGATCATATATGATATCATATTAATATATATGATTTTTGTAATATTTAATAACAATTATTTCACCATTATATAGGTGGTTAACCTATCCCATCCAAGGAAAAGTACAGGGTAAGGGTTTATTTCGTAATCTCTTCATTATCTGAGGTTGTTTATATGTAATAATCTACTGGGACCTCTTTATCATCCACATCCATGTTTCATAAAAATGTATTTCAAATAATTTTTACTATTTTAAAATACTATGGTATAAAATAATTTATACCCTTGTTGAATTTTTATAAGAGGTTTATAAAAGAAATATTTTCGTGGTTTTCCAAACAAGGTGCTTTTTAACCTTCTCGATAGAATTAAGGTAAGAATTTTTTTTAACTTATACGGCGGGTGTAGCTATTTTCTGCCATTATAAAATCTTTGAAGCTTCCCTTACAAGATTATAAGAATATTTTAAAAGTAAATGTTTTATTTTATAATTATGTGAGCTTTAAATGATTTCAAAATGAATATTTTAAGAATTTATGAAAGGTACTCTTTATCATAGATCAGAATTTTAAATTTTTTAAAGATTTATCTTTCTAAATCATTTTAATTAATGTCCATGTTTTCAAAATTATTTTAAGGATTTATTTATATGTAAATTAATATTTTGAAATGATATTTCTTTTCAAAAGTTTCAAAGTGGTATGGGACACTTTGATTCAAAAATCTCTTTTAAATTACATTCTTTATAAATGTGTGACTTTTAAATGATTTAAAAAAAAGAGATATTTCTCTCAAATAGTTTTGATTTCATCTATGTCAACATCATTTGATGGATTTTAAGATTATTTGAAGTTGATTTATTATGATACAAAACTTCCATATAGTATTGAAGGTTTTGTGATATGTTTGGCTGTGGATGTGTTATTTTTATACAATTCATGGTTTATGGATAAAGTATTGACATTTAGTATTCTAGTTTTAATACGAATGTTTATGTTATATTTAAACCTATTCATATGAGGAATGCATTGGACGTAGTAAGTGACGGGTAGAGCCCGCTATAGCTCCTCGATGCATCGGTTGGCTTCACTAGAAAACTAGTGTCTTGTCACAAGGCCTTGGAAAAATCTTATTTTTAGTCATGGCACGAGGCCTTGGCTATGTGGTTATGATAGTCTGGCATTATGCATTCCATCATTATGAATGTGGTTATTGATATTGCATGTGATTATTCGATTAGTAGAATATCCATATGAATAAGTAAATCGCATTATTTCATTTTATATTTTCCATACTATGTTAAAGTTCAAGTTTAAAAGGCTTTGTTTTAGTTATACATTGACTTAAATGTTTATTCTTATTTATGAAAGTTTCTGTTATATTGCTATCCTTACTGGGCATTTGAGCTCACCCCTTTTCTATGTTTTATTTTTCCCAGGATGTAAAGAAGTAAATTATGAATGACCTGCAGGGACAGTATGAGGGGATACGAATGTGGACTATGGAGACTATGTTGTTGTAGTTTTCATATTTATGATGTAATGTAAATCTTTATGAATATATATAGTGTTTCCAAGGATACTAAACTAATCGGTCTTTCGATATTTGATCTTTCTTGTGATCATTCCAATGTTATGTAATAATGCACCGACTCTGGGTAACTGGGGTCGGGGCATTACAGCTGGTATCAGAGGAAGTTTAGTACAAACCTTGGAAGCTAGATTTAGATAAAATCCGATTAGAGCACATAGACCTATGATAGACATTGAGGATTAGTATATAAGAACTTCCTAGAATTTTGGTATTGTAGAGATTTTGTGAGTTTTCCGAGCAATACATCCCTGTCTAGATACGAGCCGGTAGAGGCGGCTCCGGCACTGATGTACCTAGGGGTAAAACCCGAAAACACCACTTTGATCTAGAATCGAACAGGAACTGGTGCACGACAATGGGCCTTGCTGCACTCTTGGTTACGACACTCCCATGGATATTCTTAGGATAACTCTCATTTTCTTTACAAATCATTATGTAGGGTTTATGAGTATATAATTTCTCAAAGGAGACATTTTTATGAGTATGGATTATATCCATAAACTATTTAATTTATGTTATGTGTTTTACAAGTTTGGGATTAGGTATTGTTATTCATAAACTAATCTAGTGTATGCCATTGTTTAGAAATGGCGCCCAGTAGAAGGAATGAGAACTCCAGAAATGCACATGATCCAAAGAGAAAGAAGATAATATCTTTCATGGTCATAAGCTAGAATTTATAAGAGAAATAGTCTCCCATGTATTATCATTATATGAAGAAATAATATCATGTGTTGATAAGATAAGTAAAGATTTTACTGAGTCCTATGGCTTTTAAGGGATGCAAGAGAAGAAAAGGAAGGAAGAGAGAAAGATGGATAAAGGGAAGAGGGAAAAAAAGAATTTTCCCATATGTGATAAATGTGGGAAGAAACACCCTGGAACTTTCCTGAAAGGAATGGGGGTTTGTTAAAAGTGTGGAGGAAAATGGCACAAAGTATTTGATACAAGGGTAAGAAAATGGTTTCAAATTTACAATTCTTCATTTTCAAGGAGTTTGGACACTATGAGAACCTATGTCCCAGTCATCAGACTATGCCGCAAATGATGCTATTGGATAATAATCAAGTTATGATACTACCATAGATGAAGAGGAATGATTAGATTTCTTATGTTGATTATGTCATTTGAGTGTTGTATCAACAATGTACTTGTTATAATAATTATGGAGTATATAAGCATTGTACTGCAGTACTATTTCATTAAGGACTTGAGATTGTGTAGAACAAAGAAGAGTGACTCAATAGCAGGTTAAATTTTTGGAAAATATATGGTCGAGAGAAAGATAAACCATAATATGGTTCTGATACTGAGGTAGTGATTTTAGAATAATACATGATTGATTTGGATAAATTATATTGGATATTCTTGACTACCTTGAAACTGATTAATGATTTGTATATTCCATCATTGTTGGGGTTTACAACATTTTTGGATTGAAGGATTATATCCATTATTCTTTAAGGAATAAGGGATCATGAATGGAATCAATAAGGTTTTATGGTAATTCAGGATGTTGTAGTGTTTTAAAATAATACATGATGAAGGTGTTCACATGTTATTATGTTGGAAAAAGGATCTTCATTGTGTTTACCTTCCTTATAAATTTTGGACTGAATTATTTTGAATAGTTCTAGTTTGGATTATTTTGGATTTCTATAAAAGGAAAACCCGGAGGTTGGGCGGAAACCCGTCGCGTCCGGAAAGGCAGCGAGACTTGAACCCATAACCGAAAGGGCGACAAGGGTGTATCACCTACCACTGACCCATGTGATGTCCTAGATTGAATAATGTCGTTTTTTAATTGTTCTTCTAGATGAATTATAAATTCATTTTTTTAAACCTTGCGAATAGGATAAATAGAATATTATTTTTAAGTTATATTATCTTTTAGAGTGAAAGATGAGTTTGTGGTTGAACATAGTTAAAAGATGAGACGCTACTTGTCAAGTATATATTTTTCTTCTTCTCTTATTCAATGAAGAAATTAATTCTTATACTTTAGTGAAGGGATCTAAAAACAAAAAATGTGTTATCCTAATACCTTATGTTTTGTTGAACAGATGGCATTTTAAATCCTCATAGATTGCAGAATTTAAGGACCCCAATTTTAAACTTGTTTATGATTTATGACCTCAATCATCACCTATAAATATTTAAATTTTCCTCCAATTTTATGTCTCTAATTTCCACCAATGTTCTCCTAATCGAGATCATCATTTGGTGGTGACCCTTTCATTTCTCTTTTCCTCTTATTAAGACTAAATTTTATTAACCAAATTTCCGATGTGGGATTTCCCACAAAGATATTTTCTGTTTTCAACCTTTATTTTCGAAGAAGAATATCAAATTGCGAGGACACAATTTATTGAAGGAGGGAAGAATGTAACACCGCAAGATTTCATAGTATGTACTTCTTCAAAATAATTTAATAACTTCCACTACACGTAACACCGAGTTCAAGCGCACCATGACTTACCAAACAAGCCGTTCAAAAGTGGTTATGAATATTATTAACTAAATTTTGAACCTTATATAATCCTTATAATTTTAGAATCCATATTATGAGCTTCTTAGATATAATGTAATAACAAATTAATTTTTTTTCAGATAAAATAAGTATTTATCAAAAATGCACTTTTAACAACATTAATAGTGAAACCTTTTTAAATCCATTATTTTAAACTTTTATATATTCAATTTTACTAAATAAATATATTCTTTAGAATGGGGAAATCAAAAATTTACAATTTAATAGCCCTAGTTTCCATGGTACATTTCTCTTTGAATAATACAGTAGCGTGTGCTGTACGCAACTTCGAGTTCTAACACAAACTACAACCAATCAAACTAGCCATAATGAATAGTAATACCTACTTTTTAAAATTTTATAAATTTTATCTCCCAAAATGGACTTCATTTTTGGATTCTAAATATCGAATTTAGCCCAGGGTGAAATTTTGGTACTTTTCGGATAACTTTTATATTTTGATAAATAGTGAAAATTACTAAATTTTAATTAAAAACAACTTTTTTAATAAAAATAAATAGTAGTGATAAATTATGAATTTGAGCGGTTTTAAAGTATATTTAGAATATATTTTTACAATTTAATACAATGTTGTTCATTGGACATAATTTTACAATTAAACCGGACATAAAAAAGTGTCAATCTTTTGATAGTGATTATATCTTAAAAACACGCTTTTTGTGTTGAGTGCGGGAATTAATTTTAAATTAATTTCTGCCACTTCTATGTTTATAATTTGGAAAAATGGATTCCATATTTGTAATCAGGATTTCCAAATTGTGTATGTAGGTAAATTTTATTTTTAGACATTTTGAATAATTACTTCGGTAAATATTTTATTTACCATGGTTAAAGGGTAAATCCGGTAAATAAGGGTTAAACAATAATATTATAATAATAATAAATTACCCTAAAACATGTCCTAACCTTAATGGTGGATACATGTCCGACCATGGCCATCTTTGGGTCGATTTTGGGACCCCATGGATCCACTTGTAAGTGATAATGACACTTTATATTAATTAAGTCAAAATAAATACAAAAATGGCATAAGCATATATCTTTTAGAAGAAAAAAATTTAAATGGGGTTTTATATGTTGGATTCTAGACTATAAATATTCATTAGAAAGATAAAAGGATTTCTTACATAATGGTAGTTGCTTTATAATTTTTAGACAATATATAATTTAATTTATTTATGACACAGTGGTGATGCAGTAATTACCTAATTAATGAAAAATTAGAATAATTGATATTATAAATACCCAAATAAATGTAATTTCAGACTTTTTATAAATACAAATAATTTTTTAAAATAATATGACATGTTAGAATTGATTTAATTAACTTTTTTTTAAGAAATCATTCTGTAATGATTTTTAAAAAAATCAATTATTGAATAGTGTCAGATTTGACATAAAATAGTTTTTAAAACAAATATTATATTATTAATTGATATTAAATTTCTAAAAATCTAAGGTCTATCCAAGATACTTATATCATGATAGGTGTATCATTAATGGACCACTTTGTGGGTCTCATGGAGGTATATAGTAAGTTTATTAACTATATAATATAAAAATACAAAGTGACATGGTAAGTTTCAAACTAATTAACTAGGAGTTAAAACTAAATGATAAGGTTAAAATAATGACCCAGACCTATCTAAATTATATTGTTTGAGTGGAATTTGACCCATACCCACCTTAAACTTTAAATAATACACTGTGGATCCATTTTAAACTGAATATGAATTTTTTATAAAATAATATTTCTAGCTTTTCCAAAGGTTCCCCTCACCCCTCTTATAAAAGGGCACTCCTCCTTCTCATTAATTCACACATTCAAAGCCTTTTGGTTCGGCCAAAACCTACCCAACTACTCTATCAACATCCCTAAATTCATCCTAGAGGCATTACATTAGTCCTAAAGCCAACCTAAGGAGCTATTTTGATCAAATCAAAAGGAAGAACCCGAAGAAGAGGTAATGATTTCACCACCCCTTTTCAAGTGCTTTCTTCTTCCACTTCTTCTATATTTTTTATTACCATTATAAATTAATAAATCCAGTATATTATATATACTTTTATGTTATTATAAACATGGTACAACCATATTCAGTATTCTATCCATCATTTGAATGACATGTCACCATACGTGCGTACGTACGGCTTACCGTCTCAACGTCGTGGTGTAATTGTTATTAAATAAATTATTATTTGGATGGGTATAATAATGATGTTCTATTCATGTAAATAATAAATATAACATGATAATGATTATTTATATATGATATACCATCCAATTAAATATTATTTTAATATCAAAACAATGATATTGTCGCTCGTGCGTACGTACGGACTACCATCTCCACGAATGTGATGAGATTCATTCTCCATCGTATCCATTCAAGTATAACTCTCATTTGATGATTAATAATAGTATCTAAGGACTTGATATAATTCTAGATATGAATAAGATACAACCTATCCCTGAGAAACAAGGCTTACGTAACAAAACATATAAAAGAAGACGAGTAAGTTAACAACCGAAACGACGATAATTTTAAAATATTATTAACAAAGAAATGTTAAAAGACCATATATGATATCATATAAATATATATGATTATTGTATAATTTAATAACAATTAGTTCACCATTATACAGGATGTTAACTTACCCCAAACAATGAAAAGTACAAGGTAAGTTTTTATTTCACAATCTCTTCATTATCCGAGGTTGTTTATACGTAATAATCTACTGGGACCTCTTTATTATCCACATCCATTTTTCTTAAAAATGTATTTCAAATCATTTTTAATATTTTAAAGACTATGGTATAAATTCATTTATACCCTTGTTGACTTTTTATAATAGGTTTATAAATGAATCTTTCCGTTGTTTTCCAAACAAGGTGCTTTTTAGCCTTTTTGATAGAATTAAGGTAAGAATGTTTTTTTAACTTATATGGAGTGTGCGGCTATTTTCCGCCATTATAAAATCTTCGAAGCTTCCCTTACAAGCCTATAAGAATATTTTCAAAGTAAATTTTTTATTTTATAATTATGTGGCCTTTAAATGATTTCAAAATGAATATTTTAAGAATTTGTGAAAGGTACTCTTTATCAAGATCAGAATTTTAAATGTTTTAAAGATTTATCTTTCTAAATATTTTTAATTAATGTCCACGTTTTCAAAATGATTTTAATGATTTATTTATATGGACATTAATATTTTGAAATGATATTTCTTTTCAAAAGTTTCAAAGTGGTATGGGACACTTTGATTCAAAATTCTCTTTTAAATTACTTCCTTTATAAATGTGTGACTTTTAAATGATTTCAAAAAAAGAGATATTTCTCTCAAATAGTTTTGATTTCATCTGTGTCAACATCCTTTGATGGATTTTAAGACTATTTGAAGTTGATTTATTATGATACAAAACTTCTACATTTTATTGAAGGTTTTGTGATATGTTTGAATGTGTATGTGTTATTTTTATACCATTCATGGTTTATGGATAAAGTATTGACATTTCATATGCTAGTTTTAATACGAATGTTTATGTTATGTTTAAACCTATTAATATAAGGAATGCATTGGACTTAGTAAGTGACGGTTGGAGCCTTCTATAGCTACTTGATGCATCGGTAGGTCTCATGAGACAAACTAGTGTCTTGGCACAAGGCCTTGGAAAAATATTACTTGTAGTCTTGGCAAAAGGCCTTGGCTATGTGGTTATGATAGTCTAGCATTATGAATTCCATCATTATGAAAGTGGTTATTGATATTTCATGTGATTATTCGATTAGTATAATATCCATATGAATAAGTAAATGGCATTATTTTATTTTATTTTTTCCACACTTTGTTGAAGTTCAAGTTTAAAAGGATTTGTTTTAGTTATACATTTCCTTAAATGTTTATTCTTATTTATAAAAGTTTCCGCTATATTGTTATCCTTACTAGGAATTTGAGCTCACCCCTTTTCTATGTTTTATTTTTCCCAGGATGTAAAGAAGTAAATTATGAATGACCTGCAGGGATAGTTTGATGGGATAAGAGTGTGGACTATGGAGACTATGTTGTTGTAGTTTTCATTTTTATGATGTAATGTAAATCTTTATGAATATATCTAGTGATTCCAAGGATACTAAACTAATCGGTCTTTCGATATTTGATCTTTCTTTTGATCATGACAATGTTATATAATAATGCACCGACTCTGGGTAACTAGGGCTGGGGCGTTACATTCATCTTGGAAGTGTATCTCAATAGGGTGGGGTACTTCCATATTATTTTCCCATTAGATGGTCTGAAGGTTCGAGCCTTGGGTTTTGTCTCGATAGATCTCAAACTAGGCATAATTCACCTACGTGAATGGGATAGAAAATTCAACCCATATGAAGCTGGTAGCCCCAAAACTCAAATATGGGTCAGGGTGTGTGGGTTAAAATGGATACTTTAACATCCGAAATTAGAACATGAAATTGCACTATCAATAGGTATTCTGATTAAAATCTATAAGTCAATAGAAATTGATATATTAGGTCACTTTTATAGGTTATTGGTTGAGGTTGAATTAGGTTTGGAATTAGTTGACCATGTTATGCTTGCAAATGATGATGATCATTGAACTGAAGATCATGTATGAGAAGTCCCCAAAATTCTGCACGGATTTTAATGTCATTGGTCATGATTTCTCAAACTATAGTCACTATATATTTTTCATCTTTTGCTTCTTGCGTGTGATTTATTCGAACAACTTCCTTTAGAAGAATAATGATTTTTATGCTCAGAAGAATGATATTTCTCCTTAGATGGAGCTTCATCCTATTAATAAGAATGGCCAAAATCCTGTCATTCTTGACATGGGTGAGGTTGCTGTAGAGAATTTCATACTAATGGTGCTGGGATCTGTTCCTATTTAGGCAGCCATACTCAATGAAGAGAATAGTGTTAGAGTAAGTTTTTCACAAATTTCTAAAGCCCATTCTTATGTAGGTGAAATTAAAACATGGGATAACATATTCAATGAAGAAAATAATGTGAATAATGTTGAAGGCATATATGATTATAGCATGTGGACTCAAACGACTCTCGAGATCACAAAATTTGAGAATAAACACATGGTTGAACAGGTTAATGAGGAAGACAAAAAGGAACATGATGATCAACAAAAATCACATGAATATATTTCTATTTTAGGTAGCTAAATGGGTAAGGAAATACTAGAAGTTGGTTCACCAGTTACCAAAAAATATATCCAATATTCTTTGGACCAATTTTCATATGGCCTAAAAATTCTTCTTTAAATTCTGTTGTGGTTAAAGAGTGCTTTCAACTTGTATATTAAAAGAATACAAGATCTACGATTACTTCTCAAGTGGGGTCTAACAAACCAAATGAAGTTCAGTTTATTCCTCTTACTGATCAAAAAAATTACGATGCTATTGACATACAAGATGAAAATTTTGGAACCTTTGATGTGATTCATGGAGACCCAACACACTAGGAAACACCTCTTCAGGCTAGAATAAGTGAGGTATGTGTGATAAATCTGGTTGCAAGAGACTCTTCTCTGGATATCATAATGGCCATCATGCTAATCGCTCAGACATAGATAGTACTAATGTTGATACATTACATGAATGGATTAAATTCCTTACCGTCATGTAGGGTCTGAAGTAGAGTTTGAGGATGCAGATGTTTATGATTGGATTGGAATACAATTTGGGCAGAAGAGAGAAAGATTAGTGAAAGATTGATAAAAATGTTAGGTACCTAACTTTTCTACTTTGGGTCATATTTCATTATTTTCATTAATGTTCTACTATTACTCTATTTTTTCTCTAAAAAAAGATTCTCTGCCTCTATCCTTCTAAAAAACCCTTATGTTAGTGTTAGTTGAGTCACACCATGAAAATTCTACCTCACGCACCTTACCCTTAATGTGTATATTGCTGCATCAAATGGGTTTTGTATCTAGACATTATTATTATAAATGTGAAATATCCTTTTGATAAATGAAATAGTTATTTATTCAATTCCCTGTTCATTATTATTTTATTTAATAAAATACCCATGAATATAAGATGAATTTTTTAAAACGTTTTTTGAATAAAAATAAAACATTATTGAATTTTAAGAAAATATATTATCTATTATAATTAAATTTAATAAAAGTAAATTATTTTCCTAAAGTTTATTATAAAACAATATTTATTTAAATATAAATGACAACTATGTTTTATAATGAACTAGAATTTTTTTATAAGTTTTCGAAAGTTGACTATATTGAATGAAATGTTATTTTAGAATAAATACTAAATTTTTAATTTAAATGTTAATATTTTGATATTTAGTGATTTATTTTTATAAAATAGACACTATATTTGAAATCATAAAGCCAAAATTAGTTTTGGGTGGATTATTTAAAAAAATTAATTCATTTTTTCTTAAATAGTTAAAATATAGTTATGTGTTGTCAGTATATTCATGACATAATATATATGTAATAATGATATTTAAATTAAATCAAAGACAAAAAAATATTTTAATTTATAGTTAATATGTATTTTAGTGGATATAAATAAATTTTAAAACCAATCATTGTGTTTTCAATTTATAAAATGAAAAATATGATTTTAGAAACTATATTTTTTGGAAAATTAATTTTCCCATATAAAAAGTGATTTTAAAAATGTACATTGAAATTAATACATTAAAATATCACAATACATGACATAAATGTAATAAACCCTAACTAAAACCATGAATAAGGTTGTGGATTTTAATTTTTCACAACCTATAATTCTAGGACCTATATTAAGAAATTATTAAACCGTCCATCCTCTTTTACTACAAAAACCAACCCCCCATTACTCTCTTCTCAAACTCCCTTAATTAGGATATTCTACTCATTTACCCACCCAAAAGACCCTTAATGTTTTCTATATGGACTTAAGGTTTCCGACTAAATGCATTGGGATGTTACATCACAAGATAATGGAACAATCTTAAACATTTCCATTCATGGACCTATTTTTTGGTTTGTCTTCTAAGTGTTGAATTATATTATTTTCATAAAATATTTTATTATCTCATTACTTGAAAAAATAATATTTTTTCAAGGATAGAAAATTTCCCACTTAAATGATTCCCTTAACTTAATCTAAATTGTTTAATCATTATGATGGAGAAAGTGTTTCAAGAATTTTTATCTTTTACATGAAATATTATTTTGTTGGGAATACTATACCCATTTATATATTACTTGGTATAAACCCAAATGTATCCCTGATTCATTTATCCAGGACATACAAATATGAAAATATTATAGCATTATCATGGGTTAAGATTGTTTTAATTTTTCTGAATTTAAGCATTTATGAATTTGGGGAATTTTATATGAAACACATTCATTATTTCCAATGTATTATTACTGAAATTGGTTGTTATAATCTATGTGGTACACGTGAATTAGACATATAATGGTGTTTCTGTAACAAATAAAAATTTCATCAATGGAACCTTCACTCTTATAATTATGTTATAGAGTATAAATCACCTAAAATCCCATATAAAAGACAATACAAACATTGTAAATAAAGAATGAATAAAATAAGAGGTATTTCTATAAATTAAAAAACATATACTGATTTAATAGTAACTTCACCATTGTAATAATAATATTTCCATTGTGAAGAGTAATCTAGCTTATAGAATAGTAAACTCGCCTATGAAAGTGTAATTAAAATTTGAGTATCTTATAAATGGAAATATGATATATTTATATAATGGAATAAGTAAATAAATGATTTAAAATTATAAATTTAGTGTCGGTATTTTTTTGTAAAGAGTAAATGATAATTTAGAATTTAATAATTAATATATTGTTTTAAATGAAAAATCAATATCACAAAATAGAGTCATAAATTAATATTTTTTTATATGATTCTAATATAAGTTTATGAGACCTTAATTAATTTTTCAATGTTTTATAAAATCAGTATTATTTTTAAATTTGATATATTTTGAATAAATTATTATTTTAATTAAAAATTAAATTTCTCATATTTTGAAAATTATTTTAATAAAATGGAGTCCATTTTTGAATTCTAAATATGAAAAAATGTTTTTGGTGAAATTTCCATATTTATCTTAATTAGTGTAATTTTTGTTGAATTATGAAATATGATAATTTACAGTATTTGATATTATAAGTAAATAAATGAATTTTTGATTCATTGTTTATCCATGGATGATTTAAGTGGAAGCTATATCGCACTCACATGCTCTATTTTCTATACTGATTCAAATGAATAAATATTATTGATAGTCTTCAGAAAAAATATTCAACTATTGAATAAAATAATAAAAGAAACACCTGTATCATTCATGATAAAACCCACACCTCACCATACCTCCTCCTCACACTATATATGAATAATATCTTAATAATATTCTACCAAATTCTTCTCCCAAACGTTTTTCTTACTTTATTGTCTTTCTGGTCTAACCAAAATACCCTTTCAAAGTCACTTAAGGGGGTTCTCAAGGAGACAGTCCTCAAGAGGTAAAACCTTCCCTCTCCCTCTCCTAATTTTGTTTCCTTTATTATAATTTTCTCACCCCTATCCAAATTAAAATGATAAATAAAATATCATTTATATACTGAAATATTATTATGTTAATGGTATATCCACCATCAATTCTCTTCTCTTCCCCTTTTGTTCTTAAAATTAAAACATCACCAGTGAGGGGATGATTCACCACCTTCGTGGATAATGATTCTTCAATTTTCAAATTCCATATTCAAGACCAGTCATAAAACCATTTTTATGGTTCAAATAGATTATAATGTTGTAATTATATATTATTTAGTTATTTTGAACCAATAAATATATATATACATAACATTAATTAATAAATCAAAACTACTATAGGATGATTGAAAAAAATCCAAAATAATCTAAATCATTATCATTATTGTTTTATATAATGAATAATACTCATACCTAGAAAAAATAATTTATAATAATATTTAATATTTTTTAATTTAATTAATAATGTATAATTTTAAATCCATATAACTATTACCATTTTACATGGTCTTTCATTCATATATACAAGTAAATCATTCATGAAAACCAAGGGAACAAAACCTCCAAAACAACAAAATTGAATTTTATAACTCATCAAAAAGTCCATAAATGAACATAATTAAATTATAATAAATAAATTTCATGTTTAATAGGTAATTAATTTAATTATTAATTAATCTAATTTTATTGTTCATGACATTAATGGTAGGTTCAGAACAATTTTAGACATTTGGTAAAGGTTTTCTCATATCACTTTTATCTCTATGAGAAAGGACTTATTCACCACTGATTCATTATTTGTGTTCTATGTATACTAAAATTTGATATATCATTTCATGAATCAATTTATATTAATGGTAATAGATGTTTCTATTGATGATCATTAACTGTAAATATGCTTCAACTGATTACAAAATGGTAAGGGAATTCTGAACCCAATTTTCATTCATTGGGTTAAACTTCTACTCTATTTGTTATGGCATTCCTTGATTATGTGTCAAATTATTTTTTTAATTATGTTAAGTTTTATATAAACTTGTTTTATATGGGTTTACAGCTGTTCATTTCCTTTTATTAACTGTCACCTCAATGATATGAGATCTGTAAAGGAATTTCTTCTAAAAATACTCTTTTATATCATTATTTTTTAAAAATTAAAAACAAATGTTTTTTTGAAAACATATGATTGTATTTTCCTACTTCCATGACAAATTGATATTTTTGGAATCTATTGCATGTTTATAAGTTTCTTTTTAATTAATTTTTTTCTTTTATAATTGAACTTACTTTTAAATAAATGATTATACGGAAAAAGGATATTTCAATCAAGAAATTTTCAAATATTTTATTAGAGTATATTTAACTATTTCAACACCCTTAGTTGAATATTATGGTTAATTGAGATTCATATATTATGATACCATATACCATATTTTATTGAATGGTTTATGATCACTATTACTGAGGATCTAATATCATGATACCATTCACCATATTACTCTTGATAGTTTATGATTACCTATACTGATTGGGAAAATTATTTACATTTCATATAATAGTTTCAATTTTAATGTATATGTTTAATATTTTTGACCCCTTCCATATGAGGCATTCATTGGACATAGTAAGTGTCAGTTAGGGCCCATTATAGCCCATAGATGCATCAATAGGTCCCATAACAAAAACTAGCTTGGGTATTTTCCAAGGCCTTACGCATTTATGTAGATTTATTTTCCAAGGCCTTGATGGTATGTTTATGATATACTACAATATGAATTCCCTCATTGTGGGAATATTAATTGATAAGCCATGTGATTTTTCAACTAGTAGAATATTTGTGGTTAATTATATATCTCATTTGATTAATTATATTGTGTTATTTGGTCAAATTTTATTCATTTAATATTATACTCACGATAATGTTTTTATGGAATATGTTTTTTGTTATTCATTTTCCTTATTATTTATCTTTATTTATGATAGCTTCTGATGTATTTCATACCCTTATTGAGCATCTGATCTCAGCCATTTCTTATTATTCTTTCCCCAAGATGCAATGATGTATATTATGATTTATATGAAGGGATAATCTACTGAAAATAGGGATGTTTCAAAAGGAGTTTATATGTTTTATTTATTTTAAATCTGTAATGTAAAAATTAGTACTATGTCTAGTTTTACAAAACTACTATTATATTTGTTCTATTGGGTTATGATCGCTTATTCATAGTACCAATGTTATAAATTAAGGCATCGACTCTAAGATATTAGGGTGTGGGTAATTATAGTTGGCATCTAAGAATGTTTAGTAGAAAATTTTGAAACTAGATTTAAGAAAACATAGATCAAGGAAATATAATCCTATAACTTACATTGAGAATATTCCCAATGTAAACAAGTATATGATTTAAGAATTATTTATTCCTAAATTTTAATTTTACATAATGTGGTTCACTAGTTTTAGATTATACATTATGATTCATAATGTTATAGCATAATCTAGTGTATTCCAATGTTTAGAAATTTCACCTAGTGGAAGGAATGGAATATGTATCAATACATGTACCCCAACTGGGGATTTCCCTCTTATGCAAGATAACAATGTAAGAGTTGGGGATGTAATTCGAATTGAACAACTTATAACTATACCAGGACAACTTACTTAGGTTATGAGAAAAAACTTACTCGAATGGATAAACCCAATCTATGACACATTGTAACAATTATAATCCATTTAATTTGACAAAAACATCCAATATTAAATTGTATTACATGTAGTGACTCAGGTTTTGGCCCTGTGAGACTTTGGAATATTCCTATAAATAATTCCAGAGTTAGGCGCGAAGATGGCGTGCGATTCTGAGACCTGGTGTGCCCAGAATGAATTTCATAAAAATATTAAGTATTTTTATACTATTCACATGTTGGGGTTGTTTTTTCTTGTAAACAGTAGCTTGGATCAGAAATATGAGGGCAGAATTGTGTCTGGAGGGTTCTGTTTACCCTAGGCGGGGTGTAACCTTTGCGGGTGCGAAACTGCTGTAGAAAAAGGCAATCACTGATGTTTTTTGTAAATTAATGAACAAGTTTTTTTATGTGTGTCGGTTTGAATAACTATTTAATGGAGTCTTAGATCACAATTCTATGTGTGTTGTTGCGTTCAGAATGTCGGGTTTACCCTAGGGGTGCCCTGATCTTTTTCTGCCCTAGGCGCGGGGTCGGAGGCGAGTCGGGTGCCGGATAGTTGGATGGATAGGATTTAAGTTTTAAAAAAAAACTAAATCCCTCTCCCATCACCACTCCATTTTTCATACGATAGAGTAGAAGACCCCCTCCCCCTCTTTGGAGAAGAAGGAATCAGAGGCTCAATCGTCGAAACAAGGTGTTGTCAGACTCAGATCATTATGGCGGACGCTCCCGGATCGTGCAACAGAAGCAGCAATGGAGCATGCAATGCCTCAGCGATCTGACAAAAGGTAGGCTGTTTGTGTTTTAAAATAGAAGATCCAGTTTTTGTGTTGTTTTATTCAAATTTTTGTAAGGGTTGTGTAGTTTGGGTCTTTAGATTTCAGAAACCTGTTTCAAATCTGAATTTGGAGCACTAGGGTGCTCCCGGTGGCTCACAGAAGTTTTCCGGTAGAAAACCCGATTTTCCCGTAGTGAGGGTGGAAGACATGGTAGATTCTGGAGAAGTAGCGGTGGTGTGGTGGTGGCCCAACTATTTCTGATGTTAGTGCGGTGGAATCCGACGGCCGCGCAGCGGTTTCCGTCGGTGACGCGGTGGTTTTCGACGAGGTAGGCGGTCGTCCGGCCAGGTTCATCTTGGGGTTCTTTAAACCCCTGTAACTCGCAAACCAAAAATATGATTTTAGAACCATTTTTGAAGACGTGAATCATGCATTGAGACAGATCTCTTGAGATTCTTTATTGAATTTTGTGAGATTGGTTTTTGGTCCGGGTCCATGAAATGTTGAAAATAATAATAATAATTTATTATTTTCAACTTCAATCTGCCATAACTCATGCACGGAGTGTCCAAATTATGTACTATCAGTGGATTTGAGACCTTGATGGTATGAAAAACATTTCAGGATATTTTCTAGGTGTTGGGACCAAGAACAAGGTGTGGGCCCCATGAGGCTGGGTTCCTGCGTTTATGGAGAAACGTGACTTTTCAGCTGGCTGTCTATTTTGGACGATTGAGTAGTCGATCCCGTGTATTTTTCTGAGGAGATCACAATGGTTTGATCTATTTGACGAGTTTTAGGATCATCATGTGGGCTCCACCTGTGCTGGTTATGGTGAATATTGCCTTTTTCACCAGGTTCCCATTTTAGACGACCGAGTAGTCCATAGCATGTGTTTTTATGAGGGTATCAAAATGGTGTGATCCGCTTGATGAGTTTCAGAATCGTGGTGTGGTCCCCACATGAGCAGGCTATGATGAATAGTTACTTGTTCATTGGTTGTCCATTTCGGGTGAGTAAATAGCCTATCCTGCGTGTTTTTCTGTGTAGACTACGATGGTGGCCTCGGTATCGGCCTAGAAGGTGCGCAATGTGGCGATGTTGCAGGTCGCTCGGGTTTGCGACGTTTAGACCAGTAGTGGTTGAGGGTACTCCCTTGGTTCTCTCCTATGAGGGTTCATGTGGCATCACAACCATGGTATAGGTTTGTGATCCCCTTGATAGGATCTCTAATTTTTTAGAGCTATGGCATCCCACCGGTGGGCCCAGGGTGGGATCCTCTAGCTTAGCTACCCTATATCTGGTTCTTGGTATCATTGTGACCACTTATCCACGGGTTGTGATCCCCTATCTATAAGGTTAACCCTTGTAGGGATTATGGTATCATCGGGAATATGATCCCCTACGCATTGGGCTATGCTCAGTAGGGTTGTGGCATCAATGGGTATACGATCCCCAACTCGGCATGTGGTTAATAGTAGGGTTGCAGCATTGTTGGTTATATGATCCCCTACTCAGTGCATGGTTTTGGTATTGTTGGTGCATCTTTGGTTCGATCCCCTACTATAAGAGTTATTCTAGACGAGGTTTCAGTATCATCATGACCGCCTTGACGGGCGATGATCCTCTATCTGAGTGACGTGTTTCTGACGAGTACCAGATCGGGTTGTGGTATCCCCCAGTGGATCCTAGGAGTGATCCCCTATCTTTGAGATCTACGAATTCCATATTGGGTTGTGGTATCCCCTAGCGGACCCTAGGAGTGATCTCCTATCTGTGAAATATTAGTATACCGGTGTGGGTTCTGGTATCCCCTAGCAGACCCTAGGAGAGATCCCCTATATGAGGAGTTTGGTGTTTATGTTGTTTCAGTGAGGTTTCCTCAGTGACGATATCTGACGAGCGTGATCTCTCTAGTGAGCTTCTGAGAAGCTTTTGTGGGACCCGATAGAGTGTATCTCTCAGACGAGTGTCATCTGGGATGATTGTGATCGTGGAGTGTTCTCTCCTAGTTGATAACCATTGCTGGTGATGAGGTCGGTACCTCAAGTGTCCTGGTGAAAAATATGAGTATATCTAGATGTTCAAGGTATATGTACATGTGTATATCTGTCTGGATGTTCATGGTATATGTATGGGCGTATACCTGAGCAGACGTTCGTGATATATGCATGGGCATATACCTGTGCGGATGTTCAATGTGTATGTATGGTCATACACCTGAAACAATCTGTCTAGTTGCGTTTAGCCGAGGATGGTCTTGAGATAGAGATTCTTTCTCATTTGGGTTCCCTCTGGATGAGTTTATCCGACTGTTTCCTTTCAATTGCTCTATTTTGTTTTAGGGTTACCCACCCTTGCACAGGCTTTGCCCGCACATGTTTTTGTATTGTGCCGACTACATTCCAATTGACGAAGTCCCAGGGGGACCCGGAGCAGGCAGAGCATAGTGAGAGAGACTGACCGGGGTGTTTACCAGAGTTGTGCTGAGGAGCTTATCAGCGGGTGCTTTTGGCAGCGTTTCCCACCTTCTGAGAAGGTTTGACACTTTTGTAGTTTTCTTTTGGTGGGCCCTGTTTTTCTCTTTGGTACTTTTGTTTCACTCTGGTTGTGGGTTAGATGTATGCGTCCATTTCTTTTCAGTATTTATATATATCTCTACACTATTTCATGGAGGTGTATGGGGGTGTGTGTGTGTATAGGTACCTTACTCTAATGCCTCTCATGTGTGTGATAGCCAACTCGGCGCTAGTCGCCAGCCCCTGGCCTATTGGAGGCGGGCTTGGGGAGTCATGGCTCGAGCCCTATTTGGTCGGGTCGTGACAGAGTGGTATCAGAGGAGGTTCCACCTTTGTTATCTCAGAGCGTAGCTGGTCTAGCTGTGAGTTTGGTTTGGGTTGAATAGCGGCAGTGTCAAGATGTTTCGAGTTCAGATTTTAGGCCAGGGACTCCGGTGTTTGTGCGGTGGCAGATATATCTATTCAATAGGACTCTGATAACCTACCTTTCAACTCGTAACATTTGGAAACTAGTCACATGGACATAACGGTACATGCATCATATAGGATTCGGTTTTTGGGTTTCCCTTGTTATTCTTAAGTCAGCTCTCCAGATATACCCTTTGACCATTGTGCGTCTTAATTGTATTTCAGGATACCTCCACGAAGACCACCAGTAGGGGTTCCATAGCATGGTTGTACTAACAATCCACACCAAGTATAGGCTTTAGGGTAGGGTGCCGGTCCTGAGGATGGACTTCCAGGTGGTCCACCTGAGGGGCCACCACCTGTCGTGCAGCTGGTTGTGTCGATAATGTCGGATGAGTATGCATGCAGGCTGAGTGAACTGCATGAGTTCTAGAGGTAGTGACCTTTGAGGTTCCGGGGTGATCCAGACCCCCAGGAAGCTGATGGATGGCTTGAGGTAGTCACCTGAGTTTTCTGCCTGGTGAGGAAACCTTCTTATCAGATGGTGGTCCTAGCGGCGAGCCTTCTGCATGGTTCGGTCGGGCGATGGTGGAGCCTTGTGATGTAGTCCCATGATGAGGAGACACTCATGTAGGTATAGTTTGAGTGGCTATTCAGGGGATACTTCTATCCAGTGATGCTGAGGTAAGTGTGGATCCAGGAGATTCTACAGCTTCGGAAGGGGGGGAATGACTGTGTTGGAGTAATCAGCGAGGTTTACAGACCTATCGCTCTACTCCTTGGAGATGGTTCGAGAACCATTCTTTGGGCCTGGACCATTGGGAAGGTGTTACGTAGGAACATCTGGGCAGGTGTGGGTTCCTCATGCCTACCCACCTATGCTAGAGTACTTGATTAAGCCTTGGTGGTGGATAGATTTATAGCTAAGCATATTCAGCCATCAGTGTTGAGAACGTGGCAGCTGAGACGTCGGCAGCTAGTAGCCGACGGTTGGCACAAGGGTCTAGACCTGGCCGGCGTTTTAAGAGGTGACCCCATGATGAAGGATCTGAGGCTCAGGTCCTATAAGGCTCATATGCCAGTTTTGGTCAGTTGTAGGAGAGGCGGTGTTACGCTTTCGACAGTTAGGGATATATTGTTGGAGATTATCTGACCCGTCATGCTGCTGAGAGGGAGTCGGTTGACAAGCCGCCTTGGTAGTGACAATGTGTTGTGTTCCGAGGTCCGTAGGGCGGCAGACATGGCGATGGGGATGGTGTAGCAGCAGGGGGTGATAGGCGGTATCAGATGCCACCACCACCACCCCCAGGTGGTCCACGCCAAGATCTCAAGGAGATGGAGGGTGAGGGTGAGGACAACTGCAATTCTTAGAGGTTGTTGACCCAGATGCTCCATGGGAGGATGGAGGTACGCTTTGTGTCCTTTCTACTTTCTACAGTATTTTTGATAGACACTGTTTAGTGGTATTCTTTCCTTTATGTTTCTTACTTGAGGTTTGTTCAGGGATTTGGTAAGACCCTGTGTGGGTGTTGTTCAATGTGCTATGAATACACGAGGAAGAGAAATATTTCCCCCAACGAGACGTGTTTTTGTGATGTGATTAAAACCATGCGGACAAGTCAGAGCTACCCAAAGAGGATAGTGTTGAGGTTTGGTGGACGAGTCCCTCTGACTTATGCGTTCGGGTAGGGGTGTGTGTTGGCGAACTCCCTGGCATGGGAGACCCAGTTGAGAGTTCAGTTGCTTTCCTTATGCTTATGGATTTTCAGGGATGAAAAGTTCTAAGGTGGGGAGGATGTAGCGACTCAGTTTTTGGCTCTGTTAGACTTTGGAATATTCCCATAAATAATTCCAGAGCTAGGTGCGAAGACGGCATGCGATTCTAAGGCCTAGTGTACCCAGAATTAATTTTATAAAAATATTAAGTATTATTATACTATTCAGGTTCCATGGTTGTGTTTTCTCTTAAAAGTTGGCTCGGATCGTAAATCTGAGAGCACAGTTGCGTCTGGAGCATGTCGTTTACCCTAGACAAGGTGTAACCTTTGCGGGTGCGGACCTGCTGTAGAAAAAGGTGATCAGTGGAATTTTCATAAATAAATGAACAAGTTTATTTACATGTGTCTGTTTGAATAACTCCTAAACAGAGTCTCATATCTCAATTTTGAGTGTGTTGTTGCATTAAGAATGCCCTGTTTACCCTAGGGGTGCCCTAATCTTTGACCGCACCAGGTGCGGGGTCAGAGGCGAGTCGGGAGCCAGACAGTTGCATGGAGAGGATTTAATTTAGAAAAAAAATTAAATCCATATCCTCTAACCTCTCCCTTGTGCATATGTTGGATCAGAATCCCCCCTCTCCCTCTTTGGCGACAAAGGAATCAGAGGCCGAATCGTCGAAACAAGGTGCTGTCGGACCCGGATCTTGATGGTGGACACTCCCGGATCGTACAACAGCAACCGCGGAGCATGAAAAGAACCGGTGATCCACCAAAAGTTAGGTGGTTTATGTTTTAAATTCTTAGATCCTATTTTTGTGTTTCATTTCTTCAATTATTTGTAAGGTTTGTGTAGTTTGGGTCCGGAGAATTCTGAAACATGTTTCAGATCTGAATTTGGAGCACCGGGGTGCTTCCGGTGGCTCTTAGAAGTTTTCCAGCAGAAACCCTAGTTTTCCAGTGGTGAGGGTAGCGGCCACGTTAGATTCTGGTAAAGCAATGGCAGCGTGGAAGCGGTGCGGCTATTTCTAGAGTTGGCGCGGTGGAATTCAGTGGCGGCGCAACGGTTTTCGGCGGTGGGGCGGTGGTTTTCGGCGTGGTAGGCGGTGGTCCGGCTAGGTTTTTCCAGGGGTTCATTAAACCCTTGTAACTCGCAATACGGAAGTCTGATTGGAGATACATTTGTTGAAACACAAATACTGAATTCATATAGAAAACTTTATATTTTTATGGAATTTTGTGAGTTGGTTTTTTTGGCCCAGAACCTTAAAACTTTGAAAATAATAATAATAATTTATTATTTTCAACTTCGATCTACCATAACTCTTACACGGAGTGTCCAAATGACGTGCCATCAGTGGAATTGAGATCATGATGGAACCATGGAATTTTCAATATAGTTTCAATGTGTTGGGACTGAGAACAAGTTGTGGGCCCCAAGAGGTCGGGTTCCGTCGTTTATAGAGAAACGTGACATTTCCGCTAGGTGTGTGTTTTGGACAATCGAGTAGTCGATCCCGTGTGTTTTTATGAAGGGATCACAATGGTATGATCCGCTTGACGAGTTTCAATATCGTGGTGTGGGCCCCACATGGGTTGGCTATGGTGAATAGTAATCTTTTCATAGGGTGTCCATTTTAGATGATCGAGTAGTTGATCTTGTGGGTTTGTTCCGAGGGGATCGCAATGGTGTCATCCGCTTGATGATTTTTGGGATTGTGGTGTGGACCCCACATGAGTAGGATACAGTGAATAGTACCTTGTTCACCAGTTGTTTGTTTTGATCGATTAAATATCCTATCATGGCTGTTTTTTCGCGTACACCGCGATGGTGGCCTCGATATCAGTCGTGGAGGTGCGTAGTGTGGTGATGTTGCGGGTAACTCGGGTTTGCGATGTTTGGACTAGCAGTGGTTAAGGGTACTCCCTTGGTTCGCTCCTGTGAGGTTTTGTGTGGCATCAAAACCATGGTATGGGTTTTTTATCCCCTTGATAGGATCTCTAATTTGTTAGATTTATGGAATCCCTCCGGTGGTCTCAGGGCGGGATCCTCCAGCTTCGCTACCCTAGATCATGTTCTTGGTATCGCTGTGACAGATTATCCACAGGCGGTGATTCCTTATCTATAAGGTTAACCCTTATAGGTTTTGTGGAATAATTGGGAATATGATCCCTTACGCATCGGTCCGTGATCAGTAGGGTTGTGGCATCGTTGGGTATATGATCCTATACTCGTCATGTGGTTTATAGTAGGGTTGTGGCATCACTGGTTTTACGATCTCCTACTTAGCATGTTGTTTCGGTAGGGTTGGTGTATCATTGGTTCAATCCCCTACTACGTAAGTTATACCGAATGGGGTTTCGGTATCGTCATGACCTCCATGATGGGAAACAATCCTCTATCTGAGTGACATGTTTCTAACGAGTTCCAGATCAGGTTGTGGTATCCCCTAGCGGATCCTGGGAGTGATCCCATATTTGTGAGATCTACGAATTCCAGATCGGGTTGTGGTATCGCCTAGCAGACCCTTGGAGTGATCCCCTATATGTGAGATCTTCGTATACTGGTGTGGGTTTTGATATTCCCTATAGAACCCTTTGAGTGATCCCCAATCCAAGGAATTTTGTGTTTCTGTTGTTTCAGCGAGGTTTCCTCAGTGACGATATCTGACGAGTGTGATCTCTCGGGTGAGCATTTGAGATGTTTGTATGGGACCTGATGGAGTGTATATCTCAAATGAGTGTCATCTGGGATGACAGTGAACATGGAGTGTGCTCTCCTGGTTGTGAATTGTTGCTGGTGATGAGGTCAGTACCTCATGTGGCTTGGTGTGAAAAATTAGTATATCTGGATGTTCAAGGCATATGTACGGGCATATATCTGTGAGGATGTTCATGGTAAATGTATGGGCATATACCTGAGTGGACGTTCGTGATATATGCAAGGGTTTATACCTGTGCTGATGTTCAAGGTGAATGTATGGCCATACACCTGAATCAACCTGTCTTGTTGTGTTTAGCAGAGGATAGTCTCGAGATGGAGTTTCTCTCTCATTTGGGGTCCCTCTAGCTGGGGTTTAGCCGACTGTTGCCTTTTAGTTTCTCTCTTTTGTTTTGGATTTTTGGGGTGCCTACTGAGTATTTTTATACTCACCCCTTCATGGACTTTTCCCCAACACGTTTGTGTCTTGTGCAGACCACAGGCCTATCTAAGAAGTCTCAAGGGGACCCATAGCAGGCGGAGCATAGTGAGCGGGACTGAGCGAGGTGTTTACCAGAGCTGTGTCGAAGAGCTTACCAGTGGGTGCTTTTGGCAGTGTTTCCCTCCTTCTAAGCTGGTTGGACACTTTTGTATCTTTCTTTTGGTGGGCCCTATTTTTCGCTTTTGTACTTCTATTGCAATTTGGTTGTGGGTTATATGTATGCATGCATTTCATTTTAGTTATTTATATATATCTCTACACTATTTCATGGAGGTGTATATGGGGGGTGTGTGTGTGTATAGGTACCTTATGCAATTACCTCCCATTTGTGTGATAGCCTACTCATCGCTAGTCGCCAGCCCCTGGCCTATTGGAGGCGGGATTGGGGAGTCACAACTCGAGCACCGTTGGGTCGGGTCGTGACATTACAAACCAATTTTTAGCTAAACAATTAATAATTTATATAGAGAATACAATTCTCACTTTGGGAATTAATTAATGTCAATGGTAATTATATAAATTTTTTCTATTTGGAGACATATATCAATAATGTTAATTAATTCAAAACAAAAAAGAAGAGGAAGAAATTGAAAATATGTAATATTATAATTTTTCGGAAATTGTCATAGTATAATATTTCCCTTAGGAACGTAGAGATGATATGAAGAGGAAATGCATGTGTTTGAGACCAAAAAGGGATGAAAAAATTACCATGTATGAAGCCAACATTACAAGGTTATCAAGGAATCCTGTGGATTATATATGTTATAAAAGGATCAATATTGACCATTTCATTAATGTTCTTAAGCCCATCATTCGAAGGGAACTAGTCTCCCAAAAAATTCATTGTTTGAGTATAAGATATAATGTGCTACCAGGACCAAGAAATAATTATCCATGTTTTATAACATTAATAGGAAGAAATAGATGTGGAGGACAGTTAATAAAATGATGGATAAAGGGAATAAGGGATAAAAGTATTTTCCCACATGTGTTAATTATGGATGGAAACACCCCGGTACATTGATGAATGGAATGGTAGATTGATACAAGTTTGGAGAGAAGGTCCACCTAGATCATGATTGAAAAGGAAATAAAAAACCCATCCAATGATTCAACTATATGGATATTGGGATATACATAAAGAAATGTCCCAATAATCAAGGTAATATAGCTTAGAAGAAACAAAGTGATTGAGGTCAAACTTATGCTATTACTATAATCGAAGTGGAATAATTAAATTAGTTTTAGGAATCAGGTTTTTTTTTGTAAAATTATTTATCAAATGATATTATAGTTATATAAATCATTAGATATATATATGCATTGTACTTCGGTACTATTTCTTTATATATTTGGAAGCATCCATTTTTTCATTAAGGTTTTATGGTGATCATGTAAGTCATATATTTTTTATGTGAGACTAAGATATACATTATGTTTGGAGAATCTAATGTTAAGTTTAATTCAGAAATTTAGGGACGTTTTGTCAAAATTTTGGGTCGGTGAATGTGGAAAAACAAGTTTTGGACGAGTCTTATGATTAACTACTTATGGAAAAAATTAAGTTAAACTTTGGAAATTGTTATTTTTTGATAAAATGTGCTAACCTTTTTTGGTTTGTGTAATCATTTAGAGGGTAAATGAATGACTTGACGACCATATGATTCATTAAAAATGGTTCAGGTATGAATAATGAATTTTTAATATCCATATCCTCGTGTATAAAAAGAAGTGTAAATAGATCAAAGAACAACCAAAGGATTATATTATGCTTACAAATCAAGTAAGATTATTTTCTTAAATAGTTTTTTGGATAGTAAAATAATTCCTGAACTCTAAGAAAGTAATTTTGGAACAAAACCATTATTTAATTAATTTCATTAATTCAAAATCAATGGTATTCTAACCGATCACAAATTTATGGTTGTTTGATGGCATAATTTATAATGGCCATATTCTCTATCACTCTCCATCTGAACATGATAGTTATATTTTAATTTCATATTTCCACTTCCCTCTAATGTAATTATATTTGAATGCCTAATTAGGTGGTGACCATCACCTTAATATTTCCCTATTTTTAAGATTATGTTTTTGAAATCCTTTTTATGATTTGGGGTTTCAATAAGGGTATTTTAAAATGATAAATCCATTATTTCCAATCACAAGATTAAATTGTGATGATGCAATTTATTAGAGGGGAAAATATAATGACCCAAAATTTTATCAATGAAATTTCACTTCTTATAATTATTTTACATTGTATAAATCACATAAAATCAGATAGGGAATACAATACCAACATTATAAATGAAGACTTATTTAAATATACAGTATTTATACAAATTAATTAAACTATACCGATTGAATAGTAATGTGACATTTGGAATAGTAATATGACTATTAGGAATAGTAATCCATCCAATAGGATAGTAAAAAACATATGAAAGTTAAAAAAAAAATGGGTATCTTATAAATGAATATATCATATTATTATATCATAGAATAAGTAAATAAATGTCTTAAAATGATAAGTTAAATATTGGTATTTTTGTAAAGTGTAAATGTTTATTTCAAATTTTAAAATTAATATAATGTTTTAAAAGAAAATTTAATTTCACAAAAAAGATTCATAAATTAATATTTTGTTATATTATTTTTATAAGATAATTTTAAAAGACTTTAATTAATTTCTCATTGTGTCATAATATCTGTAGTAATTTTAAATTCAATATTTTTCGAATAAATGATGGTTTTCATGAAGAATTAAATTTCTCATATATTGATATTTATTTTTATAAAATGGATTCATATTTGGATTTTAAACATCAAAAAATTGTTATGGTGAATTTTTGGAATATTTCTAAAATAGATGAATTTTGGGCGAATAGTGAAATATGGTAATCTGTGGTATGTTACATTATAAGTTAAAAACTAGATTTTTTAGTCATGTTTGATTCATGGTTGATTTAAGTGAACATTATACAGAAATAACATTCTCTAGTTACTTTATTTAATCAAAATAATTAATATTGTTGAGAGTCTTGGGCCAAAATAATAAACTAATGAATAAAATAGTCGAGAAACACCCCCTCCTCCACTATAAATGCACCCCTCACCACCACTTCTACTCACACATAATAAGACTTTTAGATTGATAATATTTCCTCCACTATCCTACCAAATTACTTCCCCATGTTATTGTAACACCACTATATTTCATAGTACGTTATTGCTTCAATGTAATTCAATAACTTGCACAACACACAACACTGAGTTCAAGAACACCATGACTTACCAAACTAAACATTCAAAAGCGGTTATAAATAGTATTAACTGAATTTTTATATTTATATAATCCTTATAATTTTATAATCCATCTTATGAGTTTCTTATACTTAATGTAAGAACAAATTTATTTTTTCAAATAGAAGAAGTATTTTTAAAAAAATGCAATTTTATCGCCTTTTAATGGAGAACCCTTTTTAAATTCAATATTTGAAACTTTTATATATTCAATTTGACAAAATAAACTTCTTCTATAGAATAGAGACATAAGAATTTAGTTTCAATAATTTGTTGGTGTTTTTCTGATAACTTTCATATTTGGATAAATAGTGAAAAATACTATATTTTAACTGAAAACAAATTTTTTAATCAAAAAAATTTATACTGATGAATTATAAATTTTCATGGTTTTTTAGTATAATTAGATAATATATTTACTATTTAATCAAATTATGGTCATTTTAAGTAATTTCACTTTGAAATTTTATATAAACAAGCGTCATTCTTTTAATAGTTATTATTTCTTAAAAATACGCTCTTTGGTTTGGAAAATGGAAATTAATTTTACATTAAATAATTTAACTTCAATGTTTTGAAATTGGTAAAATAGAATTCATTTTTGAATTCGGAATACCAAATTATCTTAGGATGAATTTTTGGTATTTTTCTGAAAACTGTCAATTTTTTATGAATAGTGAAAAACACTTAGTTATTGTTTAAAACTGACTTTTTATTTAAATAGTGATTTATTTTATTTAAATTTATTTTAGGTAAAAATAGATACATAATACATATATAAGTTCAATATAATTCTTTGGAGTCATTTTATAATAACTTTAGATATATAAAAATTTTATTGAACTTTTTACCGACTTTTACCCACCTCCTAGGAGAATTTGCAAATTAGAAAAAAACATAATTATAATGTTTCTGTGAGTTTAATTTCAAAAATCTGAGAGACACGGTTTACCTCAGTAAGTAAAATGTGGTTCATTAAGTTGAAAATAATTTATGAGAATAGAAACATTTGACTTTTATTTACTGCGATTAAAGGTAAATAGGGTAATTCAAGGTAAAAGGAATATTAAAATAATTAAGAATAACCTTAACACTTATATTACCCTTATTGGATGACTAATTTATGAGCATAGGCATCCTTGGGTCTATTTTGGGACCCCATGGAGCTACTTGGATGTGATAATGACATTATATATTAAATAATTTAAGGTAGAGACAAAAATAACAAAAGCAAATATCTTTTAGTAAAAATTATTTATGAGGATATATAATTGAAATATTTGACTATAAATAGTTATTATAGAGATAAAAAGATTTCCTACATAATGGTATTTTATTTATGAATTTTAGACATTAAATAAGTAAATTCATTTATGACACAATGATGATGCCGTAATTACCTTATTAATCAAAAATCAAACAAATTGTATTATAAATAATAAAATAAATATAATTTCAATGTTTTTATGACATCCACGAATTTTATAGGTGGATATGACATATTAAGGTTGATTTAATGAAATGTTTTTGAAGTAAGAATGCTGTTATGACATTAACAAAAAATTATTAAATAATGTCAAAATTGACATAATTGAGTTTTTAAAACAAATACTATATTATTGGTTGATATAATATTCCTAAAAGTATAATTTTCTACCAAAGGTCCTAAATAATATTATATGTGTCATTAATGAACCTATTGGGGTTTTTTTGGAATTTTATGGTATGTTTATTAACCATATAATATAAAAATACAAAGAGACATGGTAAACGTCAAACTATCTAACTAAGAGTTAAATCTAAATGATAAGGTTAATATAGGGACCCAAACTTGTCTAAAACCTACTGGATGAGTGGGTTTCGACTCATAACCACCTTATCCTTTAAATAAATCATTTTGGAGACATTAGAAATCGAATAATATTTTATTATAAAATAATATTTCTAGCTTTTCCTAAGGTGCCCCTCACCCCTCTTATAAAAGGGCACTCCCCCTTATCTCTAATTCACACCTTCAAATACATATGGATCAACAAAACCCTGCCCAAATACCCTTTCAACTGTCCTACCTTTATCCAAGATTCCTTCCTATAGTCAAAAAGACAACCAAAATATCCCTTTTGATCAAATCAAAAGGAAGAACCCGAAGAAGAGGTAAATATTTAATCACCTCTTTCATGTTATTTTCTTCTTCCACTTCCTCTTTCTTTTTTATTTACAATCTATAATAATAACTCCAGTATATTCTATATAATTTCATGTTATTATAAATATGGTACAACCATATTCATTATTCTATCCATCCTTTGAATGACTTTCCACCGTACGTTCCTACGTACGACTTACCGTCTCCACGTCGTGGTGTAATTGTTATTCAATACATTATTAATTTGATAGGTATAATAATGATGTGTAATTGATGTAAATAATAAATATAACATGACAATGGTTTTTTATATATGATATATCATCCAATTATATATTATTTTAATATCAAAATATTGATATTGTCGCTCGTGCGTACGTACGGATTACCGTCTCCACAAACGCGATGAGATTCATTACCCATCATATCCATTCAAGAATAATTTTCATTAGATGATTAAAAATAAAGTTTAAAGAAATAATATCATTCTTAATATGAATAAGATATATCCTATCCATAACAAACATTAGTTACCTAACAAAGCGTATAAAGGAAAATGAATCAGTTAACACCCAAAACGAAGATAATACTAAAATATTATTAACAAATCCATTTTAAAAGATCATATATGATATCATATTAATGTATATGAGTCTTGTATAATTTAATAAAAATTATTTCACCATTATACAGGAGGTTAGCCTACCCTTTAACAAGGAAAAGTACAAGGTAAGGGTTAATTCTATTATCTCTTCATTATCCGAGGTTGTTTATACGCAATTATCTACTGGGACCTCTTTATCATCCACATCCATGTTTCTTTAAATGTATTTCAAAACATTTTTACTATTTACTATACAATGGGTAAAATTTATTTATACCCTTATTTTAAATTATATGTTTTTTAGTGGAGTATTTCCGTCGTTTTCTAAAAAACGTACTTTATAACCTTTTCGACAAAATTATGGTAAGAATGTTTTTTTAACTTATATGGCAGGTGTGACTATTTTACGCTGTTATAACATCATCGAAGCGTCCCTTACAAGGTTTAATAATATTTTCAAAATAAATGTTTTCATTATAATTATGTTACTCTTATATGATTTCAAAATAGAAATAGACATTTCTCTAAAAAAGTTTTGATTCCATCTATGTCAACGTCCTTCGAAGGATTTTAAGATTATTTGAAGTTGATTTTTTATGATACAAAAATTCCATATTTTATCGAAGGTTTTGTGATATGTTTGACTGTGGATGTGTTATTTTTACACCATTCATGGTTTATGGATAAATTATTGACATTTTTTATTCAAGTTATAATATGAATGTTTATGTATTGTTTAAACCTGTTAATGTGAGCAATGCATTGGACTTAATAAGTGACGAGTGGAGCCCAATATAGCTCCTCGATGCATCGGTAGGTCTCATGAGACAAAGTAGTGTCTTGGAACAAGGCCTTGATAAAATATTATTTGTAGTCTTGGCACAATGCCTTGACTATGTGGTTATGAAAGTCTGGCATTATAAATTTCATCATTATGAAAGTGGCAATTGATATTGCATGTGATTATTCGACTAGTATAATATCCATGTGATTTAGTAAATGGAATTATTTTGATTTTATCTTTTCCGTATTATGCTGAAGATTATCTTTAAAAGGATTTTGTGTTAGTCTTATACATTTCCTTAAATGTATATGCTTATTTATGAAAGTTTCCGCTATATTTTTATCCTTACAGAGCAACTGAGCTCACCCCTTTCTAAGTTTTATTTTTCCCAAGATGTGAAAAAGTATATTATGACTGACCTACAGGGATAGTCTATGGGATATTAGTGTTGTCTATGGAAACAATGTTGTTGTAGTGTTCCATTTTATAATGTAATGTAGACCTTATGAATGTATCTAGTACTTCCAAGGCTACTAAACTAATCGGTCATTCGAGACAAGAACTTTTGTGATCAGGACAACGATACATAATAATGTACCGACTCTGGGCTTTTGGGGTCAGGGTGTTACAGTTATGGTCATTTTGTCTCATCAAAATACCTTTTCTAAGTCCCTTAAGGGGGTTGCCAGTGAGATGACACTCAAGAGGTAATACTTCCCCCCCCCTCTCATTTGATTTATTTATTTTTCTATCCTCAACCCTATAAACATTTACCAGATAACTCTAGTCTCAATTATATACTATTATTTTAATATGTTAATTGTATATCCACCATCAATTATCTTATATTTCCCTTTTTTTCTAAAAATGAAAACATCATATATGAGGTGTTGATTCACCACAATCATGGATAATGATTTTTTCTAATACCACCTTCAAGGATGGTCATAAAACAAATTTTTTATTTAAAAAATATTATAATATTTGTATTACAACTTATTTATTGTTATGGAACCAATATATATTGATAATATTAATTAAAAAACAAAACTATTGTGTGATGATCGAAAAGATTCCAAAACAATCTAAACATTTATTATTAATGTTTTATCTATTAAAAAAATCATAATATACAAAAGAAAAGATATATAGGACCATTTAATATTATATAATTTCATTTATAACTTATAATTTAAATTTTTGTTAACTATTATCATTTTAAATGACCTTTCATACATGTGTGCAAGTAAATCAATCATGAAAACCAACGAAATGAACACTCTCGAACAGTGAAACTAAATCCTGTAACTCATCAAAATGTCCATAAATAAACATAATAAAATAATAATAAATAAAATAAATGTTTTATATTTTCTAATTTAAATTATTAATGAATCCAATTTAATTATCCAAAACATTAAGTGTATGTGAAAAACACTTTTAGATATACGTTAAGGGATTTCTCATCTCACTTTTATTTCTGTAAGATATAGTTTATTCACTACTGATTCCTGGTGGTTGGAGTATTTATAAATCCATTTTATGTATTATATCATGAATCAATTTATCTTCATGTCATTTAATTTTTATTTTGATATTCATTAATGTGGTATGTGGTTGAATTGATAAAAAATGGAAAGTTCATTTTTATCCCAATTACCTTTCTTTTGGTTTAAATTCAACTCCATTAGTTATTTCATTATATGATTATGTTTTAAATGAACTTTTATTATCATAATTTTTATTTACAAATTTTTATGTGGGTTTATATTTGATATATTCATTTGAATAACTCTCAACTAAATGGTATTATATTTTAAATAGAATTTCATTAAATAATACTATTTTAAAATTTTCATTTTTTCAAAATAGAAAAAAAAATCATTTTAAAAATCTTATGAGTGGAAAATCCCACTTTCTTGAAGCCTTAATATTCTTATAATCCATTATAATATTACAAGGTTATTTTAAATGAAAATATTTTCTTTTTTAGTTGTCTATCTTTTTAAATGAATGAGTTTAATGTAAAAATTGTATTTCTCTCGAGAATTGTTCAATGTTTTTATTAGAGTATTTTAATATATTTCAAAACCCACTATTGAATATTATGATAAATTTAGATTGATCTCATATTTTTCCACATAACATAATTTATTTAATGGTTTATGATCTTTTTTACTAGGGGTGTACTATCTTGATACCATTCACCATATTACTCTCCATATTTTATGATTATGTCTACCGATTGAGGAAATTATTTTCATTTCATATGATAGTTCTATTTTAAATGTATATTTTTATTATGTTTTAACCCTTTCATGTGAGGGATAAATTTACTTAGTAAGTGTCAGGTGGAGCCTGTTATACCCCCCTAGATGAATTGGTAGGTCTCACGAGAAAAACTAGATAGATTTTTTTCCAAGGTCATACCCATTTATATAGACTTATTGGTCGAGGCCATGATGGTATGTTTATGATGTTCCAAATTATAAATCCCCTCATTATGGGAATATTTATTGGAAATAAATATGATTGTTCAACTAGTATAATATCCATGGTTATTTATCCTTATTATGTGATTACTTATATGACATTATTTGATTAGATTTTATTCATGTCATATTATGCTCAAGATTATTTTTTAATGGAATGGGTTTATAGATATTCCTTTTTCCTTATTTTTATTTATATTTTTAATGTATTACACTATATTTCTTACCCATAATAAGCATCTAATATCACCCTTCATTATTTTTTTCTTTTCCCTTGCATTTCAATATGTAAATTACAATTGACTTACATGAATAATATAGGATAATAAAGTTTTCTCCAAAGGAGTTTCAAATTTTATTAATTTTAAAGTTGTAGTTTAAAACATATTTTTGTATTTAGTTTTCCAAAGGTAGTAAACTTTTCATTCGATTGGTATGTGATTACTTGTTTATTATACCAATGAAATAAAGTAAGTCAATGGATCCAAGATACATGGGTTTAGGAATTTACAGTTCCCCTCATATCTATCCAATGCATTGGGTAAATATTTAATTTCTAAATATGACCTATTTCACAATACCCTGATGAATAAAATTAGTAATTATGTTTTATGACCCTATGGTGGAAAACCCTAGTCATATGCTTATGGATGTCTCAAAATCATATAGTAGAAACATTTCCATGTCATCCTCCTTGATAATTCTATTATGATGTTCCTCATGTTCTTATGATCATTTCCTATTATTATGTATCATTATCACATGCTAAATATTTCATTTCTAATTCCTTCATAGAGCTTTATGTTCAACCCTTTCTCATAATGTATGTCCCAAGGATATAAAATGGTATCAACCATACCTAATTTAGATAGTTTTGGATTTGTATGATGATAACATAAAATGTGATAAGGCATAAAGATGATTCCAAATATAATGTCTCTAAAATTTGTAACACCAAGAGATTTAGGGAATTATTTGTTTTCTTATTAATTTAAAATTTTTATAATTTAAATTTCACGCAACACTAAACACAACTATTGTTATATGAAAGAACTATGTTTTTATGTCATTATACGCATCACCAATTCCAGATTATGCTATGAGGAAAACATAAAATTAGATTGTTATACATGAAACACTATTATTGTCTAGTATTTCACAAGATTCTTAGTGCCTTCAAAATCTTGTGTTACATGCAAGGTTGAGTTTTACCGAACTATAAAATACTATTAATAATTTTATGAAATTATTATATAGCTAACCCCTAGCCATTAAAATGGAAGTTATGAATAATATTAACTAAATTACAAAAATATTATTAACATATGTATAAAAAAATTAATCCTTTTATTATCAATTAATATAAGATAATGTAAGAACTATTTGAAAATTAAGAAATTAATTTTCTAAGAAAATAATTATTCTATGTGCAAACAAAATTATATCTTAACAAATTAAACATAAACTATATTAATTAATTTTTTAAACAAAATATAAATATTATATATTCAATAAATATTTTTTTACTCATACAATACATTTTATATGTATAAGATGAAAATAAATCAAATTTTATGAAAAAAATATGTATTTCTCTAAAAGGTGATTTTACGGCCTTTTGATGGAATCCTCATATTAAATCCAATTTTTGGAAATTTTATAAATTTTATATGTCAAAATAGACTTAATATTTTAAAATAGGAATATAAAAAATAGGTTAGGGTTATTTTTTTTTACGTCTCTATGAAGTTTTATTTTTTTTTGAATTGTGAAAAATTGTGAATTTTAAATCAAAACTGATTTTTTGTGTAATTTATTTATAAGGTTACATTATATTTTTATTTAGTCTTAAAGTTTAATTAGATTAATTTTATATCCATTAATGCAATTTATGTCATTGGAATAAATTAAATATTGAAATTTTATATAAATACTTACCAATCTTTTGGACATTTTTTCTTTCAAACTCTACTTTGTCTTCCCATCTGTGGGATTAAATTTAAATTATTTATGCCACTTTTGTGATTAAAATTTGAAAAAATTGGATCAATATTCATAATAATAATAACTAATAATGTATAATATTATCAACATAATTTTTTTATTGATTTTTTTTCAATGTGATTAAAATTATTTACAATGATTAAGAGAAAAAATATCTTAAAAAAGGACTAAAAATTAAAATTAAGGGACCAAAATTACCTACACACTTGTAAAACATAAAATAGAAGGAAATATTTAGACCCTATATTATATTTTATATAATTTTTTCTATTATTTAATCCACTTTTTATAGGAGAAACTTTAGTGGAATTCATTTTTCAAAAAGTTACATGAATGTCACAACTCCTCCCCTATAAAAAGGCACTCAACCCTAACACTTATTCCCACATCTCCACAACATTTTACCACCAAAAATCTACAAAAATAAAATCCCAAAATCAATCAATTCATAATATAATAATATCTCTTGGCATAAATCCATCCATTTAATCCCTTTGGAGCAAACCAAGATGAGGTACCCAAAGAAGTTATAACATCCTTCCTCGAGCTCCTTTGTTTTATTTTCATTTTACACCATATAAAATATTCTTATTTCATAATTATATAAAATCATAAGTATAAAAAACAAACATATAAGTTTTTATTCTATGTTTTATACTAACAATTACACACACTATCTTCAAATAGGTGAAGAACATACTGTTCTTCTATATAGAGAACTACAACCACATCAAATGATGGTGTTTGTTTTTTTTCTTTACCACCTCTCATGGTTATTAATTATGATGGGAAACTTATTTTATATGATATATATTATTTTTTTAATCTTATTTAGTTATTATATAATACATACCTTCATGATTTCCTTTTTTTTTAAATGATAACTTTGTTTGTGGATGTGTGGACTACCGCCTCCTCAAAGTAATGTGATTTGTTCACACATAACATGGAATGTATTAGGGATGGTTTTAGTAACTTATATGATATATAAAACATATTAATTATACTTCAATGATGTTATATTCATACATATATTCAAAATTATTTCTTTCTTTCAATACGACAAGAAAATGGAAACAAAGTTCATGTGTACGTACGACTTACCATCTCTATGAATAGTGTATTCCATTTCATATATCTAATAGATTTTTAAAAATAATTATTTACTGAATATTTATGAGATAAGAATAATTTTTCACATTCTTCAAATAATTCAATCATGGTCGATGTAATATAATCAAGAATAACAAGTCAAAACATATATGAAAAACAATGTGGATATCACCCAAATCGTAATGTTAACATGTAATTATTAATAAACATGTAATATAATGACCTAATAAAATAATATATGGAATTTGATATAATAATATGGTTCTAAAGTATATTTATAATAAATTTATATTTTTTACACTGTAGGTTTGAACATGTTTTATGAAATTCCATACTTTAGGTAAGGGGATTTCTAGTTTCACTTTAATTTATGCACAACATATTCCCTATTCATCACTTTTTTCTTTTGTGTGGTGTATATAATTAACATGAATGTACTTTATGATTATTATCCTTAACGTTATGGGTATTTACATACCCATTTTATAAAATCTATTTTATGGGTTTTTGTAGATCAAAAGTTACCAAATCAGTAAGTTATTTTTGTCTCAAGTTTCCTTCTTTTAGACACATGTTTTGTTATACACATATATTATTTAACAAGGTGCATATAGAGACATTTGACATGTTATATCAAAAATATAATTATTTTCATGAAATGTTATGCTTCATTTAGTGTTATTATTTCCATTTTATTATGTTTCAAAGTTCCCAATGTAGTAAAGGTTTACTGCTATAATCTCATCATTTATGATGATTTTTTAAGATTATGATTCCATTGATGAAATATTAACATCCATATCTGAAAAAATCTCATGATTTTTCTTTCCCTCTGATTAATAATCTTAAATTAAATTAATGGAACCAGTTTTTCCCTCTTTGGTACTTAATATAACTTATAATTTTTTTTTCTAAAAATCAAACTTCATTTCTCCTTTTAGTCGGAAATTTGTGTTATTTCAAAACTATATTTTTTTTAAAAAATCCAAAATGTTTTAATATTACCCTATAATGTTTAAATTAATTTTTTATACATGTATTTCATTTTAAAAATATTTATAAAAGTAATACTTCTTATCATTTTCCAATAATTTCACTTTTCTAAACATTTATGATGAAAAAGGAATGTTCGACATATATATAATTAAATGCCTTTATGACTGTCATTTCCTTGATAAATATTTTATAAGATTATAGTGAGATTTTTAAAAAAGAAAATGATTTTCCAAATATTCTGGAAATTTGTTTATTTTTTTAAAAAAATCAATTAAAAATTAGTTTCAAAAATTATTTTATTTTTAAAAATTGTATTAAATTATTTTCAAAGAATCCTTTATATGATTTAAAAATTTATTTACAATTAAAATGATTTCAATGATTTCAATGATTCATTTATAATTTTTCAATGTATTTCCAATGTAAAAATTTATCAAAATGTTTTTCAATCTTATTTTATAAGTTTTCAACGAAAATGCCTTTCAAACTATTTTTAAGATATTTTAAATTTTTTCAAGATTATTTTTATGTAAAATGGTCTCCAAAATATTTAATGTTATAGAAACTAGTTTTCAAAGAGTAAAGAATATTTTCTTCAAGAAAATTTTTAAAAAAATTATGTTTCCATAGTATGTTTTCAAATTGGATTCAAGGGAAAGTATTTTGAAAATTGTATATGTCTGAAAAAGTGATTTTCAAAGACATGTTACATTCCATGTAATATTTAAAAATCCTTTTCCATCAAATATGACCTACATGGTTATAGTTATTGATTTACTAGGGATATAATCCAAGTATACCATTCATTATATTTATATAAATGGTCTATTTCTGCATAGCTTTTATTTATAAAACTAGGTACTCTTCGACATGTTATAACCTGATAATTGCTTATGAAACCCTCTTCCATTAAGGGTTTATTAAATAAATAAATTATTATGAAACATATTATTTCTATAGGTTATGATATGATTAAATTTTTATGATACATATTTCATTTCAGGGGTTATGATATAATGTTTATGGACCCCGTCTATTTTTATAGTTCATGATAAGATGAATGTTTTATGAAACATGTATGTATGATTTCATTATAATATGGCTGGGAACTATCTCTCCATCAAATGCGTTGGGTAAAGATTTAAATCTAAGGGGATAATCATGGGAATCACATCGATGGGATTGATCGTCAAGGGAAGATGGGGAAAGCTGATCCACTATTGAAGATAAGGAAACTTGATCCACTATGGGAAGATGGGGAAACCTGGAAAACTACAGGATGATGGGGACACCTTATCCAACATGGGAATATGAGTAAACTAGATCTACTATGGGATGATGGGGAATCTCAATCTATTACAATGAATGTAATGTGATTGGGGATGGTGGTGTGTCCCGCCCAATAGGTGTGGTCCCCATGAAGTTCCCTATTATGATTTGGAAATGCGCCTTAATATATTGGGAATGTTGTCACATGTTTATGTGATTACCAAAAAATCTATGTATCATGCCTATGATATTATCACATGGTTCATGTTTTTTATTATCATATAATTCATATCTTATCAATCCAACATCAAATTTTTAATCAAGAAAAAATAAACAAAAGAGAGTGTCCAGGCATCCAGAAAACAAGAAAGGAAAACACACAAAACAAAGGATACCGTAGGAAGACACCTGGAGCCAGAAGCCCACCCGGGCCTAGTGGGGCCTAACATAATGTAATCCAAGAACATCTCCTCTGATAATATTAACACCTCTAGGCTTTAAGAAACTAATGGACTGAAGACAGGTGATGCTGGAACCTGGTTGCGCCATAGAGGCAAGGTGATCCGTAACTTGATTCCCCTCACGCCAGGTGTGCAACAGACTAACACCATCAAAGAGGGCACGACACCTACGAACTGTGTATGCAATTAACCAAGGAATATGGACTTTACAAATAAGAGCTCCATAAAGAATCAGTGAATCCATCTCCACTTGGGAGATATAAATACTCTTTTGGAGAAAAAGCTCCAAACTAGATAAAAGTGCATTTTGCCTTTTCCTGAAGTGAGGTACACCACCCAAGGTACACTGTAAACGCCATCATCACACTCCCCCACCATTCATGGACCACTCTGCCCACCAAATTTCACCTCACACATAGTAGCCATCAGATTTCATCTTAAGTCCCGATGCTGGTGGACTCCATCGGAACCATCACCCCCCTCTCCGCTGAATGCAGATACAGGAGAAAGCCAGAGTGGGGGAGCAGACCTGAAGATTCCAGAATGAGGGGGCTTCACGCCACTGGGGTAACAGATGAACCAGGGCTGCCAGCAGGACCCGGGTACACACGATGATGAACCTCACTATAGGTGAAGCTCCCTCAAAACAGGCCTGATTCCGAGCCTTACACAAGCTCCAACACCCAGTAATAATAACCACAGACCGCACCATCTGCTTCATACCCGAGCCGCCAGACCAGAAGAACCATCTGTCCAGAAATGGCTCATCACGATGAGTTGCTGAAGATAAGGATGTGAAATCCCCAAAGAAAATCTAAAGGGAAACAACCCAGTCAATTTCGAAAAACAAATAGTTGGAGCTTTCCACCTTCAGAAGACTACAATAGTGGAATTTGGAGGCTAGACAGATACCCACCTTTTGAATCTGACCATCTATGGACACTGGTTTCATCCAGATTCGCCAAGTAAGGAAATAATATTTCGTGGGAATTTTATTACACCAGAGCAGGACATCCTAGCTGTCTGGAGGAGGTTGCGGAGCCAAGATCCTTTGATACGCCTGAGAAGAGAAATTCCACGAAGAAGCTGTGAAAACACACATATCCGGATCTGATGTAAAGACACTAGACTCCCAGAATCCTAGATGATCAGAATCCAGACTTGCATTAATGAATGTAGAGTTCCCACTGTCTTCCTTGAAAGAGATTAACGGAGCCAGGCACCCAGGGAAGCCAATAACCGAACCCGACCAGTTATGAAACTAAAACAGGAGGGTCCCATCACCAACGATCCAATGAGAAGTTTGTTTAAGAACACTGATGAGAGGAAAAAATTTGGACCAGAAGGGGGACGCATGGCCATCTTCCACCACCTCAAAACCCACCCAATGTCTTGACATAATTTACCCCAAAAGAGTTTTCCCTTCAATCACCTCTCGTGCAAGCTTGGCCTGGTAACATTGAAGAGTGGCACTAATACTCCACACATTAACCCCCCCTCTTGAACGGGCTTTTCCATTCTCTCCCAGGAAACCCAATGCCATTTCCCCTCTGAGCATGCATCCCACATAAAACTAGAAAAAATATTGTCAACCACACTAATAACCCCCTTGGGCATAAAGGTGGAAGCCAAATATTTGATAGGTATGGCCGAAAGGACCCTGTTAATCATGGAAATCCTCCCCCCCCCCAACGAGAGGTATTGATTCTTCCTATTCAGCACTCGATTAGAGATTTTAGACCCAATATTATCAAAGTACTGCACCATGAGTCTTCCAGACGAATTGGGGGTGCCAAGGTACTCCATAAGAAATAAACCACAATGCATTCCAAAACTACTGCAGAGATAAGAGATCCTGTCAGCCTGAAATTTGGTAGAAATATATAAATTTCTCATATCATTATTCACCACTTTCCCACTCTGGTAGAAATAATCCTCCATAACTTTCTTGATGCCTCTGACTAACCTCTTTTCACAATTCTTGGAAATCAAAGTGTCATCCACATACATCAAATGAGTAATTGATACACGGTTCCACCTCCTTCGAAAAGGGAGAAAACCACCGCTGTGAAGAATCTTGTTGATGAGGCATCTAAGAGTGTCCTGAGCTAAGATAAAAATATTGGGGGAGATAGGATCACCCTGGAGAAGCCCCTGGGGTTCCTTAAAGGATCCAAGAGTCCTTCCCATAAATGAAACGGCCATCCATGAGGAGCTCAAACATCTGAACATAAGATCAACAGCCCTGATGGAAACCCCCATTTCCATATGGACCCGGTTAATGAAACCCCACTCCATCCTATCATAGGCCTTGTTCATGTCCAGCTTGACTTCCAAGTTCGAACCCTATGTCTTGTTGTCGATATCCCCTAGCATTTCCTGCATGAGACCGATGGCCCCCCGAATAGACCACCCCTTCACAAACCTATGCTGCTCAACCGAGACCCACCGGGGGAGGAACATGGACAACCTCCAGTTGACGATAAAAGCCAGAATTTTTTAGGGAAAATTGCACATACTCACCGGACAGAAATTAAAAAGAGAATAAAGATTTCTAATCTTTGGAATAAGCACAAAAGTGGTGGCACTAGAAACCCTTGGAAGGCTCCCACCCCGAAAGAAATCCTGACTGACCGCAATAATATCATCTTTAATCTCCTCCCATGCATCCTTGTAAAATGAACCAATAAAGTCATCAGGGCCCGGGGAACTCTCCAGATTGAGATTCATCATGTCTGAATACACTTCCTCTTCTTCTAGTATCCTCTCTAAGTACTCATTATCACTGATAGCACTATAGGGAATCACAACCTTTCAAAGGGTCGCATTGCAACTTGGGTAGCCCGTGCCCATCCGTGGATTAGGACCGACCAGGAGTTCCCTAAAGAAGGAATGGTCCATGCTCCCCAACATGTCTCTGTCATCCATGTATGCACCATCCTCAAGTAAAATATTTGGTTTCCTCATGCGCCCTTGCTCTTTTAGGCAGGCATGAAAAAAGGATGAATTCTTATCACCTTCGCGCAACCACATAATCCTGGATCGTTCGCAAGAAATTTGCTCCTGCTTAAGGATCGTCTCTGCCCAAACCTCCTTCTTTTCGGATAGCTCCTCAAACACAGAATCACTCCACCACTACTAAAGGCTCGTCTCAATACTATCAATACTCTATTTCAGACTCTCCAAATCCTGATTAGGAAGAGGTAGGCATGTTGCCCACACCTGCAGCCCCGACTTTAGGCACATCAGCTTATTGTGCACTTCAACCCACATGTTTCCTGGTACCGGCCATCTCCATAGCTCAGAAATGACCTATTTGAATCTAGAAAGGCTGGTCCAACACCGATAGAACCTGAACTCTCACAGGGTTGCATGCCCCGGAACAAGCGAAATCAGGAGAGGAGAATGGCCATAGATCCCACGGATGAGGTGCTTAATGCTGGCATTGGGAAACTTAGTTAACGCATTAACAATGGCAAGGCAACGGTCAATTAGGCTCCAGCACCGACTCCTGCCACTCTGGTTGTTACACCATGTGAAGGGATCTCCCAAGAATCCCAAATCGATCATACCGGATCCTACCATAAAACGAGCAATGTACAAGCTAGCCCTTCTAGAAAAGGTACCCCTACCCTTCTTCTCTACAGGATCAACCATCACATTGAAGTCACCCCCCACCAACCAAGGGGAGTCCCCTGGATCAATGTGGCTCATGTCTTTCCATAGCTGTTCTCTATGTCCAACATCACAACTTGCATACACAAATGTCACCAACACACAATCCCCTCCCTTTGACACACTTGTAGTGATAAACTGATCACCCGAGGAAATCAGATCAACCAAGACTTCCATGTTCCAAAAGATCCAAACGTGACTTTTAACTGGGTCTTCATGAAAATCACCATTCATCTTGAGCTTCCAATAGAAACTCTTGATCCTTTCAGACCTATTTTCTTGTTCATGGATAGCCACCAGGGACACCTTGTTCTTTCGAATTTTAGAGATGATGAAATCTGATTTCACCTAGGCTCCAAGGCCACGAGAATTCCATATGAACAATGATAACATTTAAAGTATTTGGACCTGGTATTGACCCTGGGTAGCATGCTCACTTCAAGAGGGGAATCCAGACTTTCCTTTAACTGTCTTAAATTAGACCTAGTGCACATCCCCGGGCTAGAGGGAGGGCAGAAACCTCCAGTATGGATTGCTGGAGAACCAGTAATGAAGGACCTACTCCCCACTGCACTGGGCGAAGATTTCGGGAGTAATTGTAACAGGGCAGCATCCGGATACTCCAGATCACCAGCCTGAGAGAGAGAGAGGAGGGGGAACCTTCTCACTGACCAACACCAGAATTGGAGGGGGCAGGCACAAGCCCGACCTCCTGCCTCCTAAAGGGAACCGCCTAGACCGGATTAAGAGATAGCACCATGAGACCAGAGGACCTTGGGGGAATCCAGAGCACTCTTTCCAAAAGACCACCCCCAATATCATCTTCCTTGGATTGACATAAAAGGCAAACATCTCAAAGGCCAAAACCCCGGGCTCCCGAGACGTAGACCTCACAGGAACCAGCCCCGGAGGGGCATCTGAGCAGGGAAGGGACGGAGCTGAATAGCACAACTAAACCGAGGAGACTGACTAGGCCGCACCTAGAAATGGTAAAGATTCCTTGACCAGGAAAACACATGGCCATCTGAGGAATAAGCTGACGGAGGCCCAGGGTAGAGCCTCCGACCGCCGCTCTTGCGATTCTTGCAGGCCTGGAACGAATGACCCTAAAGTCCACATGATCTGCTGATGTAGGGAAAAACTGGGAAGAACAGGTCCAGACGCCACTCCACTAAACCTTACACCTTCATAGTAAGCGAGTCCGGAATAGGAGCCGAGAGATCTAACTCAACACAAATACGAGCCACCCGCAAATCCTCGCCACATGGAGTTCTCTCGTCCGCACGAAGGAACCTACTGAGAGATTCCCCAATGGCCTTCATAAATGACTTATTTTGGAACGGAAATGGGAGCCCAGGGAGGTTGACCCAAACCACAGCAAGGGGACTCTCCTTCCCTCTATGAGAATCGATAGACTAGGGGGACAGATTGAAGAGCCAATGACCGATCATCCGAGGAAAGTTGCACCAGGTATGGATGAAATCCCTTTCCAAATCAAAGACCAAAAAAAATGAGATCCGATGGATGGAAGTAATATAAGCACGCACCGGGAGCCCCCATGAATCCACAAAGCACCGGAACACCTGGAGAGACGGTTTCGCAGCCTCGAAGTGGGCCACCAGGCTTTAATGGAGGCCAGCCACGACATCTTCAAAATACGATGAAGAGACCTCTAAGGATATACAGGAACCCTCCAGCTAAACCTTCGAGGAGATCGGGGAAACTTTTAGAAAATAGACCTACAAACCCTGGGATGAAGCACAAAGCACTTCCCTGAAGTACAGATCCAGCCACTGACGCTGAAAAGAGACAGAGGGATCCTGGTCCGGGGGAGGCCTAGCCGCAACTGGATCGGGCCCTGGATCAAACTTCCACAAGGACGAGAATGTTATCGGATCACAATCAGCCGATGTAGTGCCAGGAAACATGATTTGAAAACCTGGGGGTGCTTCGGGTGCATTATTTTCTTTCTTGCTCATTTTTTATTCATGTCTTATGATCTTCTAATCTTCATTCCATGTATCAGGTTGGTTTTATCTTTGATATGAAGGGTATGATCTTGAAATGTTATTATAATGTTCTCATATCATTATGTTCATGTTATGAAAATGTATTTCCTTTATTAACCGTCATTCGAGCACACCCCTTTCTTATGTTTCCATTCAACAGGTTATGAAGAAAAGATATAATAATGCGTAAAAATGGGGAGGATCATTATAGGAATCATTGAAGATGAATCACAATGTCAGAAGATTTTATTCCATGTTTCTAAAGACAGAACTATTACAGTCTATGGGCATATATTTTTTGTAATGTACTTAATATTATAAAAAAAATGATGAAATATCCAGGTATGTTAATCCATGGATTCTACAGTAGGTATCAAAGGAAATGTTTAGTCAACCATTGGAAACTAAGATGAGAAAACTATAGTGATGTCCATAGAAATATTTATATGAATATGAATAGGGATTTCTCTAAATATAATGTTAAGGATAATTAAATGTATAAGAAAATGTCCTAGATTTTTGGTAAAGGATTGGGTGTGTGGTTTCCAAGAAATAAACCCTTATTTAGATAATACAAGTGGATGTGGATCTTGCACAAATTTATATAGGGGTAACAACCCTGAAAACATAGTGTTGTGCTAATATAGAATCAAAATTGGTGCACGAGAACAAGACTTACTGTACACCTGGTTCGACACTCCTGGTAGATATACATTAGAAATTAAGAAACTACTTACAAACCATCAAGAAGGATTTAAATAGAATATGACTTTGAGTAACCTAGGATAGACCTCATGTGTTATAGATAAAATATTTAGGTGTCGTGATATAGACATCCTATAAGTAATTTTTTCGTGATTATATAATTTTATGTTATGATAAGTTTTTCTCACACTATGATTTATAGTTTTAGTCAATAGAATGAGATATATTTAATTGGTTTTACATTGAATATACTGTATTTGGGAAGTATGGGAACTATATAAATAGATTTCCTCACATCCCATGAAGACAACCAGGAAGGTGGTACGAGTATTTTTTATACTTATGAAGATAAAGAGACCAAAAATGACTTGTGAAAGGTATAATATGAATTAAGAATATTGTTTACAATAACTGTAAGAATAATGATTAGATTGAGATTGAGAAACTGTAAAACATGATTCATACATCATATTCTAGGATCAGGGGTATTAAGGAATAAGAAGATAAAGCTTATTTAATGTTTTAATAATAATGTTAGATGATTTAAGTGTATATGTTTTGGGGTTCAGTGATTCTATTATATGAATCATGAAATTTATAAATATTTTCAGTATAAATTTTTCATTAATGATTTAAAAGGATAGATTGAATGCTGATGAATACATAGGAAATTAATTTAATGGTAATGTGATATTTTGAAATAAGGCAAGTTCACCATTAATGTGTTCAAGATGTTGATACAATTGTGGTTAGCAAAGATAAATAAATGATTTGTCTAGATAAAGAAAATTGGATAGTACTTATTTCCCTAGAACTGATTATTGATTAGTTGAAAATGTAGTCTATTTCATCAAGTATGAAGTTTAAAACTTCATGGATTTAATGAATATATCTTGTAATCATTGGAATAAGGAAGAATGCATGCTTCAAAATCGGATTAATGGTAATTCAGGTTATTACCATGTTTCAAGAGAATATATGATGTGTATTTTCACATTTTTGGAATGTAACATCCATGAGCTACACTATGATATATGGGTGATCAATGTTAAGGTGATTTTGTGACCTTATTTCTAATTTTTTAGATTTCTATATTTCAAAATGATTACAATGTTAAGAATTTATGGAAAGTTTAAGTTAAAATTCATATGAAGTTTGTGAGATTAAAGAATTATCTCACTATATGAGGATTTAAACATATTTGATAACCTGTTCTACCCACTCCATGTTGATGGTAACATAAGGTAGATGGGATGAATTATCTTATATCTGAAGATCTATTAGTTCTAGAAAAATAAAAAAATAAAATTCCATTTTAGAGGAAGAGATGAATTGTAAATTGGACAAGATACAACTAAAGGGTGAGATTTTACTTATGAAAGGGAAGGAAATCATGTAAGTATATATTCTTGTAAAACAATTTATTTTACTTTAGAAAAATGTTAATAAAATAAAATAGTGCCCTATTATCATAATTTTTTATGATATTAATAACCAAAATCATGCTTATTCACTTCGTGGTTTTGTGATTGTTAATATTCTATTGATCACCCACATTATTATGATTAGTGATCTTTAAAAATATCTATGATTATTTAGGATCTTCCTCCATGTACAAAATTCCCTTACCTCATATTTTATCTTATGTTTAAACTCAGTAATGTGTTACTCTTTCTATAACTTTCTATAGGTAGGGTGCACATCGTGGCGACGTGTAATTTTTTCCTTAAATTCATACTTTCCAATGGTGGGTGACCTCTATCACTATCGACAGTGATGTTGGCTTCTTGATTGAATCAGGATGATGGAATGTCAGTTTCTCATTCCACAGACTACTCCTTGGAACTCATCATTGAATCAGAGTCTCCCTCATAGATTCATGTCATTTCTGTGAAACTCATTAACAATTCCATCTCTTTATAGGTATCAGTTAATTGTGTTTCATCTGTCTATATAGGGAAGAATCTTTTTGTCGGAGTAGATGTTTATGTCAGGCATGTCTGGACATATCTTGACAGAGGGCACATCTGTCACCTATATTATTCCTCATAATATATATAATATACCATACTTAATAATAACATATATTAACTCAAAATTGATGAATATTCATTAAAAAACATAAAAAACCACACATGGAAAATATAGGTTTAGTGAATTTAGAAACCAGGAAACATAATGAACTGGTTCGAAAGATGAATACACTATCTCTTTCTAGTTCCTTTTTATCTAGACAAATTTTTGACATATTTTACCAATAACATTCTTTAAAACCTGAGGAAGAGAAGCATATGAAAGGCTGACCTCAAATTCTTAGTAAGGGTAAACAAGGTAGATATCAATCCTATCATAATAATAAGACGTAATAACATAACATTTCTAACTATTATCCTGCATATGAAAGATCTGGATATCATGAAATGGGATGAATCATAAACGTTCATAAAGAATCAATTAACATATTCCTGAAAGTCGTAAAAGAATAAAGGGAATTTGTTTCATAAACATAATCATAGAAAATAATTTCTTATTAGTCAATTCTCATTTCCAAGACCATCATAGAGGAAAAATTCCTTTATGGAATCGGATTTACATCCCTTTATAACCCTATATTACTAAACAATGATCATTTCCCATTCAAGCCTTATCTATATAATGAGATATAAATCATTACCCAATGCATTATAGGGAGACATAGGTCCTACCCATATCATAATGAACTCATTCCTGTGTGTTCCATAAAAACATAAATCATCCATCACATCATAACCTAAATAATAAAATGGGTTTCCTAAACATCATTCAATCATAACATAATCCATATAAAACAAATGGATTTCATAAATAGATTTCCATTATAATAATAATAATAAATAGGAATAATAGAGGAAATATACATTAAACATAACCCTATTAATGAATTCCATAGTAGAGGGAAAATAATTTTGAAATAACATTAGAAATTAATTATTGATGAAAATATCCTTTCTTATTAAGAAACATTCTATATTCTCAAAATGACAGACAATTTTAAAAGTAAATAATTTCTTTAAAATGAAATTTAAATATTTTAAATTAATATTCATGTAAATATAGTGTTATGAAAATATAAAAACCTGTAATGTTGTAAAAGTTAAAATAAAACATTCTTCTAGTACTTTTGTTGAATAAGTCAAAATATACCTCATAACAAAAAATGAGAAATGATTCTGTTCATACCATTTAATAAAACTTCACCAATGGGTATAATTGACATTAAAAAATTATAGAAGAATATAAATAAAATTATATATACATGAAATATGGATTTGTATGATAAATATACCCTAGTAAATACTTATGTATAAACAATATCAGATAATAATGAGATTGTGAAATTATCCATTACCATATTTTTTATATCCATTTCATGTATCCTAACATCTTGTATAATTATTCTAATCAATTTATTGAATTACTCCAGAGTCATGTCCATTTTTATGATATAATATATTATAATGTTATCAACTATTTTTCAAAAACATTATTACTCGTTATATGGGTATAAATAGATTCATTTTCATGCATGTTTTGTCTAATAAGTTCCAATTATTATTAATATGTTATAATAATATAATTTATAGAATGATATTAATATGGTATATATCATAGTTTTTCATTATATACATTTATATAACCATTCTTTATTGGATATCTTGTAGAATGAATTGTATCACATCGTGGAGACAGTGGGTCGTACTTATGCATTAACAATGATTTCATTCATTTAATTATGAAATGGTATGGAAGTGGATGATATATATATTATTAAAGAATAAATATATAAATATATTAATCATATATAGTTATTATTTCAATAATTATACCCATCCAAGTAAATTGGTGGTGAAAAAAGATTACACCAGTGCGTGGAGACATTAAGTCATATGTACACATGCGTGGTGATTTCATTTTTCATATGACTGATAGAGGGTGGAGTAAGGTTGTTCCATAATAATAATAATATATAATAATATAGGTGATACTTTAGTTATTATATAATAGTGTAAATAGAAATGGAAAAGTAAGTTGAAGATGAAATTATATTGATATAGTTAGTAAAAGAGATTACCTCTTCTTCAGCGAGTTACCTCTAGATCTCCACTTAAAGGCACTGAAGAGATCAATTTGAAAAGTCCAAATCCTATATGATGTGACTATAGAAGTTTCTAATAGATGTGGGTAGTGTATGGGCATACATTAAGGGTCATAGAGTTAAGATGAAATGAGGGTGGATGTTTTTTTATAGTTGAGGTTGGGGGCACCTTTAGAATTTCCAAAAATATTAATTTATAATGAATAGAAAACACATACAAAACCTCCAAATTTCTTAGTTTAAAATATGATATTTGATACTTTTATGATATCATAAATATATTAGACAAGTTTTTCTATTAATTTAGACCTTATAATTTTAATTAACACTTAGTTATTCTATTTAATTTTTTACCTAAAGTAACAAATATTTCAATATTAAAAGGGTAAAATATTTACTTATTTGATATCAATTAAAACATAAATGAATAATTTAGAACATTTTAAACCATATAATAATTATTAAATAATTTAAAAAAATGTTTTATTCTTTTTAAATAATTTAATAATATATTATTTTGATAAACAATCAATAGTTTCAATTCTGATACTATAAAATTAATTGATTACTGAAAATATAAATATAACAAGAAAACTTTGAAAAAAAATGTTTCATTATATTCATAATATTTCAAGGTAATATATATTTTTTGGATATATTAATTATCCCACATAATATTTATTTTATTTTTTAATAAATTTTTTTATTATCTCTATTAATAATCTAATGACAACATCAGTTTTGTGTAATTAGTTAATATAACTATTTGTTGGTTAAAAAATGAAAATAAAATACCATAATAAAGATAATTATTCTATATTCAAATGGAATATTTATTTTAGAATATATCTTCTACAAAATCCTATATGAAAAATGTTATAGTTATTAAATCATGAATGTGACAACTTTAACATCACTTTAAATAAAAAATTATAAGTGTCATAATCGTTTCCATGTGGATCCAAATTGCCAATTACTCGACCCTTGGATGAATATGGTCTAGATATTCTTGAAAAAAATTGTCAAGAATATTGTATTTTATTGATTATTATCATTCTAATGTAAATTTTTTATGGATTTATTGTCAAATAAATAATTTATACATCATTAATGAATAAGATATTATTGTAATTATTTATCACCTAAAATTTAAAAATAAATTTCCATGATAAATAAAAACATACTAGCTTTGAAATGAGTATTTATTGTAAAATTTTTATTTTGTTTAAATTTATATTATAAATGATATGTTTATTAAAATTTGAGTGAGATATATTTATCATTTCTTTAAAAAAAATAAAATAAATGTACTAATCTCATCTAAGTGGCTTCCAAAGGATACCATTTAAACCCAAGGATGATTTAGGTTTAAACACAGTCATCTAATGATATTATGAGAAGGGTTAGGGTAATTCTATAAAATTATTTGTATCCTTAATTACCCGATTTAACCTTTTACTGTATTAATAAAAAAACACCGAATTCACTATTCATAATGCATAAAAATAAAATAAAACTAGTTATATAATTTGGAACTACTGATACCAAATATAGAAACCATTTTTTTAATTTGAAAGGCACATAATTTTTAGTAATTATTTTTAAATTTATCTCACTTTCGTAAAGAGAAAACGAGTTTTTAAGAGTTAAAACATTGCCAAAGACTGATATGTTTTTACATCTTACTTTAATGTAAAAGTAATGGAAATGATGAAAATTATATTAAATGATAAAAAAATATTCTATTTATAATTTTAAAAAATTAAATAGTATAATTTTACCATATAAATTTATTTATTAGAAATGTGATTTTCACATAAAATTTAGTATATTTTTACTATTTATCAAAACGTGAATGTTGTTAGAAATATATAAAAAATTCATCGAAAGTAAATTTTTATATCCCACATCAAAATAATAGTTTTATTTTTTCATATAAAAATTATTAATGTGTCAAAATCATAATTTCAAAAGGGTTCTCTATTAAAAGGCGATGAAAGTACCATTTTAAATAATATCGGTTTTTATACATAAATCACAGGTTATTCACATCATATGAATAAAGTATTTATTGGATGTATATAAATTATATTTTATCAAAAATATAATATATATATTTCAATAAATTCATTTACAAATTTTAATTAACTTAAATTATTAATACAAAAAAATATTTACATTATATTTAATTGGTTTATATATTTTTTATATAAAATTGGTTGTAGAAGAATTCAATATAAATTCACTACTACAAATACGCCCTTTATCAGCGCTAAAAAGGAACTTTAATAGTGCTAGGAAAAGTGCTGTTAAAGCTGGTGAAGATAAAGGGGGGGGGGGGTCCCCTATATCAGCGCTTTCATTTTAGAGCTGATAAAGGACCTGTTTATCAGCGCTTTCAAAAAAGCACTGATAAAAGTTAAAAAAAATTTAAAAAATTTAAAAAAATCTAAAATAATTAAAAAAAATTACAAGAAATTTAAAAAATCATGCCGATCGTGGGGGGGGGGGGGTTTATAGCGCTTGATCCCCCATTTTAACAACGCTTTTTAGCCCCTCCAGTGCCCGCACGAACCCCCTCCACCCTTTATCAGCGCTAGCCCCCAAAATCTACCCCCATGCGCGCGCCTCTGTCTCTAGTAGGTTTTGAACTCGAGACCTCCCCCCTGCGCGCCTAAGCCCTTACCACTACTCTATTTTGATTTGTTTGTTATTTGATGATATCTATATATATATATAGTTATATTTATTCGTATAGTAATATATATTTATATTAATATAGATATATTTAGTTATATTAATATATATATAGTTATATTAATATATATAGTTATATTAATATATATATAGTTATATTAATATATATATATAGTTATATTAATATATATATATAGTTATATTAATATATATCTCTATTTATATATATATAGTTATATTTATTCGTATAGTAATATATATTTATATTAATATATCTATATATAGTTATATTAATATATATCTCTATTTATATATATATATATATAGTTATATTTATTCGTATAGTAATATATATTTTTATTAATATACATATATATAGTTATATGAATATATATATTTATAGTGATATTAATATATATATTTATAGTGATATTAATATATATATATATATAGTAATATTAATATATATGTAGATATATTAATATATATATATATAGCTATATTAATATATATATATATATAGTTACATTAATATATAGTAGTTATATAGATATTCATATATTGGTATTATAAATAAAATGGATATTAGTTATTATCTAGATAGAGCTAATATATTTTATATGCAAATATGTTTAAATATTTATTTTAAAAATTTAATTTTTAGATGTGAATATATAAAAAATATGTACATATAGTTATATATTTTATTATAAATAGTAGTGCATTATAAAAAATGATAAAATTTCAAAGAAATAATATCAATATGAATGTAACACCTTGGAATAAATTCAGTCCCCACCATAAAATCCAATAATACCCCCTCAAATGCGGCTGAAAACCCACAAAATGATAAAAAATCTAGGTTCCCCGACTAAAAACTCAGTTTTGGAGGCCTTCTGGGCCCCTTTTGGAATCGAAAAACGCTTGACCGGGGTCCTCCTAAGTCATAGCGACGTAGAGCTCATCGCAGGCTTCGATTTGATATGTGGTAGAGCTCAAACAGACACCCAGATCAAAAGTTATGGCCATTTGAAGTTTAAGTAGCATTTTCAACTTATTTTGGATCTTTTTTTAATTTTTTTAATTTTTTTAATCTTCAAATTGTTATTAAATGACTACTACTCCATAATAATTAGAAAATTATTAATTAAAAATATTTTTTTAATTTTTTAAGAAGCCATTTTCACTAAATATCTTTTATAATAAGTATATTAAGTGTTAATGTACATTTATACTTATCTAAAATATATTTACAAATTATATATTATATCTATATCAATATAACTATATTTATATATTAATATATTAATATATATTTATTTTAATTCGACCCTTTATCATCGCTTTTAAAAAAGTGATGATAAAGCCCCCCCCCCTTATCAGCGCTACTAAACAAGCGCTGATAAAGGGGGTCCCTTTATCAGAGCTTCTTCGTTAGTGCTGATAAAAGGTGGGGGGGGGGGGCTGGGAAAAACTATTTCTGTGGTAGTGATTTCAATAAGTTAGTTATATTAATTCCTACTAACATAATGGGTATTTTATAATGGTCATTTTTTACCAGTGGAATATTTTTGGTTCTTTTAAACTCACAATTTCATGGAAAACAACCTACTGAAGAAGTAAAATTATTTGAAGAAATTATTTCTTAAAAACATATGAGTGGTACATTCTACCCCTCCCCTAAACTGAATTTCTCCAAAAAAAAATTTCAATTTGATACCAAATGATGAGGATAACACTGCCTCATCACATCCTCAAGTTCCCACGTTCTATCTTCTAATTAGTGGTTCCTCTATCAATATTTAACCAAGCGAGTTGTCTATTTTTGTAAACTAAATTCACTATGATCCCAAATCTCTATATGTAGTTCTTTATAAGAACGAACATTATCTAATGGTATGAATTTTGAGTTTAGTATACGTGAAGGATACAATATGTACTTTTTGGGAGAGATACGTGAAACACATCATGATCTTGAGAGAGATTTGGTGGAAGCGCCAATCTATAAGCTATCGTCCCATCATTATCCATAATTTCCAAAGGACCGACATACCTAGGTTTCAGATTGATATTCTATAAAAATCTCATTACTCTCATCCACGGATATAATCATAGAAACACTTTATCACTCACATCAAACTCTAGTCATTTTCTTCAGTAGTCCACATAAATTTTTGTTGACTCTGAGATTATGTTTTTTATTATTGTATAGATCTGAACTTCTCTGTCATTTCATTAACAAGATCAGGTCCTAATATATTTCATCCCCAACTTCAACTCAGGAAGTTGGAGTTATGAAATTAATTCCATAGAGTTCTTCATAAGGAGCCATATTAATAGCGGGGTGAAATCTATTATTGTCAGAAAATTCTTCCAAATGTTTGTGTTGATCCTAACCAACTTTGAAATCCATAAAGAAACATCTCATAATGTATTCTATAGATTGAATTATCTTATCAGAATAACCATATGTCTGAGGATGATAAGAAATACTGAAACAAATATCTGTATTCAGAGCCTACTAAAGACACCACCAGAGCCTCATGGTCAACCTTGGATCTCGATTAGATATAATGGAATGTGGTACTCCATTAAATATTACCTCTTATTTTATATATATCATGGAAAGATGATCAATAAAGAAATAATCTGTAATAGAAATTAAGTGTGCCAACTTCGTAAGGTGATCAACTATAATCTATATATCATTATGTCCTTCAGGTGTTTTAGAAAGTCTGCCAACAAATTCCATAGTAATATTTTACCATTTACATTATAGTATGGGTAATTTTTGTAACATTCCCTTAGAAAGTTATCTCTAATACTTAACTTGATGACAAACCATACCCCAAGAAACATATTTAACAACATCTACTTTCATTCCATCCCACTACAAATACACTTTCAATTCCATATACATCTTTTTTCTTCCAGGATGAATATAAAATAAATAACTATGAGCCTCATCCAATATCTTCTTCATTAATTCTTATATGGGAGGAATACAAGCACGGTTCTTAAAAATTATAAGTATATCACAATCAAGGTCGAATTTGAAAACATTTATCAACTTCATTTGTAGCTATATATCTTCATTCTATGAATCCTTAATCTCAACCTGTATAGTTTTTTTCATATTAATTTGAAAAATATAGGATTTATCCCATTCCATTAAAATTTCAGGATCCATCCTTTAGAAAGGCTTGCATTTTCCTTTAGACTCAAAGCAACTTCAACCCTCTCCCCTTTCCTAGGGTGTTAATGTGTCGAGCAGTTGTAATCTTTAATCAACTCCAACAATATTCTTTGGAATATACACAACTCCTTTTTTTGAAAATATACATTAAACCATTATGATGAGTATAATTATCACCCCTTTCACCATAAATATAATTCCTCCATATCTCTAATGAAAATATTACCATATCTAACTCCAGATCATGAGTTGGATAATTTTTTACATGTATTTTGAATTTTCACAAGGAATAATCTATCACAATATCATTTTTCATGACAAAACATCCAAGACCCTGCATGGATGCATCACTATATATCAATAATCTTTCTCCATTACCAAGAAGTGTGAGCACATGTGCACTAGCTAACATTATTTTTAGCTCATTAAAATTATCTTCACATTCCTCCATCCATAGGAACTTAACTCTTTTCTGAGTAAATTTGTTCAATGGTTTAGATCTTCATAAAAAATCTTTCACAAAACATCGATAATATCCATCCATGCCAAGAAAACATCGAATCATTGTAACCATTGTTGTTCTAGGCCAATGTTCAATAACCTCTATTTTTCCTAGATCTGTAGATATCACATCTCTTGAGATTATGTGATGAAAAATATAATCTTTCTAAATCCAAAATTCACACTCGGAAATTTTTTTATTATGTTTCTCCTTTTACAAGGATTTTTACTGCAATTGTAAAGTTATCTTCATGATATTATATTATCTTTTCATATACAAGAATACAAATATAAATACCACCACAAACTGATCAAGATAGTATCTAAAGACTATATTTATTAGATCCATAAAGAAAATGGGGTAATTAGTAAGTCCAAATGAATCAATATAAATTTACAGTGTCCATACATTGTACAGAATGTCATATTTGGTACATCATCCTTCTTGACCTGTAATTGATGATATCTTGAATCAAGATCAATCTTGAAAAACAATTGAGCTCTGTGTACTTGGTAAAATAATTCATCAATGTGAGGAAGATGATATATGTTTTTGATAGTGATCTTATTAAGATCTCAATAGTCAATATAGAGTCTCATTGATCCATCTTTCTTCTTAACAAACAGAATAGGTGCACCCCAAGGTGACACACTAGGGAGTATGAATCCCTTGTCTAGATTCTATGGGAGTTGCATCTTTAATTCTTAAAACTCAATTTGGTACATTATATGGGGTGTCTTTGAAATAGAAATATCACCTTGAATGATTTCAATTTTAAACTCAACTTCACAATTCGGTGGATGACTATGAAATTATTTCAAAAAGATATGAACAAACTCATTTAAAATATGTGTATTATTAATGGTGAGTTCTCCCCAACCATTTAAGATTCATAATGATCATTTATTGGAATTAAGACCCATATGATCGAATAAATTTTCATTGGAAGGTTATACTCATCATTGTATCAATATATGGTCATAGATTGATCTAGATTATGAAATGTGACTTCCATTCCTTGTAACATGATTTTAATTCCAACAAAGAATGCCAATTTATGACATGAATAAAATCAAATTCCACAAGTGGAAGGATCACAAGATTTTTAGGAAGCACTTTCCCCTAAATTTCAACTAGAGAAGAATTATAAACATTAATATGACCATTATTCCATTAAGAGATGTTATAGATAACTCAAATGTAATTGTTGATGTAATACCATGGTAAGAATAGATAAAAATTTCAAATAAAAGAGTGGGTGGATCAATAAAAAACATTTTCTACTTTTGAGTGGATGTTAAGTGTACCTTTCATCACTTCATTATCATACTCCACAACACCGATAGTGATCAGATGGGACTTTCCTTTTCTTTTGTCCTTAAGAGTTTGCAGACATTGATCATCATCGATAACCCTTGGATTAGGGAATGGGTTAGAATAAATCACCATTTCCTTTCACATGTTTCATTTAAGTGTAGTAGGTGCATTCTATATAGCATTTTCTCTATTCGCATCACTAAACATATATTTCCCATCAATTTTTCATTCAAATTACCAAAAACCATCTCTCCCAATCCTGAAAATTTTACTAGTCCATTTAAGACAATTTCCTGTATGTTATTTTCTGTACTTTTAGTGTAAGGGAAAACCCATCTTCTTTTTAGTGTGTTCATTAGATCTTTTAAGGATTTATATTTTTATCTTCTTATCAAACCCATTTGACTAATGGATTACTCCAATCTCCGTCTCAAACAAAAGAACACGTCGAACTATTTCCTCACATATTTTGAAGTCCCTTGTGGATAATGACCTAAAGTGACATGGTTTTCATCCACTAAATACTCAATCAATTTTACTCTCAATTTGGATAATAATTCAAGAAGTTTACATTGAAATCCATGAACAATTTTCATCTTAGGTACCAACTGATTTATCATCATTTTTCTTAAGATCATGTAACTCTTTCTCCATTATTTTGGAAAGAATATGAGGAAAGTAATTGTTAAAAAATAATTTCTTAAACTCGTCCCATTAAATGGATCCAATTTCAACTTTTTTACTCATATTCCTAATAAGATTCCAACATTGACCACATTCACATTTCAAATCATAGAATACTAATATGACTCTATTGTGTTATGACCATTGGAGAACTAAAAATATCATTTTAGTTGTACTAATCCATTATTCATCCATTAATGGATCAAAAGACCAATTGAAATAAGGTAGACACTACCACATGAATAAATCAACAGAATGATGTGTCCTCCTTTGTTAACTTGGATGTCCTACATGATTCATAACTTGAGACAGTCGTGTGAGCATAGCAACAATGTTTTTTATTTCAACTCCCATAACATTCGATTAATCATGAGTAAAATCATTGCATTTCCCATTTCATTCAACATTAACGCAGTTCTTATGGGTTCCAGCAATTGAATAAAACCAAGAAGCATAGTAAGACAGACATTAGTCATAATTGGAAAACTACATAATAAAGTATGAAATTTTAAATTTGGAATCATATTTTTTATCTTGAGTAAGTCATGATAATTTCTAAAACTCTCAGATTATAACCAATACATTGAAATATCCTTAGGTTTTTTACTAAGGTTTCATTATCATAGTTTCCAAAGGTTAACTATAACATTACTCTAATTACAACTATAACAATCCATACTTTACATGAACAAATATTACATCAAAATTGAGCAATATTCATTACCAAACATAAAAAAACATTCTAGAACCACATACATTTAGCATCATTATAAGCAGGGAAACATAAAAAATTGGTTCATTAAAAATCTATATTGTCTCCTGCTTATTCCTTTATATCTTGGCCCCTTATTGACATATCTTACAGATACAATTACTCACACCCAGAGGAAAAGAAACAAAATAAATGGTTAGAAAATATGCTCATTAAGAGTAAACAATACAGATATTAATAATATCATATACATAATACATAAGAATATAACATTTGAAAATATAATCCTTCTTATGAAAGATCAGGATATCATGTCATGAAATGAATAATACAAAATCATGAAGAATCAATGAACATACTACTAAAAGTCATAACATAAGGCATGGAATTTTTTTCATACACATAAACATAAAATCATTTAATTTTAACCAGTTCTCATTTTAAAGACCATCATAGAGGTCAAAGTCCATTACTGAACCAGTTTTACAACTTGTTTGACCCCTATATTACTGAACCAAGATCATTTTCCAATCTATCCCTTTCTATATCATGAAATATAAATATTTACCCAATTAATTGAGGGAGATATAGGCCCCACCAATCTTATAATTAAATCATTCATACATGTGCCACAAAAACAGAAATCATTCATCATAGAATAACCGAACGAATAAAATGGGTTTCATAAACATTATTCCTTCATAACGTAAACCAAATAACAAAAATGGATTTAATAAATAGTACTAAATTATAAAAATAATCAAACATAATAATAATAGGGATAATATACTTGAAAAATATATTTATTAAACAATTTTATCTTATATGGGAAATAATTTTGATAAAATACTTGAAATTAATTCTTGGGGAAAACATCCTTTATTCTTTAAGGAAAATTTATTTTCTCAAAATTCCACAAAATTTTAAAAAGAAATAATATCACTAAAAATGGGCAGAAAATATAGTAGTGGAAGATTCATGGAGATATATTGTTATGAAAATGTAAAAACCCATCATGTTGTATAAGTTAAAATAAAACATTCTTGTCATAATTTTGTCAAATAAGTCCAAAAGTTACTCGTATCAAAAAATGACAAAAGATTCATTTTATAACATTTAATTAAAATCCCCCGATGAGTATAATTTTATTTAAACAATTTTAGAATAATTGAAATAGTATTATATATTTAGGAAATATGGATGTGGATGAGAAATATACCATAGTGAATACTTACGTATAAACAATCTCAGATAATAATGAGATTGAAAAATTATCTCTTACATTGGGTCTGATATCCATTGTACATATCCAAAACACCAATATAATGATTTAATTAATGTTATTGACTTATTCCAAAATCATTGTAATTTTTTTTGACATCATATATGATCATATTATCATCTGTTGGTTAATAACTTTATTACTCATTATTCTGGTATAAACAACTTCATTTTCTTATTCATTTTTTGTAGAATAAGTTCCGATTATTCTTAATAAGGTATAGTTTTATTATTTCTATAATGATATTAATATGATATATATCATATTTATTCATTATAAAAATTTATATAATCATTGTTTAATGGATATCCTATAGAATGAATCATATCGTATCATGGATATTGTAGGTCATACGTATGATGAGCAATGATATAATTCCATTAATTATGAAATAATATGAAATTGGATGGTATATATATTATTCCAGAATATATATCTTGTTATAATAATAATATATTGTAACGCCCCGACCCCATCTACCGAGAGTCGGCGCATTACTTCGTAACATTGGCATGATCACAAAAGATCAAGTCTCGAAATACCGATTAGTTTAGTAGCCTTGGAAACACTAGATACATTCATAAATGTTACATTACATCATAAAGTGAAAAACTAAAATAACAAAGTCTCCATAGTCCACACTCATATCTTCTTCTGACTATCCCTGCAGGTCATTCATAAAATACTTCTTCACATCCAGGAAAATATTAAAACATTGAAAGGGGTGAGCTCAGATGCTCAGTAAGGATAACAATATTGCAGAAGCTTTCATAAATAAACATTAACATTTAAGGAAATGTATAACTAAAACAAAAGCCTTTTTAAACTTGAACTTAAGTATGATTTGGAAAAAATAAAATTAAATAATTCCATTTACTTACTCACATGGGTATTCTACTAGTCGAATATTCCCATGCAATATCAATAACCACTTTCATAATGATGGAATACATAATTCCAGACTATCATAACCACGTAGTCAAGGCCTCGTGCCTAGACCACAAATAAGATTTTGTCAAGGCCTCGTGCCAAGACACTAGTTTGTCTCATGAGACCTACCGATGCATCAAAGAGCTATAGCGGGCTCCACCCGTCACTTATTAAGTCCAATGCATTCCTCATATGAACAGGTTTAAACATATCATAAACCATAACATAATCATATCACATAAAACGTGCATAAAGGAAACATAACATTTCCACGTTTCAATCACAAGATATCAATACAACACATTGATATAATAAAAACCTTATCAAAACCATTTTCAATACCAAAATAAAAGAAAATTAAACTTGGTATTTATTTTTCATTTAAAAAAAAGTTATGGCTTGTAGAGGAAGCCGAAACTCAAATAATGGTTACGGTGGTGGAGAATTCGTTGTCGCCGCATACATACGACAAGAAAAACATTACTTTTTGTCATTTAGTAAAACGCTTCGTATAAAAAGATTCTTTTTGAATAAACATAAAAGTCAAAGGGGTTTATACACCGTATAAAAGAAATTTGTGTATAAAACAAAATATGCCTCAATGAATGGAGATTGAGACAAAGTACCTTACAAATATCATTTTTTTTAAATAAAATAGATATATTATGTGTATTAACTATAATTAAACATAATGAAATTACAAATACACGATAGGATATAATAATATCATGACATAATTTGAAAGTAGGAGATTAACCCAAAGAATGGAAATTGGGTTAAGAAATTCCGTTACCTCGTGTCCGAATTCACTCGACCGTTCTTTGATCTCCTAAATAATAAACTAGAGTTAATTTCTACCTTCATAAGAACCTTTTCAAGTTCATTATTCCTTTTATATCACTTATTACCATGTCATGAACATTATGTAATTATTTAAGTTTATAACGGTCGTTTTTTCGATCTTAGGTACTTGAGTCGAAAATAATCCTCTTATAATTAAAAGATGGTCATGTGGTGAAATATCCATTATATCCAGAATTATATTCATGATTTAGATATCATATATCTCATATATATCCAGTATATACATGCATTTATAATATTCCATAACGTTTAGAGGTAAGAAACGAAATGCACTGTTCATGGAGACGGTAAGCCGTACGTACGCATGAACGCTAATTTCATTTCTATTTAGTATTTAATGAAATCAAAATAATATAAAAGTATATTATAATTCCAGTATAATATCATATATAATATCATTTACTTCATCCTTTATACATCCCACATATGGGATTAACGATTTAAATCACTTTGAGGGGGCGGTAGTCCGCACTTCCTAAATTGAAATTATTGTGTTTACCCATAATGGAAATCATAAAGTATGCCATAAATGAGAAATAAAGAAGCATAAGGAAAACATAAACATCATATATATATCATATATGAAAATAGTTTCATAAAAATGGCCACCATTAGAGGTGTTAAAAGAATATTGAACAATCATCGTTTCGTGAGGCAGTATTTCGCCACCCACAGAAACAGTATGTTCTTTAACCATTAGACGAAGGTGTGTGTAAGTTTAAACCAAATACTTATCATAAAAACATCCTAGTATATTTTAGATACTGGTTTTGTTACAAAAGAATGGTATAATAAGAGTTCAAGGGGTTGGAGAAGCAAAATAAAACAAAACAACATTAGAGAAGACATTACCTTAAAATCATGTAACACTTTTTGATTTGAGCCAAAGGCTTCCTTGGGAAGAATTAAGACAAATGTGAGGCTTCTAGGAGTAAGGGAGGGAATTTGGGAGAGTATTTGGGCATAGTTTGTCCGAGCCAAAAGGCTTGAATTTGTGAATAAGGTGGTAGTGGTTGGGGCCTTTTATAAGTGGAGAGGAGGGGCACTCTTGGAAAGTAATGAAATGTTACTTTATTATACAATTCTTTTCGGATTATAAAGGTCCCAAACATATATAATTATAGGCTAAGGTGATAAGGGTTCGAAATATACTCATCCAATAGGTTTTTGACAATTGTAAGCCTTGGAATTTACATTATCGTTTCATTTTATTTAAATCATTAATTAATGAGATAATCGCTGCATCATCATGGTGTCATAAATAATTTAATTTATTTAATGTCTAAAAATTATAAAAAAAATATCATGATGTAGGAAATATTTTTATCTTTCTAATGAATATTTATAGTCAAAAATATGACTTGTATAACCCCACTTAAATTATTTTTTTAGTAAAACAACTCATGTTTTTGACATTTTTATTTTAACTTTAAATAAAAGTTATTTATGTCATTTTCCTAGAAAAGTGGCTCCATGGGGTCCCCAAGTTGACCCATGGATTTTCTTGGTCGGCCATGACACATCCAATAGGGGTAGGACAAGTGTCAAGGTCATTTCATATTTTTATAATATCATTTTACCTTAAATTTCACTAATTACCTTTAATCGCGATTAATTAAATTTAAAAGTTACTATTCACCAAAAAATTATTTTAATCCCATTGAACCACATTTTACTTCCTAATGACAACCATGTATGTCGGATTTTTGAAAATCAAATCACAGAAGTGGTAATATTTCATTTAAATGAAAAAATCAATTATTTAACTACCACTTAGTGGTTTCACTATTCATCAAAAATTGAAGTTTTTCAGAATAGTGCCAAAATTTCACCCTAAGCTATAATTGATATTACAAATTCAAAAATGATGTCTATTTTATAGAATTACAAACATATAAGTTGCATTAATTAATTTTATAATTAATTCCCGCTGTCACAACAAATAGCGTGTTGTTAAGAAACAATATATATCAAAAGATTGACAATTGTTTATGTCCAATTTCAAAGTGAAATTAATTCTAATGAACAACATTGGATAAAATGGTAAAAATATATTCTAATTATACTTTAAAACCACTCAATAGTATAATTTATCACTATAAATTATTTTGATTAAAAAAGTTGTTTTAAGTATTTTTCACTATTCATAAAAATAAGGAAGTTCTCAGAAAATTACAAAAAAATCAACATAGGCTAATTTCGACATTTTGAATCAAAAAATAAAGTCCATTTTGAAATATAAAATATATATAATCTCAAAAATTGGGTATTACTATTCATAAGGGCTATTTTGATTAGTCGCGGTGTGTTAGAATCTCAAACTTGCGTACAATGAAAGCTATTGCATTATTGAAAGAGAAGCGTATCGTGGAAGCCCGTGGTGTTACATTCTACCCTCCTTCAATAAATTGCATCCTCGCAATTTCAAATCTTTCTTTGAAAATAAAAGGTTGAAAATAGAAAATACCTTTGTGGAAAACCCACATCGGAAATAAGGTTAATAAAATTTAGCCTTAATAAGAGGGAAATGGAAATGAAAAACTCACCAACAAATTATGATCTTGATAAGGAGAACATTGGTGGAAATTAGAGACATATAATTGGAGGAAAAATGTAAATATTTGTAGGGAGTGATTGAGGTCATCAATCAAAAACAAGTGTAAAATTGAGGGCCACAAAGCCTTCAATCTATGTTGATTTAAAATATCATCAGTTCAACAAGACATAAGGTATTAGGATAACACATTTTTTTTGTTTTAATATCCCTTTACTAAAGTTTAAGAATTAATTTATTCATAGAATAAGATATAGTTATATATATATATTTATGCTTGACAAGTAGAGTTTCAACCTTCAACTAATTTCTACCACAAACTCATCTTTTACTCAAAAAGATAATAGAACTCAAAAATATTATATTTATCCTAATCGTACAAGGTTAAAAATATTAACACATACCATTTAGATTACGAAAACTATTTTGTAAAAACAAGGGACTTCCTGTAGGCTAGTGGTACATCATAAAGGCCTATCACAATATGGTTGTGGGCTCGATTCCTACAGCTTTATCCGAAGCGATGGGTTATCGCCCAACCCTGCAGGTTGTCCTTTTCCTAATACTATAGTATTATAATATTTCAAAAATAATCTTCAGAAATGTTTTAACCTTAAACAATACTATCCAAAGATCAACTTAATCCAATCCAACCTTTATAGTTATCCAAAATACTTCTTCCCAACTCACAGTTCAAATTTTATATGGAAGGTAAACATAATGAAGATCCTTTTTTCCACGTAACAACATGTGAACACCTTCATCATGTATTCTTTTAAAACACCACAACATACTGAATTACCATAAATCCTTATTGATTACATTCATGATCCCTTATTCCTTATATAACACTAGATATACTCCTTCTATCCAAAAATGCATACAAATCATTAATCAATTTCAAGAAAGTTAAGAATATCCAATATAATTTATCCAAACCAATCATGTATAATTCCGAAATCACTATCTCGGTATTAGAACCATATTATGGTTTATCTTTCTCTAAACCATATATTTTCCAAAAATTTAACCTACTGTGGAGTCACTTTTCTTGGTTCCACACAATCTCAAGTCCTTGATGAAATAGTACTGCAGTACAATCCTTATATACTCCATAATTATTATAACCAGTACATCATTGACACAACACTCAAATGACAAAATTATTTAATAACAACATAAGAACTCTAATCATTCCTCCTCATCTGTGGTAGTATCATAACATGATTATTTTCCAATAACATCATTTGGGGCATACTCTGATGATTTGGACATTGATTTGCGTAGTGTCCCCACTCCTTGCAGATGAAGCATTGTACATTTGAAACCTTTTTCTTACCCTTGCAGTCACGCACTTGGTGTCCTTTTTCTCCACACTTATAACAAACTCCCATTCCCTTCAGGAAAGTTCCAAGGTGTTTCTTCACACAGTTATCACATATTGGAAAATTCTTCTTTTCCCATGTCCCTTTTTCCATCATTCTCTCTTCCATCCTTTTCTTCTCTTTCATCCCTTCAAGGAAATAAGACTCAGAGAATTCTTTACTTATCTTATTAACACATGATACTATTTCTTCATATGTTGAGAACACATGGGATATTATTTCCCTTCTAAATGTCGGCTTAATACCGTGAAAGATATGATCCTTCTTATGCTTTGGATCATACGTATTGCTGGAGTTTACATTCCTTCCACTGGGCCCTATTTCTATACAATGGCATAGACTAGGTTAGTTTATGAATTGAAATGAATAATTCCAAACTTGTAAAATACTTAATGTAAATTGAACAGTTTATGGATATAATCCATAATCATAAAAATGTTTTCTTTGAGGAAGTATATACTCATAACCCTTCATAGTGGATTGTAAAGACAACGAGAATTATCCTAAACATATACCCCAGGAGTGTCGTAACCAAGAGTGCAGCAAGGCTCGTTGTTGTGCACCAGTTCCCGTTCGAGTCTAGCTCAAAGCGGTGTTTTTGGGTTTTACCCCTAGGTACATCTGTGCCAGAGCCACCTCTACCTGCTCATATTCAGACAGGGATGTCTTGCTTGGAAAACTCACAAAACTTCTATAATACCAAAATTCTAGTAAGTTCTTCTATACTAATCCTCAAAGTCTATCTTTGGGCTATGTGCTCTAATCAGAGTTTATCTAAATCTAGCTTCAAAGGTTAGTACTAAACTGCCTTTGATACCAACTGTAACGCCCCGACCCCATCTACCCAGAGTCGGTGCATTACTTCGTAACATTGGAATGATCACAAAAGATCAAGTCTCGAAAGACCGATTAGTTTAATAGCCTTGGAAACACTAGATACATTCATAAATGTTACATTACATCATAGAGTGAAAAACTACAATAACAAAGTCTCCATAGCCCACACTCATATCCTCTTCTGACTATCCCAGCAGGTCATTCATAAAAAACTTCTTCACATCCTGGAAAATATTAAAACATTGAAAGGGGTGAGCTCAGATGCTCAGTAAATATAACAATATTTCGGAAGCTTTCATAAATAAACATTAACATTTAAGGCAATGTATAACTAAAACAAAAGCCTTTTTAAACATGAACTTCAGCATGATATGGCAAAAATAAAATTAAATAATGCCATTTACTTACTCACATGGGTATTCTACTAGTCTAATATTCCCATGAAATATCAATAACCACTTTCATAATGATGGAATGCATAATGCCAGACTATCATAACCACGTAGTCAAGGCCTCGTGCCAAGACCACGAATAAGATTTTGTCAAGGCTTCGTGCCAAGACACTAGTTTGTCTCATGAGACCTACCGATGCATCGAGGATCTATAGCGGGCTCTACCCGTCACTTATTAAGTCCAAAGCATTCCTCATATGAATAGGTTTAAACATATCATAAACCATAACATAATTATATCACATAAAACGTGCATAAAGGAAACATAACATTTCCACATTTCAATCACAAGATATCAATACAACACATTGATATAATAAAAACCTTATCAAAACCATTTTCAATACCAAAATAAAAGAAAATTAAAACTTGGTATTTATTTTTCATTTAAAAAAATGGTTTGGCTTGTAGAGGAAGCCGAAACTCAAATAATGGTTACGGCGGCGGAGAAGTCGTTGTCGCCGCATACGTATGACAAGAAAAACATTCCTTTTTGTCTTTTAGTAAAATGCTTCGTATAAAAAGATTCCTTTTTAATAAACGTAAAATTCAAAGGGGTTTATACACTGTATAAAAGAAATTTGTGTATAAAACAAAATATGCCTCAATGAATGGAGATTGAGACAAGGTACCTTACAAAGATAATTTTTTTAAATAAAATAGATATATTATGTGTATTCACTATATGTAAACATAATGAAATTACAAATACAACATAGGATATAATAATATCATGACATAATTTGAAAGTAGGAGATTAACCCAAAGAATGGAAATTGGGTTATGAAATTCCCTTACCTCGTGTCCGAATTCACTCGACCGTTCTTTGATCTCTTGAATAATAAACTAGAGTTTATCTCTACCTTCTTAAGAACCTTTTTCAAGTTCATTATTCCTTTTATATCACTTATTACCATGTCATGAACATTATGTAATTATTTAAGTTTATAACAGTCGTTTTGTCGATCTTAAATACTTGAGTCGAAAATAAACCTCTTATAATTAAAAGTTGGTCATGTGGTGAAATATCCATTATATCCAGAATTATATTCATGATTTAGATATCATATATCTCATATATATCTAGTATATAAATTCATTTATAATATTCCATAATGTTTAGAGGTAAGAAACGAAATGCACCGTTCATGGAGACAGTAAGCTGTACGTACGCATGAACGATACTTTCATTTCTATTTCGTATTTAATGAAATCATAATGATATAAAGTTATATTATAATTCCAGTATAATATCATATATAATATCATTTACTTCATCCTTTATACATCCCACATATGGGATTAACGATTCAAATCACTTTGAGGGGGCGGTAGTCCGCACTTCCTAAAATGAAATTATCGCGTTTACCCATAATGGAAATCATAAAGTATGCCATAAATGAGAAATAAATAAGCATAAATAAAACATAAACATCATATATATATCATATATTAAAATAGTGTCATCAAAATGGCTACCATTAGAGGTGTTAAAAGAATATTGAACAATCATCGTTTCGTGAGGCAGTATTTCGCCACCCACAGAAACAGTATGTTCTTTAACCATTAGACAAAGGTGTGTGTAAGTTTAAACCAAATAATTATCATAAAAAAATCCTAGTGTATTTTATATACTGTTTTTGTTACAAAATAATGGAAGAAAAAGAGTTCAAGGGGTTGGAGAAGCAAAATAAAACAAAACAACATTAGAGAAGACATTACTTTAAAATCGGGCAACTCTTTTTGATTTGAGTCAAAGGCTTCCTTGGGAAGAATTATGCCCAAAGTGAGGCTTCTAGGAGTAAGGTAGGGAAGTTGGGAGAGTATTTTGGTAGAGGTTGGCTCAGAGCCAAAAGGATTGAATGTGTGAATAAGGTGGTAGTGGTGGGGGCCTTTTATAAGTGGAGAGGAGGGGCACTCTTGGAATGTAATGAAATGTTACTTTATTATACAATGCTTTTCGGATTCTAAAGGTCCCACAGTTATATAATTCGAGGCTAAGGCGATAAGGGTTCGAAATATACTCATCTAATAGGTTTTGGACAAGTGTAAGCCTTGGATTTTACATTATCGTTTCATTTTATTTAAATCGTTAATTAATGAGGCAATAGCTGCATCATCATGGTGTCATAAATAATTTAATTTATTTAATGTCTAAAAATTATAAAAAAAATATCATGATGTAGGAACTATTTTTATCTTTCTAATGAATATTTATAGTCAAAATATGACTTGTATAACCCAATTTAAAAATTGTTTTAGTAAAACAACTTATGTTTTTGACATTTTTATTTTAACTTTAAATAAAAGTTATTTATGTCATTTTCCTAGAAAGGTGGCTCCATGGGGTCCCCAAGTTGACCCATGGATTGTCTTGGTTGGCCATGACACATCCCATAGGGTTAGGACAAGTGTCAAGGTCATTTCATGTTTTTATAATATCATTTTACCTTAAATTTCACTAATTACCTTTAATCGCGATTAATTAAACTTAAAAGTTACTATTCACCAAAAAATTATTTTAATTCCATTGAACCACATTTTAATTCCTAATAACAACCATGTATGTCAGATTTTTTAAAATCAAATCACAGAAGTGGTAATATTTCATTTAAATGAAAAAATCAGTTATTTAACTACCACTTAGTGGTTTCACTATTCATCAAAAATTGAAGTTCTTCAGAATAGTGCCAAAATTTCGCCCTAAGATATAATTGATATTCCAAATTCAAAAATGAAGTATATTTTAAAAAATTCCAAACATATAAGTTGCATTAATTAATTTTATAATTAATTCCCGCTGTCACAACAAATAGCTTGTTTTTAAGAAACAATATATATCAAAAGATTGACAACTGTTTATGTCCAATTTCAAAGTGAAATTAATTCTAATGAACACCATTGGATAAAATGGTAAAAATATATTCTAATTATACTTTAAAACCACTCAATATTATAATTTATCACTATAAATTATTTTGCTTAAAAAAGTTGTTTTAAGTATTTTTCACTATTCATAAAAATTCGGAAGTTCTCAGAAAATTACAAAAAATTCAACATAGGCTAATTTCGACATTTAGAATACAAAAATGAAGTCCATTTTGAAATATAAAATATATATAATCTCAAAAAGTGGGTATTACTATTCATAAGGGCTATTTTGATTAGTCGCGGTGTGTTAGAATCTCGAACTTGCGTACAATGCAAGCTATTGCATTATTGAAAGAGAAGCGTATCGTGGATGCTCGGGGTGTTACATATATAGTTATTATTTCCATTATTATACCCATCCAAGTAAATTGGTGGGGAAAAATAGATTCCACCACGACATGGAGATGGTAATCTGTATGTACCCATGTATGGTGAATCTAGTATTCATAGGACGACTGGAAGGTGAAATAAGGTTTTTACATAACCCTAATAACATCTCAGTATGTAGGGGATACAATATTTATTACTTAATAATGGAAACAATAAAACATGAGTATGTATAATAACAAATAAACATGTGAGAGTCGGTATTGGAGATTACCTATTCTTTGGCGAGCTCTGTCTAGATCTCCTCTTAAAGGCACCAAAATTGGTATTTTGAAAAGAATAGAACATATATAATGTGACAGGGTATGTTTAAAATATAAATGGGTAGGTTATGGACGAACATGAAGGCATAAGGATTTATGAATAAATTAGGGAGGAGGTTCTCTTTATAGTTGAGGATGGGGGAACCCTTGGAATTTCTCAAAAAATATTAATTTATAATAAATTAATACAAAATAAAAAATCCTCCAAAATGTCTTAGTTTGAATATGAGATGTGATAATATTTAAATATCATCATCCCATAAATATTATACATGTATATCAATCAATTTATACATTATCAATTTAATTAACACTTATTTATTCAATTTAATTTTTAACTATGGTAACAAATACTTCAATATTAAAAGTGTGAAATATTTACATGTTTGATATAAATTAAAATATAAATGAATAATTTATAACATTTTAAACTATTTCATAATTATTATATATTTTTAAAAAATGTTTTATGATCTTTAAATAACTTTGTAATACATTATTTTGATAAATAATCTATAGTGCCAATTTTGATACAATTCAATTCATTGATTATTAAAAATATAAGGATAACAAGTAAACATTGAACCAAATATTCTATTATATTCATAAGGTTTCATGGTTATATATAAGATTAATTGGGTATATTAACTATAAATTTTTTTTAATTTTTAAACTCATTTTTTTAATATCTCCATTAATAAAATAATTACAACATCATTTTGGGTAATTATTTAATACAAATATTTTTTTTTGAAAATTAAAAATAAAATACTATAATTAAGATAATTATTCTAAATTTTATAGAAGTATTTATAGTATAATATATCTTCAAGAAAATCTTATTTTAAAAATATTATATATATTAATACATGAATGTGACAATATTAACATCAATTTAAATAAACAATTATAAGTGTCACAATCTTTTCCATATGGATTAAAATTGTCAATAAATCGACACATGGATGAATATGGTCTAGATATTCTCAAAAAATAAGTTTTGGTAATGTTTTATTGTCTTTTAATGGTTATTAATATTTTAATAAATACTATTTTATTTGTTTATGATCAATTAAATAATTTTTGCAACATTAATGTATAAGATATTAATATAATTATTTATTTTCTAAAAATTAAAAAAATCATGATAAATATAAACATATTAGATTTTAAATGAGTATTTATAGTCTAATTTATATTCTATATAACTTTATATTAAAAAAATATAGTTATTAAAATATGAATGAGACATATTTATCTTTTCTTTAGATAAAATAAATAAAATATCTTAATCAAATCCAAGTGGCTAAAAAAGGATACCATTTTGACCCAAGGATGATTTATGTCAAAAAAACTCATAAAATAATATTTTTACAAGTTTTAAGGTATTTTTATAACATTTTTTACCCTTAATTACATGATTTACCCCTTAACTGTATTAATAAAAACTACTAAAGTTACTGTTCATAATGACCAAAAATAAAAGAAATATATTTACATATTTTGGACCTATAGATTCCAAATATTGAATTAATTTTTCAAAATTCAATATACATAAGTTGTTGTAATTAATTTAAGATTAATCTCATTGTCGAAATGATAAATCATGTTTTTCAAAGTTAAAACATTACAAAAGATTGAACTGTTTTTACATATGAATTTAATATAAAATTAATTCCAATGACCAAAATTATATTAAATGATAAAAATATTTTCAATTTAAACATTTAAATAATTCAAAAATATAATTTAACCAAATAAAAAATTCCAATGAAAAATGTAATTTTCAATTAAAATCAATATATTTTTACTATTCATCAGAACAATAATTCTTTCAGAAAAATATAAAAAATTCCTCCAAAGTAAATTTTTAAAAATCTCTTAAAAATAATAAGTTTATTTTTCCTCTAAAAATTATTAATGTGTCAAATTTTTAATTTAAAAGTCTTCCCATTTAAATGGATGTAAAATTACCCTTTTCAAAAATATAGATTTTTATACATAAAATACAGTTTACTAATATACTATCACTAAAATATATATTTAATGAATATGGAATATATTTTATCAAATATATAACATAAATATTTCATTAATTTAATTTAATAATGGCAATTAATTTAAATGATAAACATAAAACACAAATATTTCCTTTACATTTAATTGGTTTATATTTTTTATAAATAATTTATAGCCAAATAATTCAAGCTAAATTCTCATAAGTTATTTATATTTTATGTTTCTAACATAATGGATAGGTTAAAATGGTCATTTTATACCAATGGAATCTTGTTCATTATTTAAACTCATTATCATGTGCTACACATGCTATTATAGAATTAAAATTATTTAAAGAAAATATTTCATAAAAACATCTTGGTGTTACATGAGGGAATCTGAAGGAGGAATCTCCGGCTTAGAATGCAAGGCATCCAATGTCTATCATAGAGTATCTTATTGAAAAGGCATGTGTTACAATGTTTTCCTCAATCATCCCATGTTTAACATGAGGTACACGACGAGTTTAACATCCCACAGAGATGAAGTGAAACTAATCAGAACAACCCATAGTGGCAGATAAGAGAGGTTTCACCCATATGAGGGAACACCTAGAAGGTTTAACATATGGACAGATCAGAATGCCCTATGAGGGAGTACTTGGGGTGGTGTCTCCCATAGTGGGAAGATGTCACATTGTGAAGGTAGATTTGGAAAACATTGAGGGAAGATCATAGAGGTACAACCCTAAGAGGGAGAATCTGAATCTTTTATCAAATGGATGGATCAGAACACCCAATGAGATTGGAATCAGGGTGGTGCTTAAAATAATGTTATGATGTCACACCATGAAGGGGTAAGTCCCTAATAGGTAGGCACTAGGGATTACAAGATGGATGGATCAAGAGGCCCAATGAGGGCATACTTGGGGTGGTGTGTCACGTAAATAGAATATGTCACACCTTGAAGGCTATTCTAGACACTGCTAGAGGTGGATAAAAGAGGTTCATCCCTAAGAAGGATCACTTTTAAGGTTTACCGGATGGATGGGTTAGAACACCCAATGAGGGTGGACTCGGGGTCGTATGTTCTATAAATGGAAGATGTCACACCATGAAGGGGTGTGTCCCTAGGAGGGAGGAACCAAAGTAAACCATTGGTAATGATTGAACCTTATAGAGGCATCCTATGCACCCTATTTAGGGTGTAGGAATCAAAACCCGTGTATTTTGATATATGGAGTGTGACTTGTGAATGTAAGCTTCCCTTCACAAGAGGATTTCTATTTGTTGGATTGTATTGGATTGTGTAGGGATTACTCATGGGAGGTGCTTGTGTGCTACTGGGAGTAGTGATGATGGATGCAGATTGCATGTTAGAGTGGTCCATTTGGGTCCCATGATCTCACCACGATCTGGCACCCTAGGTAAAATTATGATGGATTATGGGTAGAATGGGTTGAATGGATGAAATTGGTGAAGTGTCGGGCTTGAACAACAAGTAGGTTTCTTATATGTTCAAGTTAGTTGGAAATAAATGTCACCATAGTTCATAAGAATAATTTATGGAATGGGTGATGTGTTGGACATGAACCTTAGGGAGGTATTCTATATATCCGAGTTAGTTTAGAATCAAAATCCACATAAATCTATGAAAAAAATTATTGAATGGGTGAATTGTTAGGATTGATCCTCAGAAACGTTTCTCATGTATCCCAGTTAGTTGGGAATCAATGTCCCCATAGTTTTGAGTAGGGGAATTGGGGCTTGAACCTAAATAGGTAGGCCGATGGAAGTGGAGCATATGTATAGGTATTATACACGGATGTTTTCCAAATGAGAGGGGCATGATTGATCTTTCAGCGGGAGGGTTTACCGATGGAGTGGAAGTGGTGTAAAAGGGGCTTATGCCTGAAAGCCTCCCAGGTTCGTCTATAGATAAAAAATGATGTGAATGGGTCTTATGTGTGGGAGCTTCTCATCTGTGGTATTGGAGAAGGAATGATGTGGATGAGGCTTATGTGTGGGAGCTTCCAAGGTGATGCTATGGAGCGACAATGGTGTGGATGGGGTTTATGCATGGGAGCTACCCCTAATGTTTTCCTCATGTCTGGACATTAGGGAATCCTATGTGCATTTAATGAGGAAAGAATTTAGTTTAATGTCATGTAAATGGATGAGGTTCAATGGGATTACGCATGGAAGCTTCCCATTCAAGATTCCCCATGTCAGGTCATGAGGGAATCCCAAGTCGTTGGTGGGTCGAGGTACATTATTATGGCATACACATGATATGTAGGCCCATTGTTGTTGTTCGGTGGTTGTCACATGATCATGGAATGAGGAATCTTATGTTTGTCACATATGTCATCTCATGTTTGTCACAAGAGTTATCTTATTATGGAAGAATACAGTATTCTATAGTATAAATTCATATAGCTAGGACTATTGGAATATTATTCTTTGTGCATAAGGAATATATTTATTGGAGTAAGAGACACATTATGTTTTTCATATAGGTTAAAAAAATGTATAGTCTTGTAGAGAGGATTGTTAGGAACAAGACGCCTAGAAATGGATGGTGTGGGACTTATGCAAGAGTGGACCTTTCTAGTTCAACCCAGCATTGGATCTAGGAAATAAGGATTTAGGAGACTCTTGAAGAATGGTTCAACTCAAGGTGATAGGAGAATATAATTTGAGAACCTCAACTCATGATATTGAAAATGGACAAAGAGGAGAAGGTCAACTCAATGTGTTTCATGGAGAGTGGTGTAATATCTCAAGTCATGGTCTTCCAGGCATGGCGGTTAGGGACATATAATGGAGTAATAGAAATAATCCTTGATCGATCCTGAAGAGTTCGCAGTGTAACTCTATATTTTTCATGGGAATTAGTGATAGTAGAAATGGAACTAGGATAGAGGCCCATGACAATATCTCAGTATTGATCTCTAGCGGGGGTGTAGGGGCACCTCCATCGTGGTATGGACTAGCATGAGAATTCCTAGATTTTTTTCATGCAAGATGCACTACATGAAGGATGGTATATATGAAGGATGGTTGATACCGATGATGGTTCATGTGTAAGATGGGTCATACACAATATAGGCCATGCACATGAGGGGCCATGGGCAAGATGGGTCACAGTCAAGATGGGTCACACACAAGATGGGCTGCACACAATAGGATCTTTTACATGCTTCTGACTTAGACTGAAAATAGGTCTGGAGAGAACGACACATATATGGGACCACTTTATAGAGGAACCACCGGGAACCTATGGCAAAATATCTCATACCTTAAGGTTTCTATTATATCATGATGTTGTAGAAGATTAGTCTAACATGCTATAGATCTTCGGCTAACCTATGAAGAATCACCTCGAATAAGGGGAGAGGGTGAACATCAATATATATATATATATATATATATATATATATGAGAAATTTCATGGAGGCATGAAACATTTTGAGTGTGGAACAGTTCTTCCACCCAGATGATCCATAGGCCACAACAGGTGCACGTGTTAAGGGTCTGTTTGATGTCAAATTGGGCGCATTAGAGTCTTACACTCAGATTGGGTTTCTTCTGTGCAATGTGGAAATATTGTGTGATCATTCATTATGTGTTTGAGAGGATTATGTGTAAGGGGTAATTTGAAATCATAGTTGGTGCATAAGAGTCTTTTGCACAATTTTTGGAATAATTCATGCCCTTTCATACATTGCTACAAAATCACATCGGCTGACCATTTTTTGTTGCCTGACTTCAACATGCCATAACATCAGACCTATAACTCCTCAAGGTACCAATTACTAGTAAAATTTAATCCTATTGAATAATTTATTCTTTCCCATCCAGTTTTGAAAAATTTATTTCATTATTTGGGTGCATTTTTATGGCACCAAAAATTCCATCTCTCAAAATGGGATCATATGAGGATGAGGAGGGTGAGACACACCATGATCTTTAGAAAAAACCCAGGAAAACACATACCAAAAGGCCAACATTATATCAATTTTATTTAGGAAACAACCAATTAAAAATATTTAAGACCGTGTGATTCAATCTCAATGTGTAAAATAAAAGGAAATAGAAGATCATTGACTAGTATGAGAGTGATAAAAACTGGAAAATGTGCGCAGATCAGAATGGGACATCGATCACCTAACTAGAAATTCCCTTGCTGGTTAGTTGAACTCTAAATTTCCAACTTTATTCACTATTTTTCTCTATTTCATGAATGGGATAATGCCAGTGCCTTGAATTATACCCCAACAAAGGATAATAAAGAGTGTGAATCATAATTCCCAAAACATGGAACACAGTGAGAGTGGTGTCATGATATGTGGCCACTACTGAACATGATCAAAACATATTATCCATTAAAATTATCTAGGAATGGGGGAATAAAAATGAGGGTTGACCACTAACCATGTTATAAACACGTAACTTGTCTCTTGATGTCTTCTATTTTATTTTGGGGAACTACCACAGGATGATAGGAGAGCCACAATATAATGAGACAAAACCGCTAGGGGCCCCTTCAGAAAAGGGAGGGGTTGAGGATCAAAATATGGGGCATGAAAATCATTGGATTTGAGTGATGGATTGTTAAAATGGACTCCAACACTCTTGTAATTATGCCACAATATCTTAGAACACACTGGTGTGAGTGTACATGTCTGAATAAAGGTCAATCCTATCTTTCCTTGGGAGCATCTTCTTGGATGCCAAGCCATAACTGAAGATGTGAAAAATGTGATATCTAACCATAATTGGGGGGAAAGACCTCTTGGTCAAGGCTTGAGATTATTTTTAGTTTTATTTCATGCAATTAAAGATGATTAAAACATACTTTACCATCATATGATGAGGATGATGCATGGTGTAGTTTAGCATCATGTGATCAATGCAAGTCCCACAGTTTAATGTCATGTGATTGGGACGTTGCACATAGATTAAGTTCATACTACATAAAACCTAGAATTTGGTTTAAAGTAATGTTACACAGAATCTGAAATGTCCTCATGTATCTGTGTGGTATCGATGAAAATACCTGATGTGAATGATCCCAAGGAGGGCCACATACCACACAAATATAAGGAAACAGACAGGATGAAGGCTTCCCAAAAGCATGTATCTGTAGTGTGGTATAGTGAAAAACCCAACACACCAAACTTTAACTATGAGGATTTTAGTTTAATTCATAAAATTTGGACCCAGGGGCACATGCATAGCTCAACCACATCGATACACACCATATAAGAACTTCTAAACCCATCTGAGTAATGATCAGTGCTAAAAAGAAGGAATTGTACAGGGAATGATATAATATGTTGGAGTTCACATTAGTGGTGACGCCAAGGATTAAATATGACCATGATTCTTGGATGTATGAAATTAGGTATGGTGAGAATTCCAAGTCCATATGAGAACATTGTTAACAAAGGAAAAATAAATTGTTGAGAAATTTCAAAACACTGGATTAATTGTTTGCTACCAAAGATCCATTAGGGAATTAGAAAAATATGAGAAATTACCAAAGTGGCATGATAATATCACCATTTGAAGGTACATACATATTTTAAGAATGAGAGATAACCCAAACTGAGGAGGACTTGATTTGTCAAATGAACGTATCAAAGAGTGGGTTTTAGAATAGGTCAAGAAAATAGTTTAATGTCATATTGCATGGACTGTGGAAATTTTTTTAAAAACACATTTCATGGAATGTGCAAAAATGTTCAGTATTAGGGTGTACACATAGAATTTTGTATGTATAACCTAATTTTAATGTGGTCAAGGAGGCTCACATGTCATAGAAACACTGTAAGATAAATATTATAAAGTTTAAGGGTGTAATGATTAGACCATAACTAATGCCAAAGGGACTAAAAATATTAATTAAATGTCAATTAGAATTGAAGAAAAAACATTTTTTAATAAATATGTATCTTTTAATGATGGGAATAAATCTGTACATAGTTCTTAAAACAAAGGGTGGTTGGATACCAACACTGGTGGGGGGAATCCTCTCTAGCGAGGAAGTTGAAGCATCCCATAATTTTCATGGGGTATCCTGAACATGTTCAGGGTAAGATATAAATATAATATCATGAATTGAGGGTAATATATCTTATTTTAAGGTCATAGAGTTTGGGAAATAAGGGAGACACTCCAAGAGTAATATGTTTAATGTGGTTACATAACAAATCTGATGTCAATGAGGACCACATTTTCCCACACACACCACATGTTCATTACTGATGAATCTCTTATACAGTTTAATTTCATGTTTTGTGTAATATTATAAGACCACATGGACCAAAGATCAGATAACCTTGTAGTAGGGCACACATACAAACTATTTGGGCATGGATATGTATCCCAAAAGGAAGGGAATCAAGTCGTGCGTAGTTCTGTACTTCCTTACAATTTAACGTCAAGCATTAAGGAAAAATATGAACATACATGAAACGAGTGAAAAATATTGTGGTTGGAAAAGAAATTGATGAGTAGTGTATTACTACATATCCCATGAGGATAGGAATCAATACAAGTGTAGTTCTTAATGGGAAATCACCATGTGTAGGTCTGACCCATACATAGAGAGGGAGATTTTTTTTTTATTTTTTATTTTTTGGAATGGTTGGACCTAGATGGAAAACCTAAGAATTACCATATATAATTTTGTGGATAGGAATCAATCCATGCATAGTTCTTGACATGTGTCATGGTGGATGATCGGTGCTAATGGTGATGTCCACTCAGGTGATAATACCACAATGTTATACTATTTTTTATCACCTGGTCAGGATGATGATGCCATAGTTTAAGGTCATGTAATAGGACATGTTCATGTTGTTTATCATCATGTGTTAAGGACACTGTTTGTTACTCATTTTATCATCATGCAACTAGGATGGTGATTTTATTGTAATATATCATCATACGAATAAGACATTGGGGGGGGAGTGTTCCCATGGGGTTTATGATGTGACCACTGTAACCTGACATGAATGAGGATCATTGAGGACCACGTCACATGAGACGCCTTAAAGGGAAACTTAGTCTAAGAGGCCAAAAGATTTAATTCAGGGATTGGACTAAGGATAAAATATCTGGGTGTACCTAAATATCCTATAAGAATTAGAATCAACCCATATGTAGTTCTTGAACATAACATGGTACATGACCAATGCCGAAAGTGATGTTATCTCAAGAGAGAACATCATGATAGTGATTTGTAGTCTAAATTAATTTCATCATGAATTGTACAATTCATAATATAAGGTCATAGAATTCAGACCATTGGATCTTAGTTTTAGGTTATAGATTTTGGACCATAATGAGTGGGAATCTCTGATGGATATGTGTTGCATTAAGGGTTTAAAAAACATGGTGAGAGTGGCCTAAGAAGCCCAATGCCACACAACACATACTTGAGAGAGCCTACATACTATTTAATGTAATGATTTCTGGAAAATATTGGATTGGGGTATCCAAAATGTGCGATATGTGTAGTGTAGAAGGAATAACTCGATTTGAAATGGGTTCATATGAGGCTTCCACTACATGACCCTTCTTCAACGTGGACCCACACATTGTTTAAAGTCACAAGGCTTAGACTTGGGTTCCCATGTCAATTTCATATTCCTTGTATATGGGTATGCACCTTTTAATTCCATGCAAAAGTGGACACCAATGTCATGAAATTTAATATCATATAGCAAGGATTATATGGTTCTTATTTTAATGTCATATAATTCGGACCATTGGCCCTTAGTTTTAGGTGATAGAGTTTTGGCTAGTCCATGCAGTTTAAAATCATGTGGTAAGGAATCTAATTGTAACATAGATTATCATCTTGTGACTAGGAAAATAGGGAGATAGGTGTTCCAATGGGGAAGTGTATGGCATGGTAATAATAACATGATGTGAATGAGGACCATATATATAACAACCATGTTCTTTATTACATACTTAAACATGATTTATTACATATAAACTTTACATGATACAACATAGAAGAATGAGAGGTCTAGTGTCTTTTGGGATTAGGAACATTACATAACAACATAAGGCATAGAAAACAAAAACATACTGAAAACATTCTTTACACTACCACTACATTCCCTCATACTTAGCATTGCATAGGATAACCTGGGGACATGCCTAAGAAAATAGTGAGCTATAAAGTCCAGTAAGAGAATAAACATGGAATAACATGAGGAATAAAATAAATTTTAGACAATAGGCATATCAATGGAGCAGAAGAGAAACATGAACATAAAGTCATGATAAAGCATGATAATCATAACATGGAGATGTTGCAACAACACTTTACATGGAATTAGCAAGTTCCAAGACTCATTGCACATGGAGAATGAGTAAACCCTCATTGAAAATGAAGAAAGAATAAACCCTAAATTCACATGAATTAGTATGATTCAACACTAATTTCACAAGATGTATCAGGATACTATACTTTACCCAATTCATTGGAGCGCTATCAGGGCGCACCCTTTCTTTAACATTTCATTTCATGCATAAGTGTGACACATGGAACATACAAGATGGAATCGATAATAATCATTTATTACATGATAAAGGGTTATGGAATACATACATGAAGCTTTATAATCAATAATTAAATGTTCAAAAAGGTGAATACCCTTGATAGAGAAATGGGAATGGTATTCACTATACAATGACATTGGCTTGGAAAATCGGTGCATTATCAGCAGTGTAACGGCGTGACATAAGAATTCATAAAAAAGGGTTGATGAGAGAGAAAGGGGTGTCTCATCATTTTTACAAGAAATGTAAAATAATTGAGTCATATAGATACATGTCCCAACATATTTGATGGAATTTAGATTCATAATACAAAACAATTTCTTGAATGTAAATGAGGAGAGCGAAATTCCTTACGGAATTTCGGCAAAATAACGGGTGTACATGGAAGGAATTTATGAAAGAGAAAGGGGTTTACCATCATTCAAACATAAATAGGATAGTATGGGGGAGGTAATAAATCAAACCCCATCATTTATAATTTAAAATAAATGGACCTAACAATATTATGAAACTTGGCTAAAATGAGAAAGGATGGAATCCCTTACGGAAATTTGGCATGGTAACAGGTGTACTTGGGAGGAATTAATGAGAGAGAAATGGGTCATTAATAATTAAAACATAAGGAGGGAATTATAGGGGAGGTTATAAATAATACCCCAAAATTTATAATTGAAAATAAAAGGGCATAAAAATATAAATAAACTTGGACATAAATAAGGAAAGTGAGAATCTCTTACTTGGAAGTGTGATCCCAAAAGATTGGGGGAGGATTAAGAGAGGCTTATTGGGATCTTGGGGATCCTTGTGAGGATTATAGATAGATTATGGAAGAGTTATGACGAACTCCATAGGCTTTGAGTGAAGAAGAAGTGGGATATTGGGTGGGTTTATATAGGAAAAGAGTGGGAATTCTTTATTATTTTGGTTTGGGACACCGCACATTAAACTAAAAAAACCACAAACCAGACCATGGTTTTTACACATGGTTTTTTCCAAAGGGTATTGGAAAAAAATAGGTTATAAGTCCAATGTCAGAAATTATTAAAATAATAGGGTTGCTTATGTGGAGGTGAGTCACACTCTCAAGGAAAACAGTTCAAAAACACTAAATGTTTTTATATCTCTTAAATGGTCCACTAAAGCTTTGTAAAATGAATCAAACAAACCCAAAATCATATTATTTTAATGGTAAAACATATATTGGCTGAACATAATGTTTATAGTATTTTATTATGTCACAAATGGGTTATTATGATGTCCTAAAACACATTATCTATTTAAATGGTATTTATTTTTTACCCAAAAATTTGATGCTTAGAAAATTATGAAAAAATCACCTTTAGATAATTTTGACCTCTTGATTCTAAAGATAATATTAATTTTATATAAATAATTTTATAAATATTTGAATATTTACTTTTAATATTTCAACTGACAATTATCTAAAATTAATGGGTTCCGAAAAAAATAGATTTCAAACGTTAATAAAAATTAAAATTGCATTCATAAAATTATATGATCAATTATATTTACTAAAAATTAATTTAATAATAATATTAATATTTTCCTAAAATATTATTAAATTCAAAAATAAATTAATTCATCAAAATAGATTTCTTAGGTGAATATTAACTGAAAATACCATTTTTTCCTTTAAAAACTATTTACAAATTAAAAATTATAAAACTAATGTATATTTTCTATAAAAGTATAATGTACATAATTGTAGTACTAGGGTCTTGTTACACAACCCCTTGAAATGCCCATTGATGACCTTAGGGTAAGGTGCGTGATGGTGACACATTTTTGGGGTGGCTCAGATAACATTGCTCGAGTGGTAATCTTTATTAACTTTTGATTCTCTCATAGGCAGTTCTGCTCAAGATTAACATATTCAAGATCGGTGTGGGATTGGTCAAGAGCAAAGCCCAATGACGCAAACTCCTTTCTGTTCTCCGATAAATGGGCTTTTAATGGGGAAATTCTATGGGATAAGGCCATCACTTTCTCTGAGTAAATTGTATTTTTTAAATCCCTATATTTATACTAATATTGTGATCACTCTTAAATGGATATATTAAAAACTATCACAATTAGTAAAGGTATTTTTAAATCCAAAACATAGAACCAAATATGTTCAAACGTTTTAGATAACCATATGAAGACATTTATATATACAAAGAGAAATTTTCATTAATAATGTTTTGGGTAATTACAATATTCAACCTTGAGAAATTTCACCCTCAATATTTCCTTTTCCCACACTAAAATAGATGTGGGTAACTTTGTTTTATTGCTTCCTCTGATTCCCATGTCTCTTCTTCAAACTTGTGGTTTCACTACAACACCTTGATGAGGGGCATTTTATTATTTCTTATAACTTTTTCTCAACGATATAAGATATTCACTAGTTTCTCCTCGTATGAAAGATCATCCTCTAACTGTACTACCTATGAAGAGAGTACATGTGAAGGGTCTGGTATGTACTTATTTAAGAGTGATATATGAAATACATCATGTACGTTGGCCATGGTGGGTGGATGTGCTAGTCGTTAGGCCATAACCCCAACATGATCAAGAATTTTGAAGGTGACAATGCACCTTGGACATAACTTCCCCTTATTTCCAAACCACATGTCCATCTTTAATTGAGATATGCATATAAATACCATGTATCCAACATTAAACTCAAGGTCTCATCCATAGTTATCTGCATAACTCTTCTATCAACATTGGGATGCCTTGATATAATGCTGAATGGTTTTTACCTTCTTCATGATTTTTTCGACCATTTCTGGTCCTAGAAACTTATTCTTACCAACGTCATCCCAACATGCCAGTGTTCTACACCACTTTCCATATAGGGAATCATATGGTTCCATTCGGATGCTCAAGTGGAAGCTGTTATTATAGGAGAACTCAAATAAAGGAAGATGTTGATTCCATCCTCCTATAAAGTCCATTAAACATTATCTTAACATATATTCCAGTGTTTGAATAGTTTACTCAGATTGGCCATCTGTTTGAGGATGACAGGCCATACTGAAGTTCAGTTCAGTATCTAGAGCATGTTGAAGACTCTTCCAAAACTTAGAGGTGAATCATTGGTCTCGACGGATACAATTGATAGTGGTAATACATTTAGCCTTACCACTTACATTATATATATCTGTGCTAGTTGATCCAATGAGAAATCCTCCTGAATTTCAATGAAGTTTGAATAATTTGTTAGACAATCCACAAAAACCTGGATTGCATTGTGGCTTTTTGATGTCTTCGTATTTCTGGTGACAAAGTTCATGGTGATGTTCTCCCATTTCCGTGATGGTATGGGAAATGGTTGCATCACCCCCTTAGACTTCTGCCAATCTTCCTACACTTGATGACACACCATGCACTTTAATGTATATTCATAAATCTCCTTCTTCATATTATACCACCAATAATGATCCTAGAGATCTCGATACATCTTTGTGTTTCCTGTGTAAATAGAGATATTTGAACTACGTGCATCATCCAAATGTTCCTTCTTCAGATCTGGACTTGACAGAACACATAGTCTTTCCCCAAATCTAACAATTCCATCATCAATAACATTGAACTCTGAGGATTTACCATTTCTGATAGTTTCCACTTTCTACTGAATTACCACATCATCCTTTAACCTTTCCAAAAGAGATGGTTTATCAATAATTTTTTAAAGGATTGATGGTATTCCCTTCTTTATGATTCCCATGCCCATCTTCATCAAATCTAAGAAGACTGGATCCTTATTAATTCTCATCATTTATAGAATCACTGGGTCCTTTCTATTTAGGGCATCTACTACCTTGTTCACTTTCCCATGGAGGTACTGGATTGAGTAGTCCTAGTATTTGATCAGCTCTAACCATATTCATTAGCGCATTTTCAACTCTTTATGTGTGAATATATACTTGAGGCTTTTGTGGTCCATATATATTTCACACTTCTCCCCAATGATATAATGCCACCAATATTTGAAAGTGAAGATCACCACAGCCAAATCGATATCATGTGTTGGATAATTCTACTCATGAACTTTCCATTGCATTGAAGCATAGGCATTGACTTGGTTATTTTGAATCAACATGTAGTCTAGGCCCTTCTTTGAAGCTTCACTGAATACCACAAAAAGTTATCCACTTGTGGGTAAAGTGAGAATGGGTGAAGTGATAAACCTCATTTTCAACTCCTTTAATCCTTCTTCACATTCATCACTCCTTGCAACCTTTACTCCCTTCTGAGTTATCTTGGTAAGAGGGTTGGACAATCGTGAAAAATTTCTCAATAATCATCGATAATATCTAGCTAACCCCAAAAAGATAAAGATATCTGTTATTGATGTTGGCCTTGACCATCCCTCTATTATAGCAATATTGGAGGGATCCACAGATATTCCATTTCTTGTGATGATATGGCCCAAGAATGGGACCTCCTTCAACCAAAACACACACTTTCTGTACTTTTCATAGAGCTTATCCTTTGTCAAGGTCTCTAGTAAAGTTCTTAGATGCTCCTCATGATCTTGTTTTCATTTGGAGCATATTAGAATATAATCAATAAAGACTACCAATAATTTTTAGAGGTAATCTCAAATGAATCTATTCATAAATTCCATGAAGATTGTTGGAGAATTAGTGAGTCTGAAAGGCATTACTACGAATTTAGAGTTCTCATATATTGTATGAAAAACCGTCTTGGGGATATCTTCCTTCTTCACCCTTACTTGATAATATCTCGAATGTAAATCTACATTAGAGATCTATTGTACTCCATGAAGTTGATTGAATAAGTCATCAATTCATGGGAGAGGATACATATTCTTTATCGTGATTTTTTGAGCTCATTATAATCGATGCAAAAGCACATTGACCCATCCTTCTTCTTGTTGAAGATGACCGGTGCACCCCATGGTGAAGCACGGGTGCATATAAAACCTTAATCCAGATTCTCTTGTAGTTGTTTCTTCAGCTCCTCAATCTCCAAAACATCTATTCTATATAGAGTATTAGATTTTAGAAACACCCCTGGTATAATATCAATTGAGAAATCAACATCTGTCTTGAGAGGAAGACCAGAAAATTTCTTAGGAAACAATTCAGCAAATTCCCTCACAATAGGCATGTCGTCAAGGATTGTTTCTTCCATGGAAAATCATATGATTCCAGATACACATGCTTATAGGAAAGTAATATACATGCTTGAGATGATGTAAATAATGAAGATTCATCCTCCTCCTTGCACTTGTATATAATCAGGGGTCGATTCTCCACATGGAGAGCTATTTCCCTCTCACGTCGATTTATGTTGCCTCTATATAAGGAAAGCCAATCCAGGTCGAGAATTGCATCAAATTATACCAGAGGAAGTATGATGAGGTTTTATGGAAAGTTCAATCCAAATATTAGGACAGGGTAGGAGTTGTATTTATGGGATGCAATTATTGAACCATTTTCTATACTCACCGACGTCATTAATTTCATGATTTGTGGTGGTGTTGGGATTGTTCTACTCAACTTTTGGGATATAAAACAATGCGTAGAACTTTGGGCGATAACCCAAACTTTAACTTTTTGATTCTTGTTATACTCTATCCAATATATAGATAAGGATGAGTATCATAAAGTATTATAACATAAAGGGTAATCCAAGGACAAAAATATATGACTTATAAATAACTTTTATTTCATTATCTTATGAATCTATTGACTTCATTATATGTTATCCATGATCTACTTTCTAAAATATATTCTTAGGGGAATTTTTTTAATTCCCTTAGTTATGGTTCATACTATCCTTGTGAATTTACCAATGCATATCCCCCAAAATCATCATAACCAAGAGTGCAGCATGGCCCGTTGTCATGTACCAGGATACCTCGAGTCACGCTCAAAACTCCTTGTAAGTGTTTTCACCCCTAGGTATATATGTTCCAGAGCTGCCACTGCATGCTCGTATCTAGATAGGGATGTATTTTCTTATAAAACACTTACTCAGTACCCAACAAATATTAGGGATGTTTTTATTATACTTTGTCTTTCCTCTAGGGTTTCACTAGGGTTTTCTAATCCTAATCCCAATAATAACTAAACCTATCCTTTGATACCAACTATGAAAACCCAGTTCTTTGTTACATACATAAATATGATTTATTACATATAACCTTCACTTGATACAACAAAGAATATTGAGAGGTCTAGTATATTTGGGGATTATGAACATTACATAACAACATAAAGCATAGAAAACAACATCTTATTGGAAACATCCTTTACATGACCACTACATTACCTCATACATAGCATTACAAAGGATAACCTGATGACATGCATAAGAAAAGGGTGAGATATAAAGCCCAGAAAGAGAATAAACATGGAATAAAATGAATAATAAAATACATTTTAGACAATAGGCATATCAATGGAGCACAAGAGAAACATGAACATAAAGGAATTTTAAATCATGATAATCATAACATGGAGATGTGGCAACAACACTTAACATGGAATTATCATGAGCCATGTCTCATTGCAGATGGAGCATGAGTAAACCCTAATTGAACATGAAGAAAAATTAAACCCTCATTGCACTTGAATTAGAATGAGTAAACACTCATTTTAGATGATGAATCATGATATTATACCTTACCCAATGTGTTAGAGTGCTATCAGGGTGAACCATTTCTTTAACATTTATTTTCCTTAAAAAGTGTGCCACATGGATCATACAATATAGAATCAATCATCATCATTTATTGCATGGTAAAGGGTTTTCAGATAAATACATGATGCTTTATAATCAATAATTAAATGTGAATATAGGTAAATACCCTTGATAGAGAAATGGGAATGGAATTCACTACACAATGACATTGACTTGGAAAATCGGTGCAATTTCGGTAGTGTATCGGTGTGACGTAATAATTCATAAAAAATGGATGATGAGAGAGAAAGAGGTGCCTCAATTTTTTTTAAAAAATGGACTGTAATAGGGTCTTATAAATACATGTACCAACATATGTAAAGAAATTTACATTCATAATACAAAATAATTTCCTGAATATAAATGAGGAGAGGGAAATTCCATATAAAATTTCAGCAAAATAACGAGTGTACATGGAAGGAATTAATGATAGATAAAGGGGTATCCCATCATTAAAAAATAATTAAAGAAGTTTTGGGGAGGTGATAAATCATACCCCAACATTTATAATTGAAAATAAAAGGACATACCAATATTAAGAAACTTGGCTAAAATGAGGATGGAGGAATCCCTTACACAAATGTGGCCTGGTAACAGGTGTACATTGGAAGAATTAATGAGAGAGAAAGGGGTATATAATCATTAAAATATAAAGAGGGCAGTACATGTGAGGTGAGAAATCATACCCCAACATTTATAATTGAAAATGAAAGGGCATAAAAATATAAGTAAACTTTTACATAAATAAGAAAAGTGATAATCCATTACTTGGAAGTGTGATCCCAAAATCTTGGGTGAGGCTTAAAAGAGGCTTCTTGGGTGCTTGGGGCACCTTTGGAAGTTTCTAGATTGATTAGGGAAGAGTCTAGATGATCTCAAAGGGCATTGAGGGAAGAGGAAGTGAGAGTTTGGGTGGGTTTATATATGAAAGGAGGGGGAATTCTTTGTTATTTTGGTTTGGGACACCCCAAATTAAACTAAAAAAACCCACAAACCATCCCATGGTTTCTGTAAAATGGGAGTGTAAAAAATATTTTATAATGCCAACTACTAAAATTCATAGAATAATAGGGTTGCTTATCTGGAGGTGAGTCACACTCTCAAGGAAAACAATTTACAAAAACCAAATGTTTTATATGTATTGAAGGGTCCACTAAAGCTTTGTAAATTTAATCAAACAAACCAAAAATCACATTAATTTAATGGTAAAACATATATTTTCCAAACATAATGTTTATTGTTTTTTTACATCACTATTGGATTATTATAATGTCATAAAACATATAATATATTTAAACGGTATTTAATTTTTACCGAAAAATTTTACGATCTTGGAAAATTATGAAATATTCACCATTGGATAATTTCAATGTCCTAATTCCAATGAATAATACTTATTTTATCTAAATAATTTTCTAAATATGTGAATTCTTAATTTTAAAATAAAAACTGACATTTATCAAAAATTCATGGGTGTTAACAAAAACAGCTTTCAAACCATAATAAAAATTACAATTGCATTCATAAAATTATATGATCTTTTATATTTATCAAAAATTAATTTAATAATAATAAGAATATTTTATTAAAATATTATTAAATTTAAAAATCCATTAATACATCCAAATAGATTTATTAGTTTAATATTAACTAAAAATACTATTTGTGCTTTAAAAACTATTTACAAAGTAGAAATAATAAAAAGAATGTATATTATATATACAAGATTAATTTACATAATCATAGTTATAATTTCTTGTTGCATAACCCTTAAAACACCCGCATAAGACCATAGGGTAAGGTCCAAGATAGTGATAGACTCTTGGGGTGGCTCGGACAAACATTACCCGAGTGGTAATCTCTATCAACTTCCACTTCTCTCATAGGTGGTTCCACTCGAGCTTAACATATTCAAGATCGGAACGAGCTTGGTCAAGAGAGAGGCCCAATGAAACCACCTCCTTTCCGAGTTCCGATAAATAGGCTTCATATGGGGTAAGTCTACAAGATGAGGCCATCACATCCTTTTTCTGAGTAAATTGGATTTGTTAAAGCCCTATATTTATACTAATCATATGATCACTGTTAAATGGATATATTAGCAATGGTCATAATTCTTAATGGTATTTTAATATCAAAAACATAGAACAAAATAAGTTCATACATTTTACATAACTATAATAAGACATTTAAATAGACCAAGAGGAATTTTCATTAATAAATTTTTGAGTCGTTACAATATAGTCCCACACCATACAACACACACATGAGGAAAATCCAAAAATTGTTTAAAGACCTGATATTTATACTTGGGTTCCTAGTTTAACATCATGTGCCTGGGAAGTTGGGTAATTTCCTTTTAAGGCTGTGCAAAAAGGACCATCAATGTTTTGTAGTTTAACATCATGTAGCCAGGACACTGGTGACATGTTGTTTAAAGACAAAAATATTGAGATAGAGGGTTCTTAGTTTATGGTCATAGAATTCACACCTATGGTTCTTAGTGTAATGGTATATAATTTAGACTATATGGGGTGAGTATTCCATAAGGGATATGTATGGAATGATAGGAATAAACCAATGTGAATGTGGACCATTGAGGCCCATTTTGCACAATCTACTCCTAGGGAAGAAGGACACATTATTTAAAGTCATGTTGTTTAGACATGAACTCTTATATTAAGGTTATAGAGTGTTCAACTATTAGTTGTTGAAGCTACTCCATGTGTGTGCAAAACCTACCATGACTCCTAATCCCATGTGAGTCATGTTCAGTGTTGGAAAAAAGGAGTGGTGTTACTCTTTCTCAATCACATGGAAACACGCTTTACGGTAAAGAAAATTATTGGATGAAAATGAAACAATGACACTAGAATGCTTACTCAATACACACAAATTTAAAATAGGGGTTACACCAAGGGTATTGGGATTCCACCAAAAAAACATAGTGATGTAAGTAAATAAAAAATTTGTAGATTTGGATAATTAAAGGGGTGACTTAGGGGAAGAGACCACTATATAACAAATTTGAAAGATAGGATCCAAAACTACAATAGTCAATGATGGGGTAAAAAAATGAAAAATAAACTATTTACCATGTTCGAAACACATGATCCTCTATTCATTGCAAAAGGTTCATGTTGAAGTTTCCATAATGGGAGGTGATCAATTTTGTCTAGGAAGCATTCCCATGAGGGGTCCCATTTGGACTTGGAAGATTATGGGAATCTGAACTGAAAAATAGTTTAGGTGTGGTGATATATGGGGGGAGTGTCCATGTGGAATCCAATAATCTAGGTTCTACGCCATAGTGTATTAGGAGGCCAGACCAGATCTGTTCTCAAGGATTGGGTATTCGAGAGGGAGCTATGGACCTAGCTAGAACTCTATGTAAAGGACCCCAGTTTTTCATATAGTTTAAGGTTATATTTATTATTCCAAAAGATCTTAGTATATGGTCATAGAGTTTTAACCTAGGGAAAGAGCTTCTTAAGAGGATATATATTGCATGTAGGGGTGAACACACAAATACGAATATGTGCCAAGAAAGATGGGCGTCATACCACATATTCCTGAGAAGACTTGCACAAGGTTTAGTGTTGGGATTCATGGACTTGAATTCATAGTTTAATGTTGTAGAGTTTAGACCCAACATACAGTTTAACATCATGTAGCTAGGATGAAGAATTTCATTATGGATCAACCATATCAGTATGTATCCTACCAGAACTATAATGCCTATATGATTCATCCTCGATGTGTGAAACATGGAGTAGTGATGGGATTTTTTTTGAAACATCGATTTGAATATAAGGTGCATAGATATATTGGATCAAGAATATCCCAACAACACTATACTTCTTACTCGATGTGAATGGATACATGGAGGGGAAACCCCAAGAGTGTGAGAATTCCACAAAAATTGAAGGATTTGGAATTTTTTAATCATATCACTCGTTTTGTTGATCATATTGGGGTGGAATGATGATAGAGAATAACTGTTCATCAAATTTTAAACACAGCATCCACGACTTGTCACTTGGGATGTTAAAAAAATGAGGTTCAATCACTATCCATGTTTGAAACACATAACCTATCTCAAAATGTTATCCAAATTCATCGGTGGCATTGACCCAAGATAGTAGGTGAGCCACTATGTCCATGCACCATGCCATTAGGGGGTCCCTTCAGATGTGGATGATGATGGGGATCCAAATAAAGGGATGTTGTGAAGTGTGCATATGGATTGAGAGAATTTCCATGCATAATCCAATACTCTATTTTCTGCACCACAATTCATTTGATCATGTCAATAGGGAGTATCATAAAGGTGGAGTCAAACCCCTACTCAATGACGAGTATTCTAAGGTAGTTCTTGAACGTGTCATGGTAGTGGACCGATGATGAATGTAGAGTGCTATCTCATATAAGAGATAATGTATTTACATATGTTTACATCAATAGATGGGGATGTGGACTCATCTCAATAATAGTATATGAGGAATCCTATGATATACACATAGGTAAAGGATACTGTTTAGCATCCTATAATGAGGGTGATAGGCATGTAGTTTATCATCTTATGGTAATGATTTTTCATTTTACAATATAATTTCATGTGATTAGGATAAGTAGTGGCTATCATTTAAGGTCACATAGCTTTGACCATGATTGTTGTAATTATAGGTATCAAAGATTTGACCCAAATATCATAAAGTTTTACATCATGTGACCAAGACATTTTCATAGAGTTGAACATAATATTACCAAGATGATGGTTGTTATGTAGTTTAACGTCATGAATCTAGGTTGATAAAACACATAGACTATGGTGAAAGATGCAAAATTATTACTACCCCTTACCACTGGATTAGGGTCCTTGAGGATTAGAGTTGAATACTTTACATGGGATTACCCTAAATTCCTAGCAGTGTATATGTTAATGTTCTTAAAGTGTGATTCGGGATGTGTCACAATGAACATTCTATGAGGTGGTGTTGGGGCCACAGGGAGGACCTCTGTCATTGGTACTGGTATAAGTTGTAGGGAGAGTCAACTTAATATGATTGAAATGTGGTTGGGTTTTCAATCCCAATCTATGAGAACACATTTTAATGTAGGGATATAGATGAAATGATGTGCCTCAAGGGTGGTAGGGGACACAAGAGCAGTTGATGTAAGTTTGACAATGGAAGGGATGACAACATGCCCTCAGTCTGGTGGGGTGATAGAGTCCCAAAGGCTTAGAATCCTGGAGTGTAAGTACTATGGGGAAATTGAGATCAATGGTGTTGAAAACAAGAATTTTAGTATGATGGGGTGATGGATTTTTATGGTCCTAGAATCCTTGAGCATCAGTTCATTGGGGTGATGGATCCCAAAAGGAGTGGAATCCTAGAGAGTTGGTATGATAGGGGGAGGAATCTTGGAAGGTGTGGAATCCTAGAGCATCTGTACGAGGGTTATATGGAGCCTAAGAGCCTTGGAATCCAATAGTATCAGTACGATAGGGTGTTGGAGCTTAGAAGGAATGGAAGCCTAGAGCATCAATATGATATGGTGATGGATCTTGGAAGGTGTGTAAGGCTAGAGTGTTGGTATACCAAGGTGATGGATCCTGGAAGTCCTGGAATCCTGGAGAATTAGTATGATGGGGTGGTGGAGCTTGGAAGGCATGGAAGACTAGGGCGTCAGTACAATGGGGTGATGGAGCTCGGATAGTTTGGAAGCATGAAGTGATATCTCACAATATACTATCACCGGAACCCAGATATGATTGACCCATTCCAATTGTTGGTTCATTAGAGCAAGTATATTCAGTACAGGGAGGACCTTCGTGTCATATTGTGGTAGTGGAATGGGGAGGAACTCTATGATGGTTAATTTTAGTTAAGGGAGGACCTCTGCATGGATTTGTAGTAGAAATGGGTATATCTCTATTCTGGTTGATGTCGGTGTTGGATGGACTACCACATAGACTAGTGATGGAGACGAGAGTACCTCCATGTTAGTTTATGTCCGGTAGGGGGTACCTTCATACATATTGGTAGTGGCATGGGGAAGACCTCAATATTGGTTAATGATGGTGTAGGGAGGAAATATGCTCGGACTGGTGGTGTCAATGAAGAGAACATTTGTACTGGTTGTTGCCAGTGTGGGGAAGACCTCCACATGAACTGGTTGTGGTGATGGGAAAGACCTCAATTCTAGTTGATTGTAGTGTGGGTAGGGACTTCACAATGGCTGATGATGGAGATAGAGAGGACCTCTGTGCTGGATGATTTCAGTGTAGGGTGGACAACCACAATGGATAATGTTAGAGATGGAGAGGGACTCCATCCCAGATGATGGAAGTGTGGGGAGGACCTTCACATTTGATGACAATGGAGACAAGGAGGAAATATTTGTCGGATGATGGAAGTGCGGGGAGGACCTCCGCAATTTCTACTGCTGGAGAGGGGACGACCTCCCTGTCAGATTATTGCAATGCGGGGAGGACCACTACAATGGAATGAGATTGCGATGGGGAGGACCTTCATGCCAAATGATGGTAGTGCGGGGAGGACCTCTGTAATGGAAGCTAATGGTAATTGGAAGGACCTTCATGCAATACGATGGAAGTGAGGGGGATACCTTATCAATGGTTTCTAATGTTTTATGTGATGTTTTTTTGGGTAGGGGTGGTTTCACACTGCCCATCCCTTAAGGGAGGAAGTGACTATGAGTATATAATGTTTGCATGGATGGATTCCCCCTACGCTATCCATGCCTATGGAAATAGTGGAGGGGATCCCATGAAGTTGAGGGGGGTGGGGTCTTGTTCCCTATGTGAACCATGAGGGGTTCAACGTCGATTAGGAGATGATCGATTCTAGGTTGGTTTCCCCATGTGTGGCCCATGAGGGAGGTAGTTTTAACAAAGAGCTGAGGGAGTCGGGGGTGGTTTCCACCTATGCAGCCCATGGGTGTGGTAGTATTTGTACAGGAGCCGATGTTGTCGAGGATTGTTTTCCCCTGTGTGGCCTATAGGGTGGTGACATCAATGAGGAGATGATGGAGTTGGGGATGTTTTACCCCTATGTGGCACATTAGGTAATTGGTTTCAGCAATGATTTAATGAATTCATGGGTGGAGTTCTCCTATGCTACTCATGAGGGTGGAAGTGTCATCCAAGAGCGAATGTAGTGAGGGTTCCTACTCCTATACAGATGATTAGGGAGATGAATTTGGTGAGGATCCAATGGAGTCGGGGGGGTGTGGTCCCATTAGCATCTCATGAGGGTGGGGGTGTTGTTCAGAATCTTATGCCATGTAGCCTTCACACACCCATTGTTACTCATCTTCCAATACATGATATAGAGGTGATTCACATGGGTGATGACTCAATTTGTTCATGTTGTACATTTTTCATCTACTCATAGTTGAAGGAGAAGATATTCACATCTTGTTTCTGACACTTTTGTTGGGGCACGCACGTCTGTCTCTTTTGGGGGGACGACAACGCTGTTTTGTTGCCCCACATTCCCTCTTTCCAAAGGCGGGTGACATTCGCTCTTTATTCAGAGATGTCTTCTCCTTGATTGAAACGAGATGATGGGATGTTATTTCTTCCTTCTATGGATTCCCCCTTGGAACTTGTTACCTAGTCTGGGTCTCCCTTTTAGATTTAATACATTTTTTGTGAAACTCTACCTAGAGCCATATCATCACGCACACCAATTAATTACACTACTTCTGTCAGGACATTTCAAGGGGTCCGGTTAGGGAAGCAACCATCATTCAGGGGTGTAATCATGTTGGGAATCACAGGCATGTCTGGGCACTGGGACTCTGGAACATCTACCTTCTGTCCCTTATTAAGGGGCTTCTCGAGGGTGCGGAAGCCCGAGGCATCCCATGTCGAATTCGGGGTATTATATGCCATTGTCATGTATCTGAGGTTTTCCTCAGCTTCCCATGTTTAACACAGTGTATGCCGCAAGTTTAACATCTAGCGAATACAGATCAAGCTAATCTGAACACTGACTAGAGTGGATCGGAGGGGGTGCAACCCCCAGAGGGAACACTGAAGTTGGGGCCAACGCATGGTTTACTCATAGTTACTGTTGAGGGAAATAAGGTATGATGCGACATGATCCATCCTAGATGTGGCTACCCAGGTAAGAACCAGGATGGATGATGGAGCAGTTGAATGAAGTGGATGGTGAATGGGATGGAATAGTCATGAGGATGATGATAGTTTTAGGATCGGGCCTCGAAGAGGCTTCCTACATTTCTCTGTGGAAGGGAATCAAAGTCTGCATAGTTCATCTGATGACGACTTACCACCGATTGGGGTTCCAATAGCTTACTTTTGAATGGATTGACAATGGATTATAGCTTAATAGTTAATCAAAAGTGGAATATAGTTTAACATCATGCAGTAAGGGGGTGGACTGATGTGAAGTGGAGAGACCATTGGTTGTTAGGCTTGAACCTCAGGTAGGCTTCCTATGTACCCTACCTTAGCTAGGATAAAAGGCCACGTTGTTTAGGTGGGGTGTGTGGGACTTACACCGTAGGCTGCCCAAGGTGTTGGTGATGAAATGTAAATGGGGTCGGAGTGACCAATGGGTGGTGATAATGAACCTCGTGGAGGATTCCTACATACCTTGCCAAAGAAAGGATCAACGACCTCATAGTTTAGATTATGGGTGGGCTTGGTGCACCGAAATAAATATGGTTGGGACCAATGGATGGTGGCGGGCTTGAACCTCAGAGAGGCTTCCTACGTACCCTGCCTTGGAAAAGATCAAATTCCTCGTAGTTCGGATGATTTGGTGAACCAATGTGAAGGGGGTCAGAACGACCGGGTGTTGGGCTTGAACCTCGGGGAGGCTTCCTACATACCCTACCTTGGAAAGGATCAAAGACCTCGTAGTTCATGTAAAAAAGGGGGTCAGAATGACCAGATGTTGGGCTTGAACATTGTGGAGGATTCCTACGTACCCTTCCTTGTCGAGGATCAAAGACCTCGTAGTTCAAGTGGAATTTGTGAACCGATATGAAGGAGGACTTGGGGCCCAATGTTTATTGGGCTTGAACCTTGTGGAGGCATCCTACATACCCTGCCTTGGCAAGAATCAAATACTTCATAGTTCGGATGGGGGGCATTGGTTCACCTACGTGAAGATGGTTGGAACGATCTAGGTGGTTGGCTTGAACCTCATGGAGGCTTCCTACGTACCATGCCTTATCAAGGATCAAAGACCACATAGTTCAAGTGAGTCGGTGAACCAACATGAAGGAGGAACTGGGGTCTAATGGAGGGTGGTATTGAACCTCGTGGAGGGTTCCTACGTACCATGCCTTATAAAGGATCAAATACCTCGTAGTTCAGGTGATGGGGGTGGTACTTACACTCTAAGCTGCTGAGAGAGGATGTCATGGTCAGTGTTTCCTCTAAGCCCACATGAGTCATGCTCGGTGTGATAAACAAGAGGCAGCAGAGACCTGACGATCACTTCACAAAAGGTGAGTCTGTGAGAGTTGAAGTAGAGCTTACACGTGATCGCAACACAAAGAGGAAACAAGGGCTTACGCGTGGTTAGTAGCCCGAAGAGGTTGGGACTTACTCTATAATGGAGGCCCTATAGTGAAAAATCCCAATAGGTGAGGGACTTGGTACCGAAGAAAGGAGGGGTCCGATGTCCATCCCCCTTGTCCTTGGGACCGAATAAGAAAGGTGGAGAAAGGATGCTACCTCCGGCATGAAAATATATGGGCTTACACCGAGATGGTCACCCTTTCCCCACGAAAAAATACCACTCTAATAAGAAGGATATCAACCCCTATGAGGGAAGATCTCATCCTCATGGATACCAGTGGGCATGAAGAATATCCAAGGTGGGGGTAACCCATGTGCAAGGCACATGGAGAGGTCAACGTTTGACAGCATGTGCAGAGGACGATGGTTCTTGGCAGTTTAACATCCTGCAAATTGAACAAGGTGGGTTTGCTCCGCACCCCTAAGACTTACATAACCGGTACCCTCTAATCCTTGGTGAAGAGAGGGGACAAGAAACGTCATGGTTAAGGGGCGTTATAGAGCGAACCATTGAGATTTCCATGTCATCGTAAGTATGCGAAGAAGCAACTGTCGTTAGCGTGCCTATGCGAAGAGGCATAAGGCAAAGCAACACAATGGGAAGTATTGTCCAATGGAATTTGAAATCACATCATGAAAACCTGGAGAGTCTCATTGGAAAAGGAATTATAAAGCAGAGGGGTTCATAGGCAGGGGCCTTATGAAGCTCTACTACTCCGCATGGAAGAGGGTTCTTTCTAAGGGGTGTGTTTCGCCATGTGGGGCACCTCAGCCTAAGCATAGGGAAGAGGTGCATATAGGAGTTGATTCTCAAAGTGGAAAGGCATTCCTAAGTCACTGCCTTGTGGATAAAAGGTACCTCGAGAAGCAAGGTATCATGAATCAATGTACTTCGTGAAGTATAGTGACCAACCTTGGCATGTGGACCATGTGTAAATGAATGGTGTTTCATGAATCATAAAAGCTCCATGATGACACGGGTCCCCTTGGGAATTCCATTCCTTTTTGGAAGCCCTTAGGCTCCGCGAAAGGCATCCCTCTTGAAAGAGGGGATCAAAAAAAGGAAAAGGGGAGGCACTTCGCAGAGTATATGTACCTCTCACAAATCATGGTTCGCAGAGCAGAAGAAGATTCGTGATTCCGGAGCTAGGAAGTTGACAGGTCGGATCATCTTCCCCTGGACTTGGGGGAAGTCGGTATTTATAGGGGATAGGTTCCACGAAGTAGCACATTCACGTGAACAATTCCCATTTTTCCACTGCTCCGCTGCGCGTCGTGAATATAAAATGCGTTCACAGAGCATCCATCCCCCATACTCTGTGGCGCATCATGAATGTCAAATGCGTTCATGGAGCGTCTCGCCTTTTTGCTACCCAGAAGGTCACGAACGTCAAAGGGGACTCCGCTAAGGGGCTTCGTGAGGTATCCATCAGTTCTGTGTCTTCTTATTCTCCCCACATTTTGGCACCAACAAATGCCCCCCCCCTCAATCTTGGAGCTGCAGATAAATCAAGGGTCGAAGTCTGAGGATAGATGTCCAAAATCCTTGGTCATTCATGAAGCAATATCATGAAGGGGGATCGCCATGCCAGAAAGCGATGCTCTAGCCAGATGTGCTGCGAATCTTTCTTCAGTCAAGACGCGGCGTGAAGCTCCATGGGTCCATTGACTATAAATAGGGAACCTAAGCTCTTTTTTGTCTTTTCCACTCTCCATGATTTGGGAGTTTAGCACTCTCGATTCATGAGGCTCCGTGTAATCTGCGAATCAAGCCTTCTGCTTCGTGACACTTCTACGAGTATTTGACTTCGCTTCTCAGCGCTTTGTGACTCTGTGTTTGAAGGACGAGGCATGGCTCCTCGAACAGGATTCGTGAATGTTCTCTACGAACGTTCTCCGCGAACTAACTTCGTGAACCATCCTGAAAAGCTCCCAAATTTCAAAACTGAATGGATCGCCAAGAAGCTGCCCTGGGGGTCCTTGCGGATTCCATATGGAGGGACGAGATGGAAAATAGTCTGGGTCTGGGGGAGTTGGTATGAAGCCACTCTGACCATGATTCGCTGGTGAAACTGTTGTCGGAGAGCCAGAAGAACTACCCACTATGTAAGAGGTTGCCTTTGTACGGCTTCAGGCTGATGGATGACGTTTTCATCCCAGAAGGAAGTTGGGAAGAACCATATTACTGATTCAGGAACAAGTTGTGCCAGATCTGATGGTTCAGAGTGGATGATGGACATGCTCAGAAGTATTTCACACCCATCAATTCTGATTGCTTATACAACCACCTGAATAATGTCGATGGGAAGGAATTATTGCCAGATAAATCTCCCCCTTTGCATTATAAGATTTTGAAGGAAGATTTGATGAACCCGAGGGAGGGGTGGTCTGAGGAATGGGACTTGTTCGAGGGTGGAAACTTCAAAGACGATTGGGACTAGGCCTATTGGGTAGGCACCTTGTGTGAAGAGTTTGGGGCTAAGCTGAGGAGAGTGGGTTTGTATGAGACGACCTGGGCCTCCCAATTCCACATATATCAAATGAAACAGCTTATGCCAGAGCTATTGAGAAGATGGTCATTGAGGACCAATACCTTCCACCTACACCATGGGGAGGTCAGTATCAGCTTGTGGGATGTCAACTAGATCTCGGGGGTCCCAATACTGGGGGAGATGTACGACGAATTTCTCCCTGTCATGAGTGTGTGGGAGGATCCAGAGAAAATGCCACGACTGGCGATGGCATTGATGGAGATTGTGCATGGGGAGGACAAGTAAGCAGTAAGGGATGTCCACTTTAGGTGGTGGTTCAAAAAATTCTTGAACTTCCCAAAAAACAGGCAGTTTCTGGAAAGACCTCAGACCTTCCCTAAGGGGGCTCGGAGTAAGGAGCACTCATACTGCTGGAATTTGGAGGACAGCTAGTGGAAGACATGGGGATTCAGCGTTAGCACTGAGGAACAACCAATAGTCAGGGTGGAAGCGTTCATCATGGTTCTTATCTGTGGTTGGATCCTTCCAGTGAGGGATACCAACATGGGAGTATGCCTGAGCACATTTATCATGGCGTTCACATTGGCGACAGGAGGGCAGGTCAATCAAGGATTATTGATGCTCATAAAGCTGTAAAAGGTATTGTGGAATATCAGCGAGGGGAAAAGGATGCAGAGGGTATGTGGGACATTCAACCTTATATATGGGTGGATAGTGAAACATATCAGGGGGGTTTATGAATACCCAAACCCTATCTCTCCTCTGGGATCGAACATCCACCCATCGATCTTTAATGTCGCATGGAGCTTTCTAGCCAAGCTGACCGCACCATCAGTTCTGAACCATGTTTGGAAGGTAAAGGAATTTAATTTCTAGACGTTCCTATTGTCGACAGGGGTATTTAATGAGAAGGCTGAGGGATGAAAGAGCATTGAGCCTTCTCCTATCCTTTTGAGGTGGAGTCTAGGTGGTGAGGTTGGACCGTGAGTCCCTCTACGAGACGTATACCCCACACCGGTTTCCAAAGAAATTCTGGTGTATGCAGCGACTAACCCCATAGGTCTATCTAGAAGTGATCTATGAAGAACACCGATGTGAGATGAGGTATATGTGGATCATGTTAATGAGAGAATATGGGAAAATTCAGAATGAGTTGCCTCCGCCAACCACCTTCCTCGGGCTAAAAAAGGAATATGCCCAGAGCTGGGAGGCGGCCTACCCGGGGGAGATGTTGAAGCAACCAAACATTCAAGTCAGTGATGCTGACCTTCCACGACCACGGGGATGGGGCTGGAAGGCATTAAGGTCATCCCATGGTTACGGGGCTACCATGTAAGTGAGGCTCACACCAGTTGAGGGGGAGGAAATGGTAGCAGATCCGGCTGCAGCAGCTAACCCAATGATTCCAGAAGAGCTGAGTTATCCCGAGGGGAGTCCACTGAGAGGATTCCATAGGATTCCAACCTAGGATATAGGGAATTAGCTATTACATATCTACATGTCAAAGAACACTATATTTACGGAGGCCTGGGACATCTGGGATGTCAATAGACAATTCCTCAGCACCACCGAATTGTAGCAGCACCTGAACCGCCTCGGGGTGGATTTTACAGGAATAGGCCCCATCAGGGCCATATTTTCAGTGTCCCAATCTAAAGGGGAACAATATCTGACTGAGCTTGAGGAACTCGTGCACTCCCAGGGTGATACTCATCCAACAAAAGTTTGATTCAAGGTGTCGTTTGATTGCACCACTCCCCCGCAGTTTTCGGCTGTTGATTTGAGAGAGCGTTTCCCTCTACCGGAAGAATCAGGAGAGTCTTACTGGGGAGATGAGGCTATGAGAGGGGGCCAGTTGGAGGAGAGAAAATTTAGAGATCAAGACTTGGATATTAAAGAGTTCAAAGAGGCCTTTGAGGTAATAATCAGAAACCCTCTTATCTGATACTTGATTGAGGTCATTCTGGACTCATTGCTGACATCTAAACCATGCAGTAGAGTCTTATATACAGAACTCGTTCTCCTCCCTCATTGAATATAAATATGGGACATTCAGGATCTATGCTGGCCATCACATCTATTACTACGTCCATTGGGTATAGGAAACCTGAGGTGACCCATCTAGAGTTTTCAGACCTCCCGACCATATACAGGGGGGAATGCTTCGGGGTCCTGACGACATCAGCCCAAGAGAGATACCAGAGATTCAATCTCTGTAAGTCCCCTATGCCAATTTCATGATTGTCATACCTTAACCATATTTACTGATGTCCATGTCCTTTTTGTTTTGGGAGCATACAGTTCTTTAAATGGAATGGTTCTCCTTGACGAGGTTGGTCAGGGCTTCTTACGGCGTCCTTCCCAGGGGAATGCCGATGATCTTGGAGGCGGATCAAAAAACCGACTGAGCGGTGGCGCTCTCCATCACTGGGGGGACCCTCAGTGGGGATGAACAAAAGATCATTATGGTAGGGTCCGATGATGAGGATCGATAAGATTTTCCATGTCCTACCATGACTGATCAAACACCAGACGTGGACCTGGTTAAAGAGTTCCTGGGGGTGTTCCCCACCTATGAGCCTACCAATCATGCTGACTAGGACAAGACATCCTTTGACGAAAAGGATAGCAAGATAGTCTGTCGCCGATCATGGAAGCCGATCACGCGCTTCGTCAATGACACACCCAAGCACTATGGTTGGACGAGATGGACAGACATCACTCGCAACTACGCGAACGGTGTGCTGGGGGAGTGGATTCCCCATGTCCTCACATGCTCATCCGAGATCTTTTGGTGGAAAAGATTCGGGAGTATGACTGTGGCCTCAGTGTGGGATGGAAGTGGAGAAAAGAAGTAAACATTAAGAGGCTCTAGGAGGCTGAAGATGAGGTTTAACGTCTATAGGCCTAGGCAGATGAGCAATCTGATTCCCTTGGCACGCAATTAGAGCTCGTCTCATGGCTGAAATCCCAGCTGGCGGAGGCTGAAGAGGGCGTGAAGCAGGCTTCCGAGGAGATGACCATCATTCGGACCGACATAGAGAGGGCCCAAATTGCGGCCGATGAATTGCACCCTGTTGCTACCATGGAGGATCATGAGCTGAATATGAAGCAGTAACTCCTGGACACCACTAGCCAGAGGGTGGCGGGGCTGCTACGCTATTTTGACGAGGCTAATCTGTCCTTGGGATGAAACGACCCTCGAGTACTGTAATGATCAGTAAACCCTGAAACGTACTTTCATGCTTTGATTTTTTGATGCCCTATCATTCATGAGTACCATTGTTACATTGGTTTATTACATTATCATCATATTCTTGGTGCATCCATCGATCATTCCCTAAGCTCACGTGGGTCAGGCCTAATGTGAGAAACAAGGGACGACCACTTTATCACCCCAATACAAATGTAGGATTGAAAACCAAGCTTCAGGCATTTGGGTTTTGAACCACCGGCCTGTATTTTTAGGGGGAATGGGAGATAAATGACTGGAGAATGAAGATCTTAGAATAGATGAATTACCAGTTTCCTAGTTTTCTCTTGTGCACGAATGGGGTAACTCCAAGGGCACTAGAATCTATCTGAACAGATGGGAACGAAAGGTGTGAATCATGATACCCAGGATTCAGAACACTGTGGGGGTGTTGTGATAATAAAGAACAACTGTTGACCGCATTTGAAACATAGTATCCTTATTGTGTTAGCCTGTAATGGGGATAGAAAATGAGGGCTGACCGGGGATCATGTTCGAAACACAGGGCCTGACTCAAAATATCTCCCTTAGTCTTCTGGAACGCTTGCCTAGGATAATAGGCAGGCCATAGGCCGAGCATCCGTACTATTAGGGGGTTCCCTTATACATGAAAGGGGACAAGGGTCTGAATAAGGGATACAGAAATCGGGGAATGTGGAGTGATGGTTTGTTCAAATAGAATCCAACACTCGAAATTACACCATCGTGGTGGAAGTACATTAGATGGGTGCATCAGTTTGATCATGTATCATTCCTTCTTTTAGATAGGATCTCCCTGAAGAGGGAACTGTCGATTCCCAATGTCATCATGAGGCATCCTGAACTTATTCAGGGCAAAGCTATAGTTACATTGTTCCCCACAAGCGGTCAGGACAGGGGGCCAAAACCGAGGAGGAATAGTATTTATGATTCCTGGGGCTTGACCCAAAGTGAAATGCCTGGGTGTCTCTACATATCCCATGAGAATGGGAATCAATACATATGTAGTTCTGGAAGATGTCGTGCAGTTTAATGTGTTGCGGCGAGGATGCAGAGTGGTATTATTTTATTGTCATAGATCTCGGACCATGGATCGGTAAGGAGTGCAGGGGACACATGGTAAAGTGATTATGAAACCTGACACGAATGAGGACATAGTCCCATATTACCATGTGTTCCCATGAAAGGATTTAGGTCGAGGGACTAGAAATGAGAGTAATGCTGGGACCGTTAGGGAAGAACTTGGGAATTCCAACGTATCTCATGATAATGAGAATCAAGTTGTACGTATTTCTAAGAGGTGGCATGGTAAGGTACTAGTGCCAGGGATTCAAGGGGCATGTGAGTGTGGCCCTAACACCAAAAGAAGCGGTATTCTATGTATCTTGTTTTTCTATTAAGGTGAATGGATTTTTTTTTGTGATGCGACAGGCCTAGGATAGCAAGTCCCGACCTCACCACAAGAATCAAGACATATGCAGGCATTGACAAATAGTATGGAATGTGACCGATACCGAACATGGTGTACCCTTGAGTGAGGACAACACGATGCAGTGCCATTTTTTATCGTACGACAAGGATAATAATGTCACAGTTTAGGGTCATGTGATGGGACCAGGCATGCATTTTAACGTCATGCAGCACAGACGTAGTATAGAAGAGGCTAAATGGGGAATGTGGACAGTGCAATAAAACAAACCCGATGTGAATGAGGACATAATCGCATTCCACACTGTACACAATTCCATGAATGAAACCTCAGGCCAAGGGTCCACGATAGAGGTAAGAGGGTAAGGGGTAGGAGAACCTTGCTCCTAATGGAGATGGAACCGAAAACGAGATGTCTGGGTGTTCCTACGTATCCTATGAGGATTGGAATAAAGCCACATGTAGTTCTAGAAGAGATCTTAGTTTTTGGTCATAGATCCCGGACCATGGAGAAGGGACTATCCCAAGTAAAGGTGGACCTTAACCTAATACCTAATCTTACATGAGTCGAACTCGGTGTAGGAAACAAGGGCAGATAAGGTATTTTCAATACATGAAATATATGCCAAAGGGGAATCAGTGGAGCCCTGAATGATTACCTTATCGCTGATTTTACCTCCAAACGTGCAGGTGAGCACTGAGGAATAATACCAAGAATTTCGAAGTTCTACTTGGACATGATGAGGTGCAGAAGTATGTGAAACATGTAACTGACAGTTTGGGCTTAATGGGGATGGTCTGACGATGGAGGATGACTATTGACCGTGTTTGAAACACAACATCCATATCGCGTTAGCTTGAAACGGGGACAAAAAATTGAGCATTGACCACGGACCAAATTTTCAATGCAGGACTTGTATCAATTTTTTGTCCAGAACCCTAGAGGACGTTGGCCCGTAATGGTAGGAGGGCCCTTTGTCTGAGCATCCATCCCATTCGGGGGACCCTTTGGATGTGAAAGTTGATGGAATCCATAATTAGGGAGGACAAGAAGCCGAAAAAATGGGTGAAATCATGTCTGAGTAGAGTCCAACATTCCAGGTACTAAACTAGACTACCCTTAGGCACATTGGTGAATCGCCGAAGAGAGCCGAGGGGCACATCTTTGGTGTGGCTGATTTGAAAAGAAAAGGATACTATAAGGGGATGGAAAACTCTTAGGAGGAGGAGGTAAATGGAATGGTTATTACAACAACCAACGTGAGTGATACGATAATCCCATACCACACCATACATTTCTCTCTCTGGGGGAATGTGGGTCAAGGGTCCAAGATGGGGCTAGTCCCGAAGACGAACTACTCGGGCTGTCCTACGTATCCCAGGAGGATGGGAATCAAGCCATACGTAGTTTTGGAATCACACATAGGGGTAAGATACCCTAACGAGGGGGGTTGTACGACACAAAAAATAACTCGACGTGAATGAAGACATAATCCCATACCACACTATACAATTCCGTGTAAGAACTTGGGTCAAGGCCCGAGAAGACCAAGGGGCTAGGAAAGACCACGGGCCTGAGGCTGGGCCTTGGTCGGAAAGGCCCGACTAGTTTGTAGTATAACATCTTGGAGTGAAGAAGAAGAGAAAATAAGTTATCTCATATGGGGATGTGTACGACACGACGACTAACCCGATGTGAATGAGAACATAATCCCATACCACACCGTACAATCCCATAAGAGAGAACCTGGGTCGGGGGCCCAGAACTAGGCACGTGAAGAACGAAAGGGCTTGTGCTCACATTATGGACAATAAATGAAGGGAAGGATGCCTTACAGGGATGCGTGTAGCATGGCGAAATAGCCTGACATGAATGAGGACGTAAGTCTGCTCCACACCCCACAACCCAAAATGAGTAGTTGGGCCAGGGGCCAGAAATGGCCAAGGGGCCAGAAAAGGCCTAGGGTCCTGAGGCCATGCGTCTTGACCAACAATAGCCATAAGACCTATTGTGCGATCACCACCTCATCATAGCTCCAAATCCCATCTGACCAGTGATCGATGTGGGAAACAAGGAGATGGATTTGGCTCTTCCTACCATATAGGGGTCCAGTAACTGGCATCACCCAAGGGGAGTTTGTCACGTGGTTATACAATAGGGCAGAATGAACCACTGAACTCAATGTTTGGGACATCTTGGTGTGGATTTAATGACAAAGGATATCTGTTGACCACATTCGAAACACAACGACCTTATAGTGACCTGGAATGGAAACAATAAATGAGCATCGACTGCTGACCTATCTGCAATGTGGGAATCGTATCATTTTATCTCTCAAAATCCTCAAGGGAGTTGGCCCTAAATGTTATGAGAGCCCTTGGTCCTAGCATCCTTGCTATTCTGGGGCCCTTCCGAATGGGAAGGATGATGGAGTCCCAATGAAAGGAGTGGGTGAAGCATACCTATACCCATACATTTCAAAATCAAGCAGGGCAGTGAAAGAGGCAGACACCTATGGGGAGTGGTACGTATGACATAATTGAGATGAGATAGACATGTCTTGGGGCATGAACCAGCACCACCCCATATGTCTTGACCCAAGGATAGATTCTAACATTTGGGCCGGGACAACAGATAAAATGTCCAGGCGTTCTTACATATCCCATAAGGATGGGAATCAAGCCATACATAGTTCTTGAGGGACATGCAGTTTAACATCATGTAGTGAGGACGTAGGAGGATATAAGAACAGGGAGTGGGAACATGGTGCGACCATTATAATCCGGGCATGGATAATGAATCCAACACCATATCATGCAAGGATCATTAGGTAGAACTATACCCAGGGGGGACAGTTAAGAGAATAGTTCGAGGGTTGGGATCAAGGAGAAACGCTTGAGCTTTCCAATGTATCCCTTAAGGATTGGAATCAAGACATAAATCGTTCTAAGGGCATAGTTTAATGTCTTGTGGGATGATTCACAGTTTAATGTCATGTAGGACTGAATAGTTTAAGGTCATGCTGGAACGAACAGTTTATGGTCATGCATGACCAAACATTTCAGGGTCATGTTGGACCATCTAGCCAAGTCAAGGTATTTCTTGAGAAACTTGGAATTGGTGGGAGGAGTTATACGCTCAAAATCCATGGTCACCAGGGATTATGCTCCATTGGGGTAAACCCTGTGAATTATGTAAGGTCTTTCCCATTTCGGCTCCAACTTGGGTGGTTTCCTGCCAGGGATCATTGGCACCCAGATGGTCAATACCAAGTCTCCTTATGGGAAAGAGCCTAGGTGAACCTTCTTGTTAAAGGCTCTATCTATCTTATTCTCATGCTCACCAAGTGCTTCCAATTCAGCAAGATGAATTTCGGCTACCTTTTTTAGAACCTACTATTCAAAGACTGTTGTGCGTAACGAAGGCAGCTGGATCTCGATGGGTAGGACAACCTCAGCTTCATACACCAGGGAATATGGGGTAACCTAGGTGGAATTACGAGTTGTCATCTGATAATCCAAGAGTGCATTGGGAAGCTTGTCCAGCCAACTCTTCTTTTTATGACAAAAAATTTTCTATAAAATGTTAGAGAGGGTTTTGTTGAACGCCTCGATCTGCCAATTTTCCGAGGCGTGATAGTGGGAGGTATGATTCGAACAGAGGTTGTACATGGCATACAATTTCATCAGCTTGGTTGCTCAAAAGATGGTGTCGTTATCAGTGAGGACAACGTGAGGAACTCTAAACTGGTGGATGATGTTGGAGATCACGAAGTCAAAGATAGAACGGGCCTTGACCTCCCTGAGTGGAACTCCTTCTGCCCACCTAGAAAGGAAATCTGTGGCAGTCAGGATGAACATGCATTGGCGAGCTGTCACCGGTGGATATAGTCCCATGAAATTGAGTCCCCATACCACGAACGGCCAAGAATACATGGTGGAGTGGAGAGGTTCTGGCGGCCGATGCAAGAAGTTAGCATGAATTTAGAACGAATGACATCTTTTGGAGAATTCGATGTAGTCATGGATCATGGAGGTCTAGAAGTACCCCAGTCTCCAGATTTGATGGGACACCTTTAGCCTAAATTGGTGAGCCCCATAGGAACTGACGTGAACCTCTTGCATGACCTGAGAAATCTCGACTCCTTGGATACAACGAAGGATAACACCATCGAATGCACACTTTTAGAGGATCTACTCAAGACAGGGACAAATATGGAGGGTAAAATGCAACATGCGGCATCAGATTCAGTTGCACTCGGCCTGATCAGGTTGGAGGTAACCATTTTGGAGAAACTCGACACAGGAGGCTCTCTAGTCAGAGGGCACTTCAACCACATCATCTGAGGAACCTGAGGGTACTGATGTAGAGGCTCCAGTGGTAAGATGGCCTACTCGTAGGCTGTCATATTCCTCTAGTGTAATGGGAGCAATGACTCTTCAATGTTCCAGATGTATAATCAAGTCATCTTGATCGGGTTTTTCAAGTGATGCAGCTAGGCTGGCCAGGGCATCGGCTCGACCGTTCTATGATCGAGTTACATGAGTAACTTCCAGTCGAGATTGAAACTGGGCCATCAACTAGAGGGTGATCTCAAACAATGGTATGAGGTCTGGATTTCTGATGACATACCCAATGCTTATTTGCTTGATTACTAGTTCAGAATACCCTTTCACATGTTAATGGGGCACATTGATCTTAGGTTTTGAAAGTGATGCAGCTAGCCCGACCAGGGCATCAGCTTGACCGTTCTAAGCTCTGGGTACATGAGTAACTTCAGGTCGAGATGGAAACTGGGCCATCAGTTGGAGGGTGCACTCCTACAATGGTATGATCTATGGATTTCTAACAACATATCCACTATTGATTTTCTTAATGACTAGTTCAGAATCACCTTTCACATGTAAATGGGGCACATCGATATCGAGGTCCAGCTCAAGGCCAGTGACAAGAGCCAGATACTCTACCTCATTGCTGGTGGATCCTTCCAACAACAATAATGAATATGGCAGAATGGCATGTACTAGAGTAATAAAGGCAATACTTAGTCCTACTTTGTTGAGCCTAGGAGCATTGAGTCTCCTGCTGGTGGGGCTTCAGGAGGAACCATCAAAGTGCATCTTCCAACATGGTATGGAAGGATCTACCGAGAGTATTGCCTTGTTGGGAAAATCTAGGTCCAGGGATTGGTCCACGGGGGTTGGATGGGTAGCTATAAAATCTACCGATGCTTGTCCCTTGATAGCCTTATGAGGCACGAACCAGATGTCAAAATGCTGGAGATTTACTGGCCACCATGCTAGATGACTGGTAAACATGGGGAAGTTCATAATGTAGTTCAACGGGTCTACCCGAGAAACTAGTTATACCTCATGGTGCTGTAGGTAATGTCACAACTTCTGCACGGGAAATAAGAGTGCAAGGAAGCTTCTTTCTCTGAGGGAGTATCTGGTCTCTATATCGATGAGCATACACTTGAGGTAGTAGAGGAAGTTTTATATCCCCTCATTTTTCTTTTGGGTGAGGAGGGCATCAAGATATCATTCCAGGGTAGTCACGTAAATGATCATTGGTTTTCCCAAGATGGGTGGCATCAGGACCAGAGGCTGGAGCAGATATAGATTTATTTCCTCAAACACGGTCTGGAACTCTTCATCCCACTTGTAGGCAGAGCCTTTCATCATGATCCAAGAAAAGAGCTTACACTTGCTGGTCCGATTAGCAATGAATTGGCATATGTAGGCTAAGTGGCCATGGAAACCTTGAAGCTCCCCCATATTTCTCGTGGGAGGCATTTGACTGATGGCCTTGATCTTCCCTGGGTTGATCTCGATGCCATGGTATCTGACAACAAAGCCAAGGAACTTCCTAGAGGTGTCCCCGAAGGCACATTTTAACGGGTTCATCTTCAGGTGGCAGGAATAGAGGAAGCCGAACACTTTTTCAATGTCCTAGAGATAGTCCTGGTGCCGCAGATATTTGACCACCAGATCATCCACATAGCATTCCACCAATGTCCCGAGTATTTTTTTTGAATATGTGGTCCATGGACTACTGATTGGTAGTACCTACATTCTTTAAGTCGAAGGGCATAACCTGGTAACAGAAAGTACCTTAGGGCACCCTAAAAGCTGTGGAATCCTCATCCTTGGGGTCCATTCATATCTAGTTGTATCCAGAGGAACCATCCATGAAGGAGAGGGCTTGGAACCCATCTATAGTATCAATCAACAAATCTGTCACCAGAAGGGGAAAATCATCATTCAGCGGTGAGAGTTGATATCTCAGATGTTGATGCAGACCTTGATTTGTCAGTTCTTCTTTTAGATTGGAATAATTTTATCTATCCAATTGGGTTACTGGAAATAATTGACAAAGGTGGCTCTGATAATATTGTAAACTTTGGCCTCATCTATGGCACTGTGAAAAGGGTGCATCTTCCTGGGAGGCTGCTTGAAACCGCGATGGTTTGTCAGGAGACTATGGAGGTTGACAACTACCTGAGGATCGAGTCCTATCACCTCGTCATAACTCCAGGAAAACACATCACTGTGATGTTTAAGGAAGTCCACATACTGCTACTACTCTTCAAGGGACATGGCTACACTAATCAATGTGGGTCTCATATCTTCCTCACTTCCAAGGATCACCTCTACCAGTTCATCGACCGTGGTGGAAACGCCTTCTTCGAAGGTAGGGGTAGCATCCTCTAGATCCACTTATTCACTTATGGAGGAAGGATCCCTAGCAGGGGAAACTTCCTCTAGGTTAGTAGATCTCTGTGGGAGGTTGGTACCAGTCTGGACGGCAGTGGACAACATATCGGGAGATTCACGTGCTGTTGAAACCATATCAATGAAGGCATTTGATCTGATCCCATCAGGTCTCTGGTCCAAGGGTCCACACTTGATGATATCAAAGTAGTAGTATCGCATCCTCTTGAGCCGATTAATCCCATCCTGGTGAAACAGACATGTATGATGCACCACTATTGCCATTGGGTAGACATCTTGATACCGTACAGGGGTTGGAGGCTCCAGGATCACCTGAGCCTAGTTTGTGTAGGAGTATGAGTTGATTTCTCGCCATCGCTTGGAATTGGTAATATGCTTCCCTATTGTACAAGAGACAACAAAACATTGCCCAATGTTGGGGGATGTGGCCTCCAATCGATGGATCGAGAAGACATAGAGATCATCCAGACCTAACCAGGGGTCAGTTGTGACCTTGGCGGGCTCAAACACACTCACCTAAATCTGTTTTCCCTTGATCTTGTAATATTCTGCATCCCGGTAGCGTGATTCACAAGAAGCGAAAGGAGAAGCATCACCTTGGAGAAGTACTACTCGACCATGAAGAGAGTACTTGAGGCATTGGTGATACGATGAGGGGACCTCCACATTCATGTGGAGCCATGGTCTGCCCATCAATGAATTGTACGTGGTGTCCTAAGGGACAACCATAAACTCAATGCTGGAAACTAGTCCACCGAACAGGGTCTTTAAATGGATCGTACCGACTGGGGTTTGTTCTATCCTGTCGTATCCTTGTATTCTTAAATAGGATGGATTCAGGTCATCTTCGGATAATCCTAGTTTCTGTAGTGTCCGCGTCGGGATAAGGTTAATCCTGGAGCCTCTGTCAACAAGACAACAGTGAACCTCCACACCGTTAAATTGGATAGTGATGTATATTGGGCGGATGTGCCCCTATATTGTAGAGCCATAATCTTCTCCAGAGAATGAAATGATTTCCTGACATTCAGCATTTTCGACATCTTCAGCATGAAAGGCTTCTACAGCTACTACCTCTGTCTCACACTAGAAGGGGTTTCTTAAAGCCTCAGTGAGGGCCTTACGCATATCTGATGACATGAGAAGGGCCTCGAGGATGGAAAGACTTACTGGGATTCCTACAAGGTTCTTGAGGATATCATATTTCCGCGCTGGGTGTGAACTTCTGCTTGCAGGAGGACACTCTGTGATAGGAGGCATGATGGCCCCTACCGGCTGGACCGACGACTGGCTGGTGCTGGGAATATCCCGCAATTCACAAGTCGAAGACCATAGAGTAGATTCCGGATGAGGACTGGATGACTGAGATCAGCCTATAGCAGGGCGTGGCTAGTCACGACATGGTCGAGATAGCTCTGCTAGATCTTGTAGAACAAATGGTGGTGGAGGTGGGCATGCCGTCACCAAATGAAATGGTTGTGCGTGCTGAGTTCTACATTGGGCCTGTTTTTTGGTCACAGTGGCATGCACGACCTGGCTAAAGGTTCCAACTAATGTGCTTGGATGACCCTTCTGGTTGCAGCATTGCCGACGTTGGCATCGGCTGGGGATGTTGGGGAGGATCGCCAGGTGCTCCCCCTCATCGGGAATCATATAGGGATTTACCAACTCCACGGTATTAACTGAAGTGTACCCTTGACTATCACTTGAAGTGTCATCTACTACTAGGTGGATTCTAGGGGGAATCCCCATCTCAGCAAGAATTTAGTCTCCAAGAGTGCGGGACAACTATGGCATTGGCGGGGAACATTGCTTTCCCTTGCGTCACCAATGCTTGCTCTTCTGGGAAGAGGTCGGTTGAGATGATGGTGCAAAAGTGGTGGTTGTGGCTTATGAATAATTCACCTGATTCACGTGTTCCTAAATGATACCATGGGAATGGGAGAACATTTTTTCGGCCATCCAGTCATCATATTTCTGGGACCCGTGGTTAGAAACCGGTTGCCACTCACATTCACTATTGCTATTGTGGTCTAGCCTTAAAAAGACACCCTCCACTTGTGTCGGGGCCGGGCCCAACCCAACTATGTTGTTATTGACCTAGTCATGAAACCAGTCTTTAAAAACATAGAACTCTTTGAAGGTGTGCCCGAGATCCGATGATAGGGGAAGTAGTTAGGGCGATCGGTTAGATTCGCCTATTCTGGCCTTCTGCACTCAGGAAAACGTACAATACCCTGCTCTAAGGTGCTACGGAAGTAATCGGGGACCTGATTCTCATTGAACGAGTAGGTCCAGTTTCTTCTGTCTAGAAAGGGGGGCCTTGGATCCTGGTCCTGTCATGGAGCTGGAGGGGCCTGTCAAGGAGGCAGAGCCTGGTTGTCTCACCTGGGCAGTGGCGGCGTATTCCACGAGGTGCTTATGGACTTTGAGGCGGACGTTGCAGAGCCGGAGGCTGCACCTGAGGTGGAGGGCCTCTGCGATGCTACAGGGCTGGGGCGACTGGTAGAAATTCTAGTTTCCTGGGGTTTCTATTTGGGCCACCGCGGTGGGCTCAGCTCTGGCATCCCTCCTTGATGGAATTACAGGGGGCATTGGGCATGCCTGGCTGGCCTGTTGCAGGGCTTCCTATAGGTGTTCGGCCTTATTGGAGAAGTCTTAGAACCCTCTAGGGTAATTCCGGGTGATCAGAGAGGGAACCAGCTCAGTATTGACATTTCCTACACACATGGTCTGTAATTGATCCTAAGTCAGTGGCATGTCAAGGGAGTATGTGAGCCCCTTCCACTGGGTTATAAAGTCTGTGACTCACTCATCAGGCCTTTATTTTCACTTGAAGAGGTCTTTAATGCTCATTTTCTGGGAGGTAGAGCTAAATTGTTATAGGAATTTCCTGTGAAGGTCTGCCCAACTGGTTACGGATCCGACGGGGAGCTGGTTGTCCCAGAAGAATGCCATCCCGTCCAATGTCTAAACAAAATTGTGGAGCTTGGCAACATCTCTCTATGTTGGAGTCCCTAACATGGGTCCACACCTTGAGTTGAAGTGGGCCAGGTGCTGCGGCGGGTCCTCCATCCCATTAAATGGGGAGAATGTAGGATTCCTGAAACCTGAAGGTGCCGACATATCATCCACCAATGCCGAATATGGCTTTCCATCAGGTTGAATTTCCACCTGTTGCAATTCCAATGCCTCAAGTTAGGCTATGAGCACCACCATAGGATCTTTTGGGCATGGGTCCCTATCTTGATGGGGATCCCAAACTACGAGTGCATTGGTGGGTTCTTTAACATGGTAGATATGCTCAGCGGCTCGTGGAGCAGCTAGTTGAGCAACTTCTGGGGTGGTTGGGGGAACCCAAGATGGATTCCTTGGATTTCTACATAGTTCAGGAGGGTTTGGTGATACATACCATGCCCTCTTGCTGTGAGCTATAGCTTTATCGCTACCCATGAGAGCAGCATGATCAGGGTTGCCTAGGGGAAGCTCGCCGAGGGGATGTTGTTCCTTCGCTTACTGTACTGGCCTCGGATTGTTGTAGTCAGGTCGTCGCTCTTCAGCGTGTTCAGCCAAGAGTTCATCGAACAAATTATTATGTTCAGCAAGTTGTTGGAGCAATGTGCCCTTCTTGGGGGTCCTCCTCTGTCTTTTGTACTGATCCAGATAGGTCGGAGTGTTTGACATCTCCGACGAGCTCTTTGCCTTTACCGGAATTCCGGCTTATTTCTAATGCATCGGTGGGAACATGGAGACCTAGTAGGTTCCTCTGTTGACAAGTAATCCTCCATTATGGGTCCAATAGTGGTGGAACACCCTTAGAGGGTAAGTCCCCATTGAGAAGCTGCAGCTCGTCCTCCTCGTCTGCTATATTGTCCATGTTGACCACAACCCTTCACAGGGGCATGTCTTTGATGTCGCCTTGCAAGTCGGGCTGCCATTGGATAGAACTAAAGAGGAGGGAATCATACTACCCCCAGCCACAGATTTTCATGTGGGGGTGGGCTCCTTCATAATTTGGCAAAATACATTGATATTCTGAATGCATTGTTGTTAGAGGGTCGTGTGGAGGCCTGGTGTCTCGAGGTGCTAGGCCACATGGAGAGTAGCCAAAACAACAAGACGACATTGTTCGCTGATGTCTTCAAAATGCTATTGGATCCTAGATTAAATCACTCACCAATGATGAATAATAAAATGTGTCGCCCAAAGGGTGTAGTGAAAACACTCAACTTCCTCTGGGGTGAAGGATTCCGATATGAAAAAATTTGGTGTTGCCATGGGATAGAACTTCTCAGGGAAGTGGCCCACTGCGAGGATGTTCCAAAATCTCCTCTACTCAGCTTCAGGGTCTGGCCCTTGATTTACCTACTCATCAACTGGGGGTAGCTGATGAACTAACAGCGGTACCGAGGCAGACCACTGGGATAACAGACCAACCAGTGGAGAGTACGACGAACATGCTGACTGGCCGCTGAATCTCGGGCTATCCTCCAAAGAGTGTAGCAACCTAGCCGCTACGTTGTGATAAGATGGGCTAACGTCTGACGTTCTTGGCCTAAGGGCAAGGGCTACTGGTGATGAGCCGCGATGATACTCTCCTACCATCAGTCCCCAGAATAGTTCTCCGTGATATATTGCCAAGGTATAGAGAACCTCTATTGATGATAGTCTTGATTTCACAACTGTTACCTATGGGGTCGCTATATTTTCATCCTCCTGAATATACCTTTGAAGGGAGTTGGGAATAAAATGGACCTCGCATTCATGAAGCACCAGGATGATGCGCCTTATCCCTGCACCAACCCTTGACCCAGATGAGTGAGAGGAGGGTTCCCACACAGAGTCGTACTACACTTCAGAGTCTAAGAAGCAGACTGGTTTGATATCTATCCAGACCTTTCCTAGATTCCTCTTATGGTGGCAATGACTCGCCTTCCTACCCCTGGGTGGCTCCTCCAGACTGGGAAAATTTCTGACACGCGGTCCATCAGCTGCACTGGTGCTGGTGCAGAGAGGGTTTCCACCTGAGAAATCTGGGGTGCAAGGATCACCATGAAAAAATGTCACAGGGGACATGAGGAGGATCTCTATGAGTAGCACTGGAGTAGGAAAGACCTCAGCTGGAACTGGAATAATCATGGGGAAGACCTCCACGCTTGTTCTCCCGGGGAATCTCAGTACGAGAAGAGCCCTTGTACTAGACTAACTGAACACGGGTAGGACCTCTGTGCTGGGTGAGGGTGGATCGAGGATGGCCCTCAACCCTCTGGTTACTATGGTAAGGAGGACCTTCACCAGCTAATGAGAGGACATGGGGAGGATCCCCACATTGAAGAGAGACCGGATGGGCGATGTACCTACACCGGTATTCAGGGGATGGAGAATTGACTCCATACCCAGTGTAATGGGAATGGGAGAGGCTTTCGTGCTGAGTATCACCACCACATGAAAGACCCTTGTTCTTATTGGTGGTGGCCTGGGGCGGACCTCCATGTTGAGCCTCAAAACGGGGAAGGCCCAAACTTTCTATGGTAGTGGTATGGGGAGGACCTCGGTACTAGGTGGCATCGCTGTAGGTTGGTTGAAGGCGGCCACTGCTTGTGCCAGTGAACAAGAGAGTCGACCCATCCTACCTGTGGGGAGGTTGGGGCCTCGATCCTAATTGGGTGTATAAGTGCCCCTGCTCAGTGTATATAGGGAACTGATGATTTGTGTCGATGGTGGCTTGGGCCACAGTAGCTGCCGACGTTGACGCCCCTTGGTGGGCGTCCTCCTCATTTTGTGCCCGACGCTTGCATCAGGGTCGGATGAACCGGAGCTGGTGGTGCAGGTACATAGCTTACCTTCTTCTCTTCCCGCAAGACTGGGCAGTGGTGATAACAAGGCTGGGTGGGAGCCCTCACTGGGAGCCCCTGGAATGGGACTATGACCGTGCTGGCTTAGACCTCACCTACCTCATCAGCGTAAGGCAGCAAGTCACCAAAGCATTATAGGGAGAGTCTCCTGAAACAGTTGTACGTCAGGGTGGGGAGAAATGGCTCCCTATGTGGCCCTCGAGAGTGGCGTTGGCAACAAGGCGTAGATGCCTCCAGTTCCATGCAGGCCATATCCCAAGTCGGGATTATGCCCTTCTCTTCGTAATGTCGCATGAGGTCATTGTTTACACTCCATTTAATAACCTCAAATGAGGAGAGGGGGCTTGGGCACCCCATGGTCATAGATGTAGAGGCCAACGTGGAAGAGGTGAAGCCACGTGAAATGGCCGTGTTGGTGCTTCCCCTGCCCCTACGTCAATGGGCGGGTGGGGATCGCGTCCCTGAAGTAGAAACCTGATTCCTGAGAGAAGGGAGATTAATTCTCCAGTACTAAAAGGAAAAGTAATCGAAAACCAATGCCAAAATGACATCTCGTCTTCCATGGACGGTAAGAGGGATCCATGCTGACAACGTCACAGAATGGTATGTCCAACATTCTACTGCCCCAACTTCTTGTGAGTTTCTCTCCAGGCCTGCTATTTTCTTGGCGGGACCAGACATTGGATAACTAGATCTGGTTACATGTCAATCCATTGATTCCTCGAGCACTACTAATATCCATATTGAGGTGAGGAAATTCACATTGGGTTCACCATTTCTATTTCCGACACTTTCGTCGGTGCGCGCACGTCCGTATCTTTTTGGGGGATGGTGGCGTTGATTTGTTGCCCCACATTCTTGCATTCCAAAGGAGGGTAGCAATTGCTCCATATTCAGGGACGTTTTCTCCTTGATCGAAACGGGATGATGGGATGTCGGTTCTTCCTTCAGTGGATTCCTCCTCAGAACATGTTACCCAGTCTGGGTCTCTCTTATAGATTTACTATGTTGTTCATGAAACTCTTCCTAGAACCATATCTTCATGGACACCAGTTAATTACACAACTTCTGTTGGGACATTCCAAGGGGTCTATTTAGGGCAGAAACCTTTAGTCAGGGGAGTAATCACATGGGGCATCACTAGCGTGTCTGGGCACTGGGACACTAGCGCATCTATCTTCTATCCCTTATTATGGGGATTCTCGAGGGGTGAAGAAGCATGAGGCATCCCATGAATAATGTGGGGTATTATATGCCATTTTCAACTATCTAAGGTTTTCTTAGCTTCCCATGTTTAACACATGGTATGCTCTATGTTTAACTTCCAGCAGAGATAGATCAGGATAATCAGAACACAAAATATAGTGTATCAGTGGGGTGAAACCCCCGGAGGGAACACTGAAGTTGGGGCCAACGCATGGTTGACACCCGGTTATTATTGTTGGAAATGGGATATGAGGCAGTAGGATCCCACTAGGATGTGGAGGCCTGGGTAAGAATTAGGATGGATGATGGAATGGTTGAATCAAGTGGATGGTGAATGGGATGGGATCTTCATGAGGAGGATGATAGTTTTGGGCTTGGTCCTTGAAGAAGCATCCTACGTATCCCCGTGGTAGGGAATCAAAGTCTACGTAGTTCATCTGACGATGGATCACCATGGATTGGGGTTCCAACAGCTTAATGCAGAATAGAGTAACAACGACTTACTAGTGACTAGGGAATCAAAAGTGGAATACAGCTTAACGTCATGCAGGATGGGGGTGGACCAATGTGAATTGGTTGGGACCATTGGTTGTTGGGCCTGAACCTGAGGGAGGATTCCTATGTACCCTACCTTGGAAAGGATCAAAGACCATGTAGTTCAGGTGGGGTGTGTGGGACTTACACCCTAGGATGCCCAAGGTGTTGTTGAACCGACGTTAATGGGGTTGGAGCGACCAATGGGTGGTGAGATTGAATCTCAGGGAGGATTCCTACGTACCTCGCCTTAGCAAGGATAAAAGATCTCATAGTTCAGATTATGGGTGGGGCTTGGTGCACCGACATGAAGACGGTCGGGACCAATGGATGGTGCTGGGATTGAACATTAGGGAGGCTTCCTATGTACCCTGCCTTCGCAAAGATCAAAGTCCTTTTAATTCAGATGATGTGGTGAACCGACGTGAAGGGGGAAAAATGACCGAGTGTTGGGCATGAACCTCATGGAGGCTTCCTACATACCCTACTTTGGCAAGGATCAATGAACTCGTAGTTTAGGTAAAAAGGGGGTCATAATGACTGGGTGTTGGGCTTGAACCTCGTGGAGGCCTCTTATGTACCCTACCTTGGTAACGATCAAAGACCTCGTAGTTCAGGTGGCGTTGGTGAACTGACGTGAAGGAGGACATGAGGCCCAATGGTTGTTGGGCTTGAACCTCGTAGAGTCTTCCTACGTACCCTACCATGGAAAGGATCAAAGTCCTCATAGTTCGGATAGGGGGCCTTGGTGCACAGGCATGAAGATGGTTGGAACAACCGAGGTGGTGGAATTGAACCTCGTGGAGGCTTCCTACATACCATGCCTTAGCTAAGATCAAAGGCCACATAGTTTAGGTGAGTCAGTGAACCGATGAGAAGGAGGACCTGATGTCCGATGGGGGGTGGGCTTGAACCTCTTTGAGGATTCCTATGTACCCTGTCTTAGCAAGGATCACATACCACGTACTTTAGGTGATGGGGGTGGGGCTTACACTCTAGGCTGCCCAAAGAGGATGTCATGGTTGGTGTTTCCTCTAAGCCCACATGAGTCATACTCATTGTGAGAAACAAGAGTCAGTAGAGACCTGACAATCATGTCAAGAAAGGTGCTTTTGTGAGAGGTGAAGTGGGGCTTACACGTGATCAAATACCAAAGAGGAAACATGGGCTTATGTGTGGTTAGTATCCCGAAGAGGTTGGGACTTACTCCCTAATGGAGGCTCGATGGAGACAAAGCCCAACAGGAGAGGGACATGGTTCCGAAGAAAGGAGGGGTCTGGTTTCCATTCCCCCGTGATCCTTGGGACAAAATAAGAAATGAGGAGTAGGGATGCTGCCTATGACAAGAAAAGCTAGGGCATTACACTGAGATGGTCTCCATTTCCCCATAGACAAATGCCACTCCAATAAAGAGTATATCATCCCCTATGAGGGAATATAACATCCTCGTGGACACCAGTGGGCGTGGATAATGTCCAAGGTGGGGGTACCCTGCGTACAAGGCATGGGGTGAGGTCACAGTTTAATGTCATGTGCTGAGGAAGAATATTCTTGGTAGTTTAATGTCCAGCAGCTCAGACGGGGTGGGTTTTCTCCGCACCCCTAAGACATACATAACCAGTAACCTCTTCACCATGGTGAAGAGTGGGGATAGGCAACGCCATGGTTAAGGGTAATTATGGAGCGAACAGTCGAGGGGTCTACGTTAGCGTGACTATGAAAAGAACCAATATCCTTTATTGGGCCTATGAAAAGAGTCATGAGGTGAAGAAACCCAAAGGGAATTATTTTCCAAGGGACATTGAAATCACATTGTGCAAACCTTGAGGGTCGCACTGGAAATGGAATTGAAAAGTAGAGGGGTTCATAGGCAGGGGCCTTGTGAAGCTCTGCTACTCTCTATGGGGGAGTGTGCTTGCGAAGGGGTGTGTTGCGTGTAGTGGGGTACCTCAACCTAATAATAGGGAAAGGGTGCATATGGGGCGTGCTTCACAAAGTTGAAAGGCATTCGCGGAGCACTGCCTTGAGGAGAAAAGGTACCTCACGAAGCAAGGTATCATGAAGCATTGTGCTTCAAAAAGTACAATGACCATGCCTGGGCATGTGGATCACGTGTACATGAAGGGTGTTTCATGAAGCATAGATGATCCAGAATGACCCAGGTCCCCTTGGAGATACCCTTCCTTCGCAGAAGCCCTTAGGCTCCATGAAAGGCATCCCTATTGAAAGAGGGGATCAAAATGAGGAAAAGGGGAGGCACTTCGTAGAGAAGAAGTACCTCGCACCACTCATGGTTCACAGAGTAGAATATGCTTCATGATTCGGGAGCTAAGAAGTTGAAAGGTTGGATCATCTGACCCCTGGACTTGGGGGGAGGTTAGTTTTTATAGGGGAGAGTTAGTGAATGCTCAGTGCAAAGCCCGATTTTTCATTGCTCCATGGCACGTCACGAATGTCAAATGCATTCGTGGAGCATCCTTCCTCCTTGCTCCGTGGCATGTTGCGAACATCAAATTCATTCATGGAGCATCCCACCTCCTTGCTCCATGAAACTTTACAAATGTGAAATGAGTTCGTAGATAGTCCCACCTCCTAGCTCTGCTGCACTTCGCGAACATCAAATGCATTCATGGAGCATCCCTCCTCCTTGCTCTGCAGTGGGTTGTGAACGTCAAAGGGGACTCTGTGAAGGGGCTTCATGAGGAAGCCATTGGGTCTGTGTCTTCTTCTTCACCACACATTTTGGCGTCAACACATCTGGTTCACCTTTTTTGTTTCCGATGCTTTCCATAGTCTGGGTTCACATCGTGGTAATGGGTAATTATTCCCTGCATTCCCTCTTTCTAATTGTGGGTGGCCTATCCCACCATGGATGGTGATTTCAGCTCATTTATTGAAATGGGATGATAGGATGTTTGTTACTCATTCCATGGATCCCTCTTTGGAACACTTTTCCTTATAAGGGTCACCCTCATAGATTTGAGTCATGTTTATGAAATTGATTCCTCATTCCATCTCATTGTGGATGTCGACTAATTATGATTCTTATATCTAGATAGGGAAGAAACCATTCATCTGAGTATATTGTAATGATTGGAATTTCTGGAAATATTTGGAAATAAGGCACATCAGTCACCTATATTCTTCCTCATATGAGGGAATCACATGGAGGCATCTCAGGAATGGTCCTAACATATCCCATGTCAATAACAGGGTATTTAATTCCAAAGTCATGTATTCTGAGTTTTTTCTGAGGCATCCCATATTTAACATGAGGTTTGCTAAAGATTTAACATCCTACGAAGAAAAAGTGAGACAGATATGAATGTCCTATTGAGGCAGATCATAGAGGTTTGAACCCAAGGAGGGAGTTCCTATAAGTTTTATCATATGGATGGATCAAAATGCCTAATGAGAGTGGACCTAGGGTGGTGTCTACCATAAAGAGAATATGTCACACTATGATGGATGACGCGGACACCACTGAGGGATGACTAGAGAGGTTCACCCCTAGGAGGGAGCACCTAGAAGGTTTACCAGATGGATGGATCATAAATTATAATGAGAGCATATCTAGGGTGGTGTGTCCCAGAAATGGAAGATGTCACACTGTGAAGGGGTACATACCTACGATTTACCAGATGGATTGTAACACCCCAAGCTTCCACGATACACTTCTTTTTCAATAATGCAATAGCTTGCATTGTATGCAAGTTCGAGATTCTAATACACCGCGACCAATCAAAGTAGCCGTTATGAATATTAATAACTACTTTTTTAAATTATATAAATTTTATATTTCAAAATGGAGTTCATTTTTGTATTCATAATATTGAAATTATCCTAATTTGAATTTTTTGTAATTTTCTGAGAACATCCAATTTTTTATGAATAATGAAAAATACTTAAAAACAACTATTTTAATCAAAATAATTTATAGTGACAAATTATACTATTGAGTGGTTTTAAAGTATAATTTGAATATATATTTACAATGTTATCCAATGTTTGTCATTATAATTAATTTCACATTGAAATTTGACATAAACAATTGTCAATCTTTTGATATATATTGTTTCTTAAAAACACGCTATTTGTTGTGACAGTGAGAATTAATTATAAAATTAATTAATGAAAGTTATATGTTTGGAATTTTTTAAAATAGGAATAATTTTTGAATTTGGAATATCAATTATAGCTTAGGGTGAAATTTTGGAATTGTTCTGAAAAACATCAATTTTTGATGAATAGTGAAACCACTATGTGGTAGTTAAAAAACTAAATTTTCATTTAAATGAAACATTACCACTTCTGTGATTTGATTTTCAAAAATCTGACATACATGGTTGTCATTATGAAGTAAAATTTGGTTCAATGGGATTAAAATAATTTTTTGGTGAATAGTAACTTTTACGTTTAATTAATCACGATTAAAGGCAATTAGTGAAATTTAAGGTAAAAATGATATTATAAAAATATGAAAATACCCTTACACTTGTCCCACCCTTATTTTATGAGTCATGGCCGACCAAGTCAATCCATGGGTCAAATTGGGGACCCCATGGAGCCACATGGGTAAGAAAATGACATTAATAACTTTTTATTTAATGTTAAAATAAAAATGTCACAAACATGAGTTGTTTTAATAAAAAAAATTAAGTGGGGTTATACAAGTCATATTTTTGACTATAAATATTCATTAGAAATATAAAAAGATTTCCTACATCATGATAATTTTTTAATAATTTTTAGACATTAAATAAATTAAATTATTTATGACACCATGATGATGCAGTGATTACCTCATTAATTAACGATTTAAATAAAATTAAAAGATAATGTAAACTCTAAGACATAAATTTGTCAAAAACCTATTGGATGGGTTGTTTTAGAACCCTTATCGCCTTATCCTAGAAATATATAATTGTGGGACCTTTGAAATCCGAAAAGCACTTCATAATAATGTAACATTTCATGAGTTTCCAAGAGTTCCCCTCATCTCCTCTTAAAAGAGGCCCCCACCTCTACCACCTTATTCACACCATCAAAGCCTTTTGGATCGGACAACCTCTACCCAAATAATCTCTAAACTTCCCTATATTACTCCTAGAAGCCTCAATTTGTGTAGAATTATTCCCAAGGAAGCCTTTGGCTCAAATCAAAAAAGAGTTACCCGATTTTAAGGTAATGTCTTCTCTTATGTTACTTTGTTTTATTTTGCTTCTCCAACCCCTTAAACTCTTTTTATTCCTTTATTTTGTAACAAAACCAGTATCTTAAATATACTAGGATGTTTTTATGAGATGTATTTGATTTAAACTTACACACACCTTCGTCTAATGGTTAAAGAACATACTGTTTCTGTGGTTGGAAAATTTCTGCCTCACGAAACGATGATTATTCAATTTTCATTTAACACCTCTCATGGTCGCCACTATGATGGAAATATTTTTATATATGATATATATTATGTTATTGTTTTCCTTATTATTCTGTATTTTTCATTTATGGAATACCTTTACGATTTCCATTATGGGTAAACGTGATAATTTCATTTTAGGAAGTGCGGACTTCCGCCCCCTCAAAGTGATTTTAATCGTTAATGTCATATGTGGGATGTATAAAGGATGGAGTAAATGGTATTATAGATTATATTATACTGGAATTATATTATAACTTTATATATTTATAACTTCATTCCATTAAATATTAAATAGGAATGAAAGTAGTGTTCATGTGTACGTACGGCATGCCGTCTCCGTGAACGGTGCATTTCATTTCTTACCTCTAAATGTTATGTAATATTATAAATGCATGTATATAATAGATATATAGGATATATATGATATCTAAATCATGAATATAAATCTGGATATAATGGATATTCTACCACAAAAACAACTTGTAGTTATAAGAAGTTTTATTGTTGACTCAAGTACCAAAGATCGACAAAACGACCGTTATTAACTTAAATGACTACATAATTTTCGTAACATTGTAATAAGTGATATAAAAGGGATAATGAAATTGAAAAAGGTTCTAAAGTGAGTAGATATTAACTCTAGTTTATTATTCAGGAGGTTAAAGACCGGTTGAGTCAAGTCAGACACGAGGTGAGGGAACTTCTTAACCCAATTTCCATTCTTTGGGTTAATCTCCTACTTTCAAATTATGTCATGATATTATTATGTCCTATCTTTTATTTGTACTTTATTTATGTGTACTTATAGTGAATACACATAATAGATATACTTTATTTAAAAAATGATCTTTGTAAGAGACTTCGTCTTAATCTCCTTTCATTGAGGCATATTTTGTTTTATACACAACTTTCTTTTATACGGTGTATAAACCCCTTTGACTTTGACTTTTATTCAAAAGGAATATTTTTTACAAAGCATTTTACTAAATGACAAAAGGAATGTTTTTTTCTCACATATGCAGCGAAAATGACTTCTCCACCACCGTGACCATTATTTGTGTCTCGGCTTCCTCTACAAGCCATAAATTTTTTTAAACGAAAAATAAATACAAAGTTTTAATTTTCTTCTATTTTGGTATTGAAAATGGTTTTGAAAGTGTTTTTGTTATATCAATGTGTTGTATTGATATCTTTTGATTGAAATGTGGAAATTTTATGTTTCATTTATGCATGTTTTATGTGATACGATTATGTTATGGTTTATGATATGTTTAAACCTGTTCATATGAGGAATGCATTGGACTTAATAAGTGGCGGGTGGAGCCCGCAATAGCTCCTCGATGCATCGAAAGGTCTCATGAGACAAACTTGTGTCTTGGCACGAGGCCTTGAGAAAATCTTATTTTTAGTCTTGGCACGAGGCCTTGGCTACGTGGTTATGATAGTCTGGTATTATGCATTCCATCATTATGAAAGTGGTTATTGATATTGTATGTGATTATTCGACTAGTAGAATATCCATGTGAATAAGTAAATGGAATTATTTCAATTTATTTTTTCCATATTATGCTGAAGTTCAAGTTTAAAAGGCTTTTGTTTTAGTTATACATTGCCTTAAATGTTAATGTTTATTTATGAAAGCTTCTGTTATATAGTTATCTTTACTGAGCATCTAAGCTCCCCCCTTTCAATGATTTAATATTTTCCAGGATGTGAAGAAGTATTTTATGAATGACCTGCAGGGATAGTCAGAAGAGGATATGAGTGTGGACTATGGAGTCCTTGTTATTGTAGTTTTTCACTTTATGATGTAATGTAACATTTATGAATGTATCTAGTGTTTCCAAGGCTACTAAACTAATCGGCCATTTGAGAATTGATCTTTTGTGATCATGGAAATGATACGCAATAATGCACCGACTCTGGGTAACTGGGGTCGGGGCGTTATAGTTGGTATCAGAGGTAGTTTAGTAATAACCTTGGAACCTAGACTTAGATAAACTCTGATTAGAGTACATATCCCTAAGATAGACTTTGAGGGTTAGTATAGAAGAACTTCCTAGAATTTTGGTATTATAGAGATTTTGTGAGTTTTCCGAGAAATACATCCCTATCATGATATGAGCAGGTAGAGTCGGCTCTGGAACAGATGTACCTAGGGGTAAAACCCGAAAACACCACTTTGAGCTAGACTCGAACGGGAACTAGTGCACGAAAACGGGCCTTGCTGCACTCTTGGTTATGACACTCCCGAGGGATATTCTTAGGATATTTCTCATTTTTTTACAAACCATTATGAAGGGTTTATGAGTATATACTTTCTAAAAGGAATTTTTTTTATTATTATGGATTATATCCATAAACCATTCAATTTACATTAAGTATTTTACAAGTTTGGAATTATTCATTGCAATTCATAAACTAACCTAGTTTCTGAAATTGTATAGAAATGGCGCCTAGTAGAAGGAATGTGAACTCCATCAGTACGTATGATCTAAAGAGTAAGAAGGATCACATCTTTCATGGTATTAAGCCAAGATTTATAAGGGAAATAGTCTCCCATGTGTTATAAACACATGAAGAAATAGTATCATGTGTTAATAAGATAATTAAAGAATTCTCTGAGTCTTATGACATTAAAGGGAAGAAAGAGAAGAAAAGGATGGAAGAGAGAATGATGGATAAAGGGATGATGGAAAAGAATAATTTTCCAATATTTTATAACTGTGGGAAGAAACACCTTGGAACTTGCTTGAAGGGAATGGTAGTTTGTTATAAGTTTAGAGAAAAAGGACACGAAGTGCGTGACTACAAGGGTATGAAAACAGTTTCAAATGTACAATTCTTCATCTGCAAAGAGTGGGAACACTACGCGAACCAATGTCCAAATCATCAGAGTATGCCCCAAATGATGTTATTGGATAATAATCATGTTATGATACTACCACAGATGAGTAGGAATGATTAGAGTTCTTATGTTGTTATTAATGAATTTTGTCATTTGAGTGTTGTATCAATGATGTACTGGTTATAATAATTATGGAGTATATAAGGATTGTACTGCAGTACTATTTCATCAAGGACTTGAGATTGTGTGGAACCAAGAAAAGTGACTCCACAGTATGTTAAATTTTAGGAAAATATATGGTTGAGAGAAAGATAAACCATAATATGGTTCTGATACTGAGATAGTGATTTTGGAATAATACATGATTGATTTGGATAAATTATATTGGATATTCATTACTTCCTTGAAACTGATTAATGATTTGTATAAATTTTTGGATAGAAAGAGTATATCATGTATTCTATGATAAATAAAGGATCATGAATGTAATCAATAATGATTTATGGTAATTCAGGATGTTTTAGTGTTTTAAAAGAATACATGATGAAGGTGTTCACATGTTGTTACGCAGAATAAAGGATCTTCATTATGTTTACCTTCCTTATAAAATTTGGACATTGAGTTGGACAGAAGTATTTTGGATAACTATAAAGGTTGGAATGGATTACGTTGAACCTTGTATAGTATTGTTTAAGGTTAAAACATTTCTGAATATTATTTTTTGAATATTATAATACAATAGTTTTAGAAAAAGGACAACCTGTAGTTCGGGGATAACCCATCGCGTCGGAAAAAGATGTAGGAATCAAACCCACAATCATAGTGTGACATGCCTTTATTACCTACCACTAGCCTACAGGAAGTCCCTGGCTATTAAAAAATATTTTTCTTCATGGTATGTGTTAATATTTGGAACCTTATACGATTAGGATAAATATAATATTTTTGATTTCTATTATCTTTTTGAGTGAAAGATGAGTTTGTGGTATAAATTATTTTAAGGATGAATTTCTACTTGTCAATTATATATATATATATATATATCTTATTTTATTCATAAACTTTAGTGAATGGATAATGAAAAAATGTGTTATCCGAATACCTTATGTTTTGTTTAACTGATGATATTTTAAATCACCATAGATTAAAGGCATTGAGGCCCTCAATTTTACACTTGTTTGTGATTGATGACCTCAATCAATCCCTCTAAATATTTATGTTTTCCCTCCAATTATGTGTCTCTAATTTCCACCAATGTTCTCCTAATCAAGATCATAATTTGGTGACGACTTTTTCATTTCCCTTTCCTTCTCATTAAGACTAAATTTTATTAACCCTAGTTCCGATGTGGGTTTTCCACAAAGGTATTTTCTATTTTCAGCCTTTTATATTCAAAGAAAAATTTCAAATTGCGAGGACGCAATTTATTGAAGGATGGGAGAATGTAACACCCCAAGCTTCCACGGTACACTTCTCTTTCAATAATGCAATAGCTTGCATTGTACGCAAGTTCGAGATTCTAACACACTGCGGCCAATCAAAGTAGTCGTTATGAATAGTAATACCCACCTTTTGAAATTATAAAAATTTTATATTTCAAAATAGACTTCATTTTTTGTATTCGGAATATCGAAATTATCCTAAGTTGAATTTTTTGTAATTTTCTGAGAACTTCTAATTTTTTTAAGAATAGTGAAAAATACTTCAAAAATTTTTTTTTAATCAAAATAATTTATAGTGATAAATTATACTATTTAGTGGTTTTAAAGTATAATTAGAATATATTTTTACAATTTTATCCAATGGTGGTCATTATAATTAATTTCACTTTGAAATTGGACATAAACAATTGTCAATCTTTTGATATATATTGTTTCTTAAAAATACACTATTTGTTGTGACTGCGGGAATTAATTATAAAATTAATTAATGAAACTTATATGTTTGGAATTTTTTAAAATAGATATCATTTTTGAATTCGGAATATCAATTATAGCTTAGGGTGAAATTTTGGCATTGTTCTGAAAAACTTCAATTTTTGATGAATAGTGAAACCACTAAGTGGTAGTTAAAAAACTAATTTTTCGTTTAAATGAAACATTACCACTTCTGTGATTTGATTTTAAAAAATACAACATACATGTTTGTAATTAGGAAGTAAAATGTGGTTCAATGGGATTAAAATAATTTTTTGGTGAATAGTAACTTTTAAGTTTAATTAATCGCGATTAAAGGTAATTAGTGAAATTTAAGGTAAAAATGATATTATAAAAATATGAAAATACCATTAAACTTGTCCCACCCTTATAGGATGAGTCATTTCCGACCAAGACAATCCATGAGTCATCTTGGGGACCCCATGGAGCCACTTGGGTTAGAAAATGACATTAATAACTTTTTATTTAATGTTAAAATAAAAATGTCACAAACATGAGTTATTTTACTAAAACAATTTTTAAATGGGGTTATACAAGTCATATTTTTGACTATAAATATTAATTATAAATATAAAAATATTTCCTACATCATGATAGTTTTTTTATAATTTTTAGACATTAAATAAATTAAATTATATATGACACCATGATGATGTAGCGATTACCTCATTAATTAACGATTTAAATAAAATGAAAAGATAATGTAAACTCTAAGACTTAAACTTGTCAAAAACCTATTATATAGGTAGATTTAGAACCCTTATCACCTTATCCTCGAAATATATAATTGTGGGACCTTTTAAATCCGAAAATCACTTCATAATAATGTAACATTTCATGAGTTTCTAAGATTGCCCCTCCTCTCCTCTTATAAAAGGCCGCCACCTCTACCACTATATTCACAACATCAAAGCCTTTTGGATCGGCTAACCTCTTCCCAAATACTCTCTCAACTTCCATCTCTTACTCCTAGAAGCCTCACCTTGGGCAGAATTCTTCCCAAGGATGCCTTTGGCTCAAATAAAAAAGAGTTACCTGATTTTAAGGTAATGTCTTCTCTTATGTTATTTTTTTTATTTTGCTTCTCCAACACCTTAAACTCTTTTTATTCCTTTATTTTGTAAAAAAACCAGTATCTTAAATATACAAGGATGTTTTTAGGAGAAGTATTTGATTTACACTTACACACACCTTTGTCTAGTGGTTAAAGAACATACTGTTTCTGTGGTTGGAAAATTTCTGCCTCACGAAACGATGATTGTTCAATCTTCTTTTAACACCTCCCATGGTGGCCATTATGATGACAGTTTTTTTATATATGATATATATTATGTTTTTGTTTTCCTTATTATTCTATATTTTTCATTTATGCCATACCTTTATTATTTCCATTATGGGTAAACGCGATAATTTCATTTTAGGAAGTGCGGACTACCGCCCCCTCAAAGTGATTTGAATCATTAATGCCATATGTTGGATGTATAAAGGATGTAGTAAATGGTATTATACATTATATTATACTAGATTTATATTATACCTATATATAATTATAACTTCATTCCATTGAATATGAAATAGGAATGAAAGTATGGTTCATGCGTACGTACGTCTTACCGTCTCCATGAACGGTGCATTTCATTTCTTACCTCTAAATGTTATGTAATATTAAAAATGCATGCATATACTGGATATATAGGATATATATGATATCTAAATCATGAATATAATTATGGAGATAATGGATATTCTACCACATAAAAAACTTGTAATTATAAGAAGTTTATTGTTGACTCAAGTACCAAAGATCGACAAAACGACCGTTATTAACTTAAATGACTACATAATTTTCATAACATTGTAATAAGTGATATAAAATGGATAATGAACTTGAAAAATGTTCTTAATCAAGTATATATTAACTCTAGTTTATTATTCAGGATGTTGAAGAGCGGTCGAGTCAAGTCGGACACGAGGTAAGGGAACTTCTTAATCCAATTTCCATTCTTTGGGTTAATCTCCTACTTTGAAATTATGTCATGATATTATTATGTCCTATCTTGTATTTGTACTTTATTTAAGTGTACTTATAGTGAATACACATAATAGATCTACTTTATTTAAAAAATGATCTTTGTAAGGGACTTTGTCTCAATCTCCTTTCATTGAGGCATATTTTGTTTTATACACAACTTTCTTTTATACGGTGTATAAACCCCTTTAACTTTGACTTTTATTCAAAAAGAATATTTTTTTTACAAATAGTTTAACTAAATGAAAAAAGGAATGTTTTTGTCTTACGTATGCGGCGCCCACGACTTCTTGGCCGCCGTGACCATTATTTGGGTTTCAGCATCCTCTACAAGCCATAACTTTTTAAAATGAAAAATAAATACAAGGTTTTAATTTTCTTTTGTTTTGGTATTGAAAATGGTTTTGAAAGTGTTTTTATTATATAAATGTGTTGTATTGATATCTTGTGATTAAAATGTGGAAATTTTATGTTTCCATTATGCATGTTTTATGTGATACGATTATGTTATGGTTTATGATATGTTTAAACCTGTTCATATGAGGAATGCATTAAACTTAATAAGTGACGGGTAGAGCCCGCTATATCTCCTCGATGCATCAGCAGGTCTCATGAGACAAACTAGTGTCTTTGCATGAGGCCTTGACAAAATCTTATTTGTAGTCTTGGAACGAGGCCTTGGCTACGTGGTTATGATAGTCTGGCATTATGCATTCCATCATTATTAAAGAGGTTATTGATATTGCATGTGATTAGTCGACTAGTAGAATATCCATGTGAATAAGTAAATGGCATTATTTTATTTTATTTTTTCCATATTATGCTAAAGTTTAAGTTTAAAAGGATTTTGTTTTAGTTATACATTTCCTTAAATGTTAATGTTTATTTATGAAAGATTCCTCTATATTGTTATCCCTACTGAGCATCTGAGCTCACCCCTTTCAATGTTTTAATATTTTCCAGGATGTGAAGAAGTATTTTATGAATGACCTGCAGGGATAGTCAGAAGAGGATATGAGTGTGGACTATGGAGACTTTGTTATTGTAGTTTTTCACTTTATGATGTAATGTGACATTTATGAATGTATCTAGTGTTTCCAAGGCTACTAAACTAATCGGTATTTCAAGACTTGATCTTTTGTGATCATGCCAATGTTACGCAATAATGCACCGAATCTGGGTAACTGGGGTCGGAGCGTTACATGGATGGGTCAGAACACATAATTATGTCAGACTCAAGGTGGTGTGTCCCATAAAAGAAATATATCACACTATGAAGGCTAATATGGACACTACTAGAGATGGATTGGTGAGGTAACCCCCTAAGAGGGATCACATGGAAGGTTTTCTAGATGGATGGGTCAGAACACTGAATAATGGTGGCCTAGGGATGTGTGTACCTTAAAGGGAAGATGCCACATTATTAAGGGCTATGAAACTTGGAGGGAGGCACCTAGGTTTACCATTATTTGGTATTAAATATTAGGGAGGCATCTTACGTACCCTATTTAGACTACATGGATAAAAACCCACATAATTAAATTTATGGATTTGGGATTATTCATGGAAGATACCATTCATAAGATAATTTATCTTGGTTGGATTATATTAGATTGTGTGGGCCTTATGCATGAGAGCTATCCACGTGCCCTTGGAGCAATGATGATTAATAGAGATTTTATGTAGGAGCAACCCAAGTGTGGGTTTTTATCTCTCTAAGATGTGGCTCCCTGAGTAAAATATAGATGTATTACGAGTAGAATGGGTGAAATGGATGAAATGGGTTAAGTGTAGGCTTGAGCCTCAAGGTTATTTTCTACATATCCCAGTTTGCTGGGAATCAATGTCTCTATAGTTTTGAGGAAAAATGGATGGAATGGGTGAAGTGTCAGGCTTGAACTTTAGGGAGGTTTTCAGCGTATCCCCACTATTTGGGATTCAATGTCCACTTAGTTCTGAGAAGAAAAGGGTAGAATGGGTGAAATTTCAGGCATGAACCTCATTGAGGATTCCTACATATCTTAGAGAGTTGGGAATCAAAGTCTACATAGTTCTATATGGGATAATTGAGGCTTACACCAAAAAAGGTAGCCTAATAGAAGTGGATCATATCATTGGGTCTTATGCATGGAATATGACTAGATGAGATGGGAATGATGTGGCTCACACCAGGATGGTTTCCCATTGGATATTCTAGGTATTAAACATGTGAGATTCTCATGTGCTATTAGGAGCATCGAAAATACTGTTGGAGATTACGTGTTGAAGTTACAGGGGTGCTGATATGGTGTGAAAATAGTGTGAATGGCACTTATACGTGGGAGCTTCTCAAGTGACTATGTGGATCAGAAATGGTTTGGATGGTGCTTATACATGGGAGATTCCCAGGTGCTATTATGGAGCATCAAATGTGTGGGTGGGACTTATGCATGGGAGATTCCTATAGTTTCTTCCTCATGTATATCTATTAGGGAATCACAGATTCATTGTATGAGGTAAGAATTCAGTTTAACTACATTTGAATGGATGAGGTTCATGAGTATTACATATGGAAGCTACCCATTCAAGCTTCCCCATGTCAGGTCAAGAGGGAATTCCCGACTCGTTGGTGGGTCAAGGTATATGATTGGGGATTATATCTTATATGGATGCGAATGGTAGTAGTATAGTGTTAGTCTCTAGATCATGGAATAAGGAATATTATTCTTGTCATATAAGTAATCTATTGTTTTTCACAAGAGGTATCCTATTATTAAATGATAGTGTATGGTACAGATTAAAGTCATGTAGTGTGGACTATTGGAATGTTATTCTTGGACCATAAGCATTCTATTTCATGGATTAAGAGGAATAATTTTTTTATATACGGTATACTACAGTTTGGAGTCATGTAGTAAAGACTTTTAGGCATAATACCCAGAGTAAGGACTGGTGTGGGACATACTCAAGAGCAGCCCACTCTGGCTCAACCCAATAATGGAGCCATGTGATCAGGATTGATGAGACTCTTGAGGAATGTTTCAACTCAAGGATATTTCCAAATCCTAGATGATAATCTTTACTTCTAATATGGGAAAGGGACCAAGAGGAGTAGTTAGACTCAAGGTGTTTCAAATAGTGTGGTGGACTATCTAAATTCACAGTATTTCAGGGGTGAAATTTGGGGATGTAAAAGGGTGAAATAGAAAAAGTACATGACCCTACTAAAAAGGTTCACTGTGCGACTCACCATGTTTCATGGGGTTAAGTGACAGTAGTGAAGGGAACAAGCATGAGGACAAGGACTGAAGGAAGATAGTTATATGTAGCATGAGTGTTGGGGAGAATCCACCATGGTGTGGACTAGCAGGCATGAGCCTCGACACTATTGAGAGGAAGGTGGGATATGTGCAGGATGGGATACATGCAAGATGGGATGTGCCTAGGATAGACCACAAGAAAGATGGGTTGTGTGAAATATGGGCCATGTGAAAGATGGTATGTTCCCAAGATGGGCCACACAAAAGATGGGTTGCGCGCAAGTGGATCTTTTACACACACCTAAATTAAGTTGAAAATATATGGGTGTGGATTACACACCTATGGGCCCACTCAAAGGAGGACCTACAACGAACCTATCATTAATATCTCATACATCAAGGGTTTCAATATTTCACGATGTCATGGAAGATCGTTCTTATGCTCAATAGAGTAGTTGTTGAACTCCATAGAATAACCTTGAAGAAGTGGGGGTGCACTTATATATATATAAAATATTATTCGTGGTGGCATGGAAGACTTTTGATATGGAAGAGGTCTTCCATGAAATTGATCCTTTCATCATGATAGACATGACTGTGAAAGGTCCATTTATTATCGCATTGGGCATGTAAGATTCTTGCACGTAGACTAGGTTTCTTCCATGTAATGTGGAAATCTTGTTCACAACTTCATTATCCATTTGTGTGATTTTTATTCAAGGAGGTGGATTCAGGCCTTATTTGGAGAATAATATTATTGCACTCACTTTTTGGAATCTTGCGTTTACATTCATACATTTCCATAGAATCACATTGGATGGACATTTTCACCATTTTCACATTAGAAGGCCACTTTTTGGAATCTTGGGTTTTCTCTATGACGATTAAAATCTAATCCTATTGAACGAGATGTGCTTTTGGATTTGGTTTGGAGACATTTTTTTCATTCTTTGGATGCATTTTTTCAGGGAAAAATGTTACTTTGGGTGACCATTATGTTTCTAAATTTCCCTTTTAAAAAGAATTTTTAGTATTCATTTTAATGATATAGTATTCAATGAAATGAACTTTGAAGTATTATACCTTGGATAACCTAGATGGATTTTTATGGAGAAATTCATTTTATGGGGAGAAGAATGTAACACTTATATAATTTTTGAATTATTATTATTTTAATTAAGATAATATTTTGTTATTTTAAATTTCATGCAATAGTGAATATAAGTTGTTTTTACAAAAGAACTAAGTGTGTCTTGAATTATACCCAACATAAAGTCTATCTTCTCCTAAACAAAAAAATTAGATTATCTTTTGGTACATGAAACACTTTGTTTTTATAGTAATAATCAAAATTCTGAGTCCCTTAGATAATTTGTGTTACATGCATGATTGATTTTTACCAAACTCCAAAATACTATAAATAATATTATTAAAATATTATTATAGCTACCACCTAGTAGTTGGAATGGATGTTTTGAATAAGATTAAATAAATTAAAAAACACAATTTACATATGTATATAAATTTAATCCTTTGGTTATAAATTAATATATGTAAATTTAATTTCTATTTTAAAATAATGAAATTGATTTTTTAAGAAAACTTTTTTTCTATGTAAGAAAACAAATTTGTCTCTGTAAATTAAAAAAACCACTTGTGATAAATGTTTTCAATAAAAAATTTATATTATATATTCAATATAAATTTTTTATACTCACCCAATTGATTATATAGGTATAATAAAATCATAAATCCAATTTTATGAATAAAAAGATATATTTTTATAAAAGGTAATTTTACCACATTTTGATGGAGAACCCATTTTAAATCCAATTTTTTGAAATCATAAAAAATAATATGTAAAAATAATTTAATTTTAAATAGTAACATAAAAATAGGTTAGCGTGAATTTTTGGTATTTTTCAATGAAGTTTCATTTTTGAAAGAATAGTAAAAAATAATGAATTTTAACTCAAAACTCCATTTTGTAGGATCAATAGGATCTAAATAATGATGTAGATGCTCAATTTACAAGAGGGGGGTGAATTGTATACTTTAAAAAATTCCTTTGGAACCTTTAAAGTTAGTTACGATTAACTATGTTTTCCTTAAGCAAAGGAAAGGGATAAGTTTAACAAAGTTAAACTTAAGCCAATTCACAACACCTCTAATACCAAATGAAAACTTGGAATAAGGAATTAAGTTATAAACTTCAAGTCCTAATAACGTTCTTAAAACTGAAAAGAGATTCCGAATGTAGGTTTCAGAAATATGGATCTGGAAATTGAAACTTAACTAAAGATTACAATATGAGATTCTGCCTGAAAGCATATAGAATCTAAATGAAACAGAGTAGAAGTAAGGAAGTATAAGAATGTTATACTTTCCTTATAATACAAAATGCAGCAGAAAATAAACAAGTAGTAGAACTACAAGTAACAAGATATAAGTCTTTTAACCCAAAGAAAAGGGTATCCAATAACCTTGGATAAAGGTCCCTTGATTTATACTTTCAAGCAAGTTTGTCTTACCCACACCAGGGTAAGCCCTCGATACGAAGATCAGAGTGTCTCTGTCTTGCTATCCCCGTAAGTCCTCAACTTCAAGGTAGTTGGAAACCTCTATCTTCCTCAGCAAGGAAGCTCTTGAACTTCAAGGTAGTCGGCACCTCTGTCTTCCTATCCCCAGAAGTCCTCGAATGTAATCACCAACATTTGGAGTCGCACGAAGCTTTGAGAGTTAATAAGAGCCTCTCTCTCTAGAAATCACTTCAACAGCATGTATGCACAATGTTGAAGAAGTTATTCATTGGTCAGCATTTTCAGTACTGAGCTCTTTCAAATGAGCTCCTATTTATACGTAAGGTCGGCCTCCTTTCCAACAGTCATATTTTCCTTAAAAATTGGAGGGACCTGTACACGTGTAACTTAACCAACGGTTAGTTCATAACAGAATAGACGACATTGTTTTACAACAAAACAAGTGTAACAGAATGTACGACATCGTCTTAAGTCTAACTCAAAGTTTCGGAGTGAATGTTTGGAGTGTAAACAAAAAATATTTTTTCGGAGTCTAAATAAATTCAGAGTGTATAAAACAAAGATGATCAGATTCTGTTTAATAGGTGAATTCAGAATGAGAATTCGGAATGAGAATTCATCATCAGAATTCATAGTGAGAATTCCCCATCATAATTCGTAATGGGAATTCCTCATGATAATTCATAATGAGAATTCATCATCAGAATTCGTAGTGAGAATTCCTCATCAGAATTCGTAATGAGAATTTGTCATCAAAATTTGTAATGAGTATTCATCATCAGAATTCGTAGTGGGAATTCGTTATCAAACTTCATAAGGATTCGTATCCTGAATCTAGAGTAGAACTTAATCAGAGTTCGTATCCGGAATTTGGAATGAAACTTTATCACAGTTCGTATCCAGAATTCAGAGTTGAACTTCATTACAGTTCTTATCCAGAATTCGGAGTAGAACTTTATTACTGTTTTTTATCCAGAATTCGGAGTTTAAAACAGAATGCTTCAAATCAAGGTTTCAAACAGTTTCGAGAAAATGGAAATGAATCCGAATCTTATACTTAAGAAAAATATGAATGAAAAAATGATAAGGATAATTTTTCTTATAAAAACAATTTTTGTTATAAAAGCAATTTTTCTTATAAAAGCAATTTTTCTTATAAAAGCGATTTTTCTTATAAAAGCAATTTTTCTTATAAAACCAATTTTCTTAAGGATAATGTGTTTGTGATTTTCAAAACAATAAGGAATGGAAAAGTCATAAGGAAAACCTTATTGACTCAACAATATCTCCCTTTTTGGAAAGCACAAACATCCCTATGAAAAAGAAAGTCTAGGAAGAAAGAAAACATTAAAGCTTAGCTACCTTTGCTTATGGATGTTGATGAATATGACTAACTCCCCCTTAGGCTTTGAAACACTAAGGATCATATTTTAGATTTCCAGAATGATATTTCATTAAGAATAAGAATGTCTTCTTCGATGACAAACTCCCCCTTAGATAAACTCAACTAGAGTTTGTTTTCTTTCTCATCCTTTGTTAAGATTCTTTTTCCCTTTCATTAGAGTTCTTTTCCTTCTCCCCCTTTATGATTTTCAAAAAGAATTCGAGGGAATGGAAAATATAACAAAGTACCTGAAAAATTAGTAGTAACAACAAAAGAAACAAGCAAGCACAAATTTTTATTAAGTTTGAAAATCTCAACAACAAAGAAATTTAGATACAACAAAAGATCGGATCTGTCTATTTTGGAACTTTTTCCTTCTCCATGAGACCCTTAAGAATAGTGTTTATCTTCTTCAAGTCTTTATGATCTTCCTCGGCTTGCTTTTCTAATACAACAATTCTCACATTTTGAGCTTCAATCTTTTCATCCTGGGCTTGAAGCTTTTCTTCCTGAGCTTGAATGATTTGTTATTGCTTTAACAACTTTTCTTGAAACTCAATCCGATGATCCCTTTTATACTTCAAATTTTGAGAAACAGAATTCAGCTTCCTATTCAGATCTCTGACTTCTTGAATCCAGAAATTCTTTTCATCTGTCAAATTTTCTTCAAAGGATGAGGTAACTTGATTTATCTTCCTGTCTTTTGTCTCAAAATCATCCTTCACATTATCTTGGAATTCATCTAAGAGTCTCATCTCTTCTGCAGTTTTCCTCGACCAATTTTTCATCCTTTTGCAAGATCTTCTATGGGCTTCATAGCTGACAAAGAATGTTTTGAACTGAGCCTCAATCTCAACTCATTTTTCCATGACCATGGATATGGAGTCTGTTTTCTGATTCAAATCATGTTGGAGCATCTGGCATCTTGAATCAATACATGAGAAAGTCGGAATAGTACCCACCAACTTCTTTAAAGACTGAACAACAAAGTCATGCCCCAACGAAGATGACTCCGAATCCGAGACTCTGCTGGGAGAATTTCCTTCTTCAACTTGGTCAGGCTTCCTCTTTGAAGAACTACCAACTTCCTTTCTCTTCACCATTACTGAGCTTAGAGTATCAGCATGAATTTTCTTTCCCTTGTCTCTTTTCGGAATAGAATCCTATTCCAGAGTTCTTTTTTCACTATCAGTCACTTGAATAATATTTTCTTCATCATCAGCAACTTTTTGAGCTACATCCTAGACATTCTCCATTTGAGAAACATCATGTATAAGTTTTTCTTCTTCTGCATAATAAGCTACCTCTTCTTCTCCTTGCTGCTCATCTTTTCCAGGAGTGACTAATTTTGAAGATTCGGATTCAGAAGTTCGGAGCGATAGATGTTCCGAAGGAGTTCCCCTATAATCATCTACTTGATTCAAAACATCTCCAGTTTCACCACTTCCTTCAGCAACAACTTCTTCCTCTTCCACTTGCTCAATTTTCTCTACTTCCTCAACAGGCTTAGCTACTGCCTCTTCCGAAGCAACAAAGTTTCTTCCTGGAGTCTCAGGTAGAGATTCCAGAGAAAAAGATCTCGGAACAGGAATGTTTGCTGAAACCATCTCATTAAACTTCAACAAAGTCTGAGCTACCTCAGCTTCAGACATCTTCTTCTTAAGATTATTTTCTTTTTCTTGTTTTTCTAGCGCCTCCGCTGTCCTTTCTTTCAAGGCCTTATCCTCCACAGGATCCCAGCCAAACTGAGGCTCCCCTTGCACTCTCTTCTCTTTGATTTACCTCCATTTAGCAACTACCTCATCTGGGTAATCTTTCTTATTCTTTGGTTTTGGAGGTGCGGAATGAACTTACTTAGACTTGGGATTCTCTGCTTCAACTTCAACTTCTTTCAACTTTCTCTTCCTCACTGGTTTAGAGGATTCTGGATCAGCAACTTTCAGAACTGCTTCTTCTTGAGCAGGTAAATAAATAAACAGACCAGTCTTCTTGTCAAAGGCTACATCCATCCTTTTAAGAGTACCATCACTCACCAACATAATCTTGCAAATTCTTGGCTTTGACTTGAAATCCTCTTTGAAAGACTCAAGGCACCAAAATATCAACTTTGAGAGGATTGATGGGTACATTATAATCTGAGCTCTCAGATTCCCTTTCTTAACATTCTCAAGAGTAATGAGAATGTGCTTCATCAGGTTAAACTTCCTCAGATTTATCAGAAAATCTAGGATGTAGATCTCACTCTTCTTCAGACTATATTTATCACCCTTTCTCGGTGCGATAAGGCCTTGTACAAATAACTCTAGAATCCGAAAATTTGTAGATAGAGAAGCAATCTTCCGAACCTTATCATCTTCCAGTCCGAGAGTTTCTAATGCTTTTTCCATGACGAAGCTACCCTTTGAATCCGGAAATACATGAGATATGAATTCGGCTTCACCTTCATTATTCAGCCCTACCAAGCTGGCTGCCTTGGCATATGAAAGCTTATAAGTCTTACCATAAGACTTAAAAGACAATTTCTCCCTTCCATCTTCCTTAACAAAGGAGACTGTTTCATAGAACTCTATAAGAAAATCTGAATACACTTCATCTTGATTCCCAGGTTTTGAAACCGCAAAATCTTCCCATCCATTAAGCTTAATATTCTTGGAAATAAGAGAGTCAAACTTGTTGAAGAAATCTGGATGAACCAGCCTTTCTCTATATACTAACCACTTCGAAATCGGCTTAGAGGAAGACATGTCTTGAGAAGCTACTTCCATAGACATTCGGATTTGAAGACCTCTGAGAAGTTCAGAACGAAAAAAAAATTTGAAGTTCGGAATGGCTTTAAAACAGAGAGACAGAGCTTCGAGACGCTGGAGCTTGAAAACCGATGTGGGACATCCAATTGGGGTCCCCTTTATAAAGGCAATGAGAAAACGGTTCATCTTCCACGGTTGATCGAATGGTTGTGACAAGCTGAGATTAGATCTGATGGTCGAAAACCAATTCCCAAGAAAACTTGAATCCGATCTTTTGAGGTTTTTATTAAAACAAAGAATTAAGAAAACTATAATTTGAAAAACAAAATATATGAAAATGCCAGCAAGTAAAGTATGACTACGAAAACATGAGTAAGGAAATCATACCTTTCATATTGGCTTAGTAAGATTATTCGTAATTGGTAACATTCTTTAAAAAAAACCGTGAATAAAATCTTTACTACAAAAAGAAAATGTTTGCAAAACTCACTACGAAAAAAAAAACTCATTACGAAAAAACTTCATCACAAAATTTGAAAACAAAAACTCATTATGAAAGATTCGGTACGAAAATTCCGTTATGAAAATACTAGTACGAAATTTTCTATTCCATAACTTTTAAATATGAAAATTTCTATTCTAGAAGTTTTCTATACTGAAATATCGATTCTGGAAAATTTTAGTTCTGGAAATTTTCATTCCGAAATTTTAGTTCTGAAAAGTTTGAAAAAAAACTTTGAGAGGGAAAAAAATTAGTTATTCTAACAATCAAATGTACTCCCCCTATGAAAAAGAGTTTATTGCTGTAAGGAGACTTTTTCAATAGAAAGTTAATGAAGAATGATTACCTTAAATTTATCATTCCTAACATCTGTTTAATGTATTCAAATCTATCAAAAGGCAGAGATTTTGTGAAAATATCAGCAAGTTGATCTTGCGTTCCGATAAACTGATGAATAATATCTCCTTTAGATTTGATAATCATTTTAAAATAGCTTTTGTTACCAGTCATGTGCCAGGAACATCCACTATCCATGTACCATGTATTGTTGCTGGTACTCTCTTTATTTTCCTAAAATCAAGAAGAAAAATTAGACTTTCGGAATCCAAACTTGTTTGGATCTGAGATTTCTAGATAACAAAATATTAGGTACCCACATCTTCTTAGAGAAATAAGATTTGTGAAATCCTAGAGATTGGGTTTTGTTTAAGGAACAATTCATATCCCAGTGACCACCACATTCACACTTAGTACACAATGGGGCACTTTGTGAAACAAAATAATTGTTACTAAAAATTGGTTTTGCATGGGTATAACCAAATCCGGATTTATTTCTGAAAGGTCGTATTTGGGAATACATTTTATCAAAATTTTCCTTACCATGGGTAAAGTTTGATAAACACTTATTTAAGGAAAAACTTTCTGAATTGAGTTTTATAACCAAGTTTTTATCTGCAAAATCATTAATTTTAGAACTAGAGCTAGGCTCGAAAACATTTTTCTTAGAAATTTCTTTTTCTAACTGTTTAGAAAGTTTGTTCTTCTCAGAACTTACCTCCTCAAGATTTTTTTGAAATATTTTCAAAATCTGCATTTTTCCTATTAAGATCTTTAGAAAGATCAGATATCTCTTTTGTAAAAATATAAATCCTAGAGTTTTCCTTATCATGTTTCTTATTGAGTTTGGAATTCTCAATTTCAAGAAGTTCAGCAAACCTAGAAACTTCTTCATAAGTAGGTAAAGTATTTTCTTCATTAGAAGAGGATTCTTCATCTAAGGAGTTATAATACTTACTATCATTATAATTTAAAGAAACATTGGTCAATGATTTAGCATTTTGTACCTTAGCCATAAAACAATGATTATCAATAGGTAGTCTGGCTATAAGACCAAGATTCTTCTGTCCTGAAGATTCATAATCAGAAGATTCATCTAAAGAGTCACCACCACTGGCACTCCAGGTGTCACTAGCTTTCGATACTTTCTTAGCTTTGGCTTTATAGTACTTCTTTCTGTTTCTGTCTGAATTCCTTTCTTTCATTTCTTTCTTTTTAATCAAAGGGAAATCTGGTTTAATATGTCCATCTCTCTTGCATTCATAACAAGTGACTTCTCCATCCTTCTTATCTTTCCTTTCCTTCTTCTTATACTTGGATTGGAAATTTCTCTAGCCAGCTATCTTGTTCATCCTTCGAGCAGGATTTGCTAACTCATTTTCAGAGACTTCACTATCACTAGATTTGGATTGGAAAATAAATTTCTTAGACTTGGATCTGGTTACTCTCTCAGGAGTCTTAGCTTTCATCTGATTTGATGTTGTTGTAAAAGAAACAGTACCATTCCCATTCTTCTTTTTGATGTTGTCAGCATCTCTCTTCATTCTGGTTTCATGTTGTAGAAGAGTTCCAAATAACTCATCAAGATAAATTTGAGTGACCTTCCTGTTCTCATCTATAGCTATTCTTTTGTATTCCCACTCATTGGGCATAATATCAATTATCTTGTCCACAAGTGCTTCATCATCTAATACATTTTCACCCATAGACTATAGACTGTTGACAATATTCATAAATCTATGTTGAACATTACATATTGGTTCACCATATGGAAAATTGAAGCCACAGTATTCAGCTCTAAGCATAGCTCTCCTGGTTTCAATCACTTTAGAATTTCCAAAGTGTGTAACCTCTAACTTCTTCCAGATACAATTATCTCCTTCACAAGAATAAATTTGGCTATATATATATCTAGTCATTGAACATAGTAGAGTATTTTGTACCTTATAATTGAGTTGATACTCTTGCTTTTCCTGGTTAGAAAAAGTTCTAACTTCCTTATCAGGAATTTTATAATCACCAGTAATCATAACAAAGTTGTCCACTCCAGTATTGATAACAAAAATCTTCATTCGATCTCTCCAGTACTCATAGTCATTACCATCAAAGATTGTTGGTCTTGTAGGATTTAGATTATCAATGGAACCAACATTAATTCATGTCATACTAGAACAATCCTTTGGCACACAAACATGTTAGTAGAAAAAGTTTGTAATCACAATGTTTGGAATGAAAAAATTCAGAATGAGAATGTTCGGAATGGGAAAGTGAGCAAGAAAAACTTATACGTGAGTACGAGTATTTCAGAGACCTGCTCTGATACCAATTGTAGGATTGATAGGATCTAAATAATGATGTAGATGCTCAATTTACAAGAGGGGGGTGAATTGTACACTTTAAAAAATTCCTTTGGAACCTTTAAAGTTAGTTACGATTAACTATGTTTTCATTAAGATAAGGGAAGGGCTAAGTTTAACAAAGTTAAACGTAAGAAAATTCACAACACCTCTAATACCAAATGAAAACTTGGAATAAGGAATGAAGTTATAAACTTCAAGTCCTAATAACTTTCTTAAAACTAAAAAGAGATTCCGAATGTAGGTTTCGGAAATATGGATCCAGAAATTGAAACTTAACTAAAGATTAAAATATGAGATTCTACCTTAAAGCGTATAGAATCTAAATGAAACAGAGTACAAGTAAGAAAGTATAAGAAGGTTATACTTTCCTTATAATAAAAAATGCAGCGGAAAATAAACAAGTAGTAGAACTACATGTAACAAGATATAAGTCTTTTAACCCAAAGAAAGGGGTATCCAACAACCTTGGATAAAGGTCCCTTGATTTATACTTTCAAGCAAGTATGTCTTACCCACACCAGGGTAAGCCCTCTATACGATGATCGGAGTGTCTCTGTCTTGCTATCCCCGCAAGCCCTCAACTTCAAGGTAGTTGGCAACCTCTGTCTTCCTCAGCAAGGAATCCCTCGAACTTCAAGGTAGTCGGCACCTCTGTCTTCCTATCCCCGGAAGTCCTTGAATGTAATCACCAAAATTCGGAGCCGCACGAAGCTTTTAGAGTTAATAAGAGCCTATCTCTCTAGAAATCACTTCAACATCATGTACGCACAATGTTGAAGAAGTTATTCATTGGTCAGCATTTTCAGCACTGAGCTCTTTCAAATGAGCTCCTATTTATAGGTAAGGTCAGCCTCCTTTCCAATAGTCATATTTTCTTTAAAAATCGGAGGGACCTGTACACGTGTAACTTAACCAACAATTAGTTCATAACAGAATAGACGACATCGTTTTATAACAAAACAAGTGTAACTGAATGTACGGCATCATTTTAAGTCTAACTCAAATGTTCGGAGTGAATGTTCGGAGTGTAAACGAAAAATATTTTTTCAGAGTTTAAATAAATTCGGAGTGTATAAAACAAAGATGATCAGATTCTATTTAATAGGTGAATTCGTAATGAGAATTCAGAATGAGAATTCGGAATGAGAATTCGTCATCAGAATTCGTAGTGAGAATTCCTCATCAGAATTCGTAATGGGAATTCCTCATCAGAATTCGTAATGAGAATTCATCATCAGAATTCGTAGTGAGAATTCCTCAGTAGAATTCTTAATGAGAATTCGTCATCAGAATTCGTAATGAGAATTCATCATCAGAATTCGTAGTGAGAATTCGTTATTGAACTTCATAAGGATTTGTAACCTGAATCTGGAGTAGAACTTAATCAGAGTTTGTATCTAGAATTCGGAATGATACTTTATCACAGTTCGTATCCAGAATTCAGAGTTGACCTTCATTACAGTACTTATCCAGAATTCGGAGTAGAACTTTATTATAGTTCTTTATCCAGAATTCGGAGTTTAAAACAGAATGCTTCAAATCAAGGTTTCAAACAATTCCGAGAAAATGGAAATGAATCCGAATCTTATACTTAAGAAAAATATGAATGAAAAAATGATAAGGATAATTTTTATTATAAAACAAATTTTCTTTATAAAAGCAATTTTTCTTATAAAATAAATTTTTCTTATAAAAGAGATTTTTCTTATAAAATAAATTTTTCTTATAAAAGCAATTTTATTCAGGATAAGGTGTTTGTGATTTTGAAATCAAGAAGGAATGGAAAAGTCATAAAGAAAACCTTATTGACTCAACACTTTTTTGTCTAAATAATTTTTAAGGATAAATTATATTCCTAGATGATTTTAAATATTAGTTAGATAAATTTAATATCATATAATCCAATTTATGTTATTTTAATCAGTTTCCCCTTAAAATATAATATAAGAACATACAAAGGTTTTGAACATTTTTACATTAAAAACCCACTTTATCGTCCCGTTTACGGGATTAAACATAAATTAATTTAATCCAATTATTTTATTTGATTTTTTCAAAATTAATTTCATATTTTTAATTTGAATATTTTATAATTTTAAATAAATTCAACTTAGTTTTTGACCCATAAAATAAGTGAATGTGATTATAATTAATTACAATAATTTAAAGAAAAATTAACTTAATTAATGAATAAATTTTAATATTAAAGGACAAAATTAGATAGAAACATTTAAAAGTCACATTATTGGAATATTAATACCCTATACGATCTTTTAATGAATTATGTCAATTATTGGAGCCACTAGTCATATGAAATTTTTTGTTGGATGTCCCATATCAAAAATTTACAAGAATGTCACTCCTCCTCCACTATAAAATGGATCTCACCCCTCCCACTTATTCACACCTCTAAAAACATTTTTATCACAAAAAAATATATTAAAATAATCTCCCAACATCTATAATTATATCCTAAAATCATCAATTTGTTAATAAATCCATCTAAGAAATCCATTTGGTGCAATCTAAGAAGATTTACCCAAAGAATAGATAAGATCCTTCCTCAAACACCTTTTTTACTTTCATTATCTATCCCTAAAATATAAATATTACATGATTATAGAATAACATTATTTTCATAAATATACTAATAATTTTTTTGATAATGTTTTAACCTACACTTAGATAAAGTTTTATCTAATGTGTAATGAACATACTATTCTTGTATACAGTGAACTACAACCTCACAGAATGATGTTGTTTGATTTTCCTTTTCTACCTCTCATTGTTGTGAATTATGATGGAAAATATGAATTTATATGATATATATTTTATTTATTGTGTATTAATTATCATTGATATATTATATAAAACATAACTTCATGATTTATATTTTGTGTAAATTTGATAACTTTGTTTTTGGATGCATGGACTACCACCTCCTCAAAGGGATGCGACATTTTCAAAATTTACATGGAATGTATTCTGGATTGGATTATTCAAATTATATGATATATAAGAAATAATAATTCTAATTTAATTAGGTTATATATATACATATAATTCAATTACTTTCTTTCTTTCAATACTAGAAGAAAACATAAACCACGTGCATGCATACATCTGGCATATCATCGATATGAACGGTGTAGTCAGTTTCATATATCTATATTTTGTAGTTTTTTGAACATAATTATAAAATTCATGTGTATGATATATAAATCCTGTTTTAAATTTTATATATAATTAAATCATGCTATAATTAATAGAATCAATAATAATAAGTCAAAACCCATATGAAAAAAACACACATATCACTCGAAACGCAACGTTTACAAGGAATTGTTAATTAACTTTTAATGAAATTTCAAAATCAAATGAAATATTGTATTATATATAATAATATATTTATTTTTTATATTTATAATAAATTTATATTTATTATATAGGATTTTTTAACATGTGTTCAGAAAGTAAAGACTTAAGGTAAGTGGCCTTCTAGTCTCACTTTTATTTATGTGATACTTATGCCTTATTCACCAAAAATTTATTTTGTGTGGTGTATATACAGACAATGAATTTATTTTATGATTTTTATCCTTAAATTTCTTGTTATTTAAATAACCATTTTATGAACTCTATTTCATGGGGTTTTACGGTTCAAAAGTTACCAAATCAGTAAGGCGATTTTATCTCAATTTTCATTCTTTGAGACACAAGTTTTATTATGAACCTATATAATTTAACAAGGTGTATATACTTCATTTTGGAATGTTATATAATCAATATGATTATTTCCATGATATTATAAGCTTCATTTAATGTTCTTAATTGAATTTTATTCTTAATTCAATGTTACCATAGTGGTAACTGTTTATTACAACAATCTCATCATTTATTGAGATTGTTTATGATTATTCCTTCATTGATAAAATAATATGATCCATATCTCAAGAAATATCTTGAGTAATCACACCCTTTAGTTATTAAAAATATATCTAATTAGTTATACCATTTTTCTACTCTTTGGTAATCAAAATAATTTAGAAAATATGTTGTTTAAAAATATGACTTTATTTGTCTTTTCAGTTTGAAATATGCTCTCTTTCAAAAACATGTTTTATAAAAATGATTTCCAAAATATTTTAATGTTATCCTATAATATATAAAGGATATTTTCAAAATTATTATCTTTTTACAAATTTTTTTTAAATGGAATCTTCATTTCGTTTTCATATCAATGCATTTTTCAAACATTTAAGGTGAAAAAGGAATGTTAGGTATGTACAACCTTACCTGTCATCATGAACATCATTTCATTGATTATTTCATTGAAATTTTACAAATTTATGTTTTTAAAAGAAAATACTTTCTCAAATATTCTGAAAATTTTTTGATTTAAAAAAATTTCAAGGAAAAAGCTTTTTTAAAAAATCTTTTATATTTAAAAAGTTTATTGAATAATTTTCAAAGATTATATTATGTGTTTTCAAATGGTTGTTTTCAATGAAAATTATTTAAATGATTTAAAATATTATTTAATATGTTTTAAAATTATTTTCAAATGAATGTATATCAAAATAAAATGTAATTTTCATTATATGTTTTCATGGTTATTTTCAAGGAAAAAGGAATTTAATTTTATTATGTTGTAAAAAGGATTTTTCAAATCACAGAAGATATTTTTCTCAACAAATGTATTAAAATATTTTTCATTATTCATTTATATTTTTAATATGGTTTAAATGAAAAGTGTTTTAAAAATTTTATATGTATTAAAATGTGATTTTCAAAGAATTGTTATGTTCTAAGTGATCATTTAAAATTTTCATCTATCTAAGATGACATTCTTGATTATATTTTAATATTTTCTAAGGACAAGATTCAAGGATACCAAAATTATAATCTCTCTAAATGGTCCATGTTTATTTTTTTTATATTTATCAATCCTATTTCTCTTCAACGGGTTATACCATGATAAATTCGTATGAAACCTTTGTACATTCATGGGTTATTCTAGGATGAAATGATTATTAAACCTATCTATTTTCCATAGGTTATTATATGATTAAATGTTTCAGATATCCATTCCGTTTTGTGGGTTACAATATGATGTATATGAAACCCATGTCTTTTTATGGGTCATGATAAGATGAATTTTTTTGGAACATGTATTTATGATTTCATTTTGAGATGGGTGAGACCTTTATCTCCCTCTAATGAATTGGGTGAATATTAATATCTCATGATATAATGATACACAATCTAGGAAATGAGATTGATCCACTTTGGAAGATGGGGAATCCCAATCAACAATGGAAAATGGGAAAGCCCACTCCATTATGGGAATATGGGGAAACCCAATCATCTATAGGTAGATGGGAAATCATGATCCACTATAGGGATATATGGAAACCTTATCCATTATGGAAAGATGGAGAAACATGATCCCTTACAAAGAAATCACTACAATTAGGGATGGTGGTGTGTCCCACCTAATAAGTGTAGTTCCCATGAATTTCCCTGTTATGTTTTGGAAATGTTCCTTGACTTATAGGGAATGATGTTACATGTCTCTGTTTTTTCAAAAAAAAAATTAATGTCTTATGCCTAATATATGATCACATGGTTTATGTTCTTGATTATATTAGGATCTATGTCTTATAAACATCTAATAATTATACCATTCTCATGTTTATTTTCTAGTGTATGGTGGTTATGATCTTGAAATGTTATTCTCATGTTCTAATATAGTTATGTTCATGTTATAATTAAATATTTACTTTAGTTAACCTCACTGGGAATTCTTGCTCACCCCATTCTTATGTTTCCTTTCCATAGGTTATGAATAAATGTTTGAAGATTGAATACTATATGGGAATATCATTTTAGGAAACATTAATGATCTTTCACCGAGTAATAATATTTTTTTCCATGTTTCCAAAGACACAAAACTATTACGGTCCTTAAGCATGTAATTTTTTATTAATATACATTTTCATTAAAACAGATGTAATATCAATTCATGTTAATTCTAGTTCATTATTAAATCCCCTCTAAATAGGCTCATGGATGAATCTATGATTCATTTCCAAGTAATTACATGTCAATATAAATTAATCATAATCCAAGGGGGTATCCCCAAGGCATTCTAAGTACATTTGAATCACAATACATCAATGTGGTTTTTATCTAAGGAAATACATGTAAATAAACATCAATTCGAATCTAAGTGAGATTTCCCAAAGTCATTCCATGTAACATGGAATCAAGATGAATACAATGTGGATTTCTCCAATAAATTCCAAGTCACTAGGCATTGGTAAGTATTGAAGGGTCATTTACCTAAGGCATTCTATGTCAATAAGAGTAACGAATAAATCTAAATGGATTTCCTGAAGTCATTTAGATAACATATTCAATACATTTTTTTACTAATTTTAATTAATTATTTATGTTCTAGTATAATCAAAACGAAAAATGGATCTTATACCACATCCCAAGAATCTAAAAAATACACACAAAATCATTTAACTAATCCCTGAAACTCCTAGGGTCTCCCTTCATTTACATTTAATTTTTTTTAGAATAACTCCTTGTAGGGTGGATAATGTTATCTTCTACACATTCCAATAGACTACTCATGGATCACATGAAAGATAGATTATTATAATTTGGTCCAAAAAATAGTTTATTATTTTTTAAGACATGTGAACATTATATTTATGTAGACACAGATCACCCATATTATAAAAAGGGTAATACGTTGAGGGATAAATTTAATAGAACCTACCTAATTCATAAATACGAATAATCATTATATTTTGGACTCTTATTTGATCTTAAATAAATAAAATAAAAAACCATATGAACACCCAAAACTAGTAAAAAATGAAAATAAATGTCATAAAACCACGTGATAGTGAATATAACTGAGAATGAATGGAAAAAGTAAGATAGATTTATCTATAACTCAATTTTATAAAGAACATAGATAGATTCATCCATAAATTGAATGAAACCCTACCAATGCTTGGGGGGGAATGTGGAAGGACATGTGACAAAGGATTTGAGTTGAAGGTTGGGGAAAAGTGTGTATATCCTTTTATAAAAATTAATATTCCTATTTTAACCCAACTCAATTTAAGTGGTTGGGGCCTACAGTGTCTATGACCAAGTGGACCTCTATTAAGCCTAGCCAAAACATTAACTAGAGGACAACCATATCATGGTGCATATTCCCCTCACTCACCATTTTAAAAAGAGTACCTTACCCCTCCCCCACAACTAGATCCTGAGAGTAGATCTACTTGTATACTAGCCAAAACACCCATGAAATACCAACCCTGATGTAGTCTTATTCAGTATTTCTTGTTGAGAAATGTTTCATCCAATACTCTCTATTGAAGGGATCCATAGCATAATTGATCCATATTTTTATCCTAGGAACCTCAATCACCTAGACAACCACCACAGCTATCCAAATTCCATGTATGGGCATTTCGGTCACCCCATATCACAAAGGGGGGACTCCCCCTTAACAATATGACTTGTTATAAGCCAAAATGGCTTGGGGGACACCATGTTGTATGTGATCCTTGTTGGTTTTCTTAAAGGACACCCCCATTTACCATGGAAAAATCCAAGGTGAGGAGATCCCCAAGGTCATCCAAAAAAATGATTATGTTGGGACCAAGATAGAGAGTAAACCATATTGAGCCTCTTGTGTCTTTAGGATGCCCTGTATCATCACTAAAACATTCTCACTCCTTCACCATATCATAGTAACCTATAAATAGGATAATCAGTTGTAGGTTTTTCTTAATCATTATTGACCACCTACTATGAAACTTCAAACACCCAAAACACTTCTAGAACCACTCAAACTACACATAACTAACACCATAATGAGTAAAAAAATTAAAAAATATTATAATAAATTAAATGGGTATATAACTATTTGTTTCAATGACCTACTTCAATTCACTATTTCTTAAAACCATGAAATGATTCATTATGTATTTAATCAAACAAATGTTTATTGAATTATGTGTGATATTTCCAGCATATAAAACAATTTAATGAAAATATTGATAACATGTTGTTTAATGAAATAATTATAGAACTCATTTATGAAAATAAGATAATATTATAAATTTTAAAATATTAATTGTTAAATAATATCAATAGAAACATGGTAGTTCTGTTGAACCATCCAGTTGGTTGGTTTAAAAAAAAAGATACATCCATTGGAAGATAAACAAGAAAGATGCTACTAATACCAATACAATTGAATATAAAATTTATGAATCTGACCAAGAAAATATATCTTATAAAACATTTTTCACCTCATGGATCCAAAGTGTCCAATTAGTAACTACCCAATAACATAATGCTACAAAAATTCTATTTTTTTGATCATTCTGAAGATTTGCAATCTGTTGTTTAATTTGTTTTTCTATTCACTATTATAATTCTCTTTCTATGTATTTATTTTAAAGGATACCATTGTGTGAGGTTTTAAGCAGAAATATATTTTTATTTTAGTTATATTTTATTAAAACTGAAATTCCAATTATTTAATAGAAAGACCAAGCTACAGGTTATGCATTTTAAAAACCAAGCTACCAGTTAAGTAGTAGAAACACATAGATACCAGTATAGGCAACAAGAAAATTGATTTACTAGTTAAATAATTTCATAAATTGAGATAACTGTTATACTGATGGACCTATTGAGATACCAGTCATAGTACAATGGTGTCCTAATATTCTAGTTGTAGTAGTGGGAGAAATTCCAGTCCAGATGATCAGGGGATTCTAGGGTAATGATGGAAGTGTCTATATTTAGATTATAAGAAGGGGAAACATTTTTATTGGTTTAATTTCTAGGACACCTCAAATAATGATTATATTTCTAGACTTATCTTTTTCTTAAAATTGGGGATTTAAATATATCCTTTAATAGATTATTTGGTTTGATAACAAAAACTATATGTTTGGATTTAATTTTAATTGCATTAAATTTTTCACTATTTAATTATGATACTTAATTTTTATAATAAATTTTTTTTGTATATTTATATTATCTATAATTTTATATAACTTGATTCAAATATAGTTACATTAATTTTATTATGAATTTATTAGGGCCATATCATATTTTACAATACATATAATTTTATCTCTATAAAAGAATTAAAATAAATATTTATTTTCATAAAGACTCCCCATTCATTTCGTATAATCAATACACCATTTGAATCTGACATTTGGTATCAGAGGTAGTTTATATATCGAAAAAAAACCATATATTTCTATTTTAAAATTATTAGTTACATTATCATATTTTTATATTTGTATTTCCTTGTAATTTACAAGTGTGTAGATAATTTTTTTATGTATAAGAAGTATATATGTCAGATCAATCAATAATATTAATCTAAATTTACCACCTATCTATTATAGTAGGGAAAATTAATATTAGATATAAAAAATGGAAAACTTATGTTATGAACAATAGATTTGAAAACAATATCATACTTATGGATAGTGTAATGTTCCGGCGAAATAAATTTATACCTTTATAAGAGATGAGAAGAAGGTATTCTTATTAAAATTTTGAATCATAAATACTCTTTTATGTTCTATTCAATGAAATATATATAGTCAAACTAATTCTCGATGAACAATAAGTGGTTTATAGAAATATCATGAAGTTTCTCATTTTAGTATATCCAAAGTTATTGAAACTCAGAGAGTCATGGTTATAAAATATTAACAAGCCATTGATTTTAGTCACAGTGGTTTAGTTTCTCAAATACATTAGTGATTTAGGAATATTGTAAACAATATATAATATCAATGATAGAAATAAATTTCTAATCATCATATTTTTAAGAGAATTATATATATTCTACCGAAATAATTGGAATCTAAAAGAACATATATAGACGTTATGAAGCATATTGGTAAGTCTTGTACAATTTATTTAATATGTATTCTTATACATTATGAATGTTGTTTTTGAAATTTTATAAATAAAATCATAAAATAAAAAATGTTTTTACTATTACAACTACTAAATATTGAAAATGATAAAATTGTAAAAAAATTACTTCCATGAAATGTTTATAAAATGTTTCTAAATAAATATCGGACGAACCATCTGATTTTGAACATAATCATCTAGAATTAATAATATTCAAATATAATAAAAAATTAATAAATTATCCCATGGAAATAAATTTGAGCAATGATACTTCATAACCAATTTTTTATATATAAATAAAATAAAGTCAGATTAGTCCTAATTGTCTAGAAGTGAAAAAGAAAGATATAAAGTCATGAAGAATGTATCTCGATGAGAAAAAAAAGAAATGTATTAAATAAACTGATACTTTCACTATAAGTTAATGTTAATATACATATTAAAGTTCTTATAAAGTTATTGATGATAGGATACAAATAATTATATTTTATGAAATTATTCTAAAAAATAAAAAACATTATGTGAATATTAACTAGAGAATCCATTTACAATCTAACTCCAGATTCAAAATGATTTATGCTTTTGATAGTGAATATGATACATATGATGATAAATCTTATATTTTTTAAAATTAATTAACTCCTAAAATTATTTAAGAAATGAGAGAAAATATTTATGAATGGAATATATATACCACAAGTTATATAATAAATATATTGTGAATAAAATTTTATCTATTAAATTGAAATTCCAACATTATAAAAGTTTTCATACGCTTACAAAATACATATAGTAGAATGTATAAATTAAAAGATTAATAATATAATGTTGAAAAACATAGTGATGATATGAATGTAATGGATAAATTGAAACCAAATGAATATCACAAGTAAGGTAATCTAAATTTGTTAAAATAAAAATATAAAAATCTATATTTTTTCTTGATATAAATAAAATTTAAACTAAATTTATTGATAAAAATATTTAAAAAGAAATTGAATAATATTACTACATGAAGAAATGATTTTGAGAAGATGTATAGATAGATATGTTTGAATAAAAGTACATGCAGATTAGGTTGGAAAACCAATAGAAATTTAGTCTACCAGTTAAGATATTATGGTAAAATAAATACATCCTTTTTACCCAATTCAAAAAATGATGAAATTTAAATGAAATATAACCCCACAAAAAAGTTAAATATTTTATAGAATGTAGAGATTTTATCTCATTGGAACATTAATCATACAATTATAAGCAATTCATAGAAATATGGTTTCCAATAATATTATTTGAAAATTATTCTCAACCAATATTGTTCTATATTTTGAATAAATAATTATTAATAGTTATATTTATTTTCATTGAAAACTAAATACATATAATTGATTCCCCTAGTATTTCATATTTAATTTTTTTTAAATCCATTACTTTGTGTTTTCATCACTTATTTCATTTATTCCTTTAATTTAGGAGAGAGAATCTATTTTCTAGATATCTTGATTTTTTTAAATTTTTTATAGGAACTCAAAAATTTTATCAAAGATTTTATATAAACATTATACAGATTATAATAACAAGAAATTTATGATACAGAAGATAAATTCTTAACATTTTAAGACTTATTTTCAGTTTTTCTATATTTTAGAAATTATTTTCTAATTTTAATATTATCAAAATATTATTCCTTTTCCTTTATTTCATATATCTCTAAATTTTAAAAATATTGTTCATTTACATTAATTTCATTTACATCCAAATTTTAAAATATTGCTCATTTATATGTATCTCATTTTTAATTTGAATTTTAAATTATTGTTTATTCAAAAAAAATTTACAATTACTTTCATAAAATGGAAAAGGATCAGAAATTCAAAAAATTAAATAAATCTATAAAAAATAATTATGAAATTATGTTTTTTCATGAGGTATTTGATCTAAGCCATTGGATATTGTTAATATATAGTGAAATTTTATATTCCAAAATTAAAATTGTAAAGGGATGGACATAGAGTCTGTTGGAACAATTAAGTGTTATCATTCGTAAAGATATATATTTTTTTAAGATTTATTTTTACCTAATTCTAATGTTCAATGTGAAATTTGAAATCATATAAGGACATGAACTAGAGAACTCACTAATATATATATTCTTTGAGAATGACTAATCGATTTTGATCTCTTGGAAATGCATGATTTCATGTTGAAAGATACCATTTAGTTTCAATGAGGGAGGAAATTAGTATCAAAATTATAATAGAATACGTTTTACTACCCATTACAGATCAAATAATTTTATGGTATAGATATGTTTATAGAAGATGGCATAGTGACCATCTCGTCTCAGAGGTTGTCTCGAGTTAGTCCTGTCATCAAACAAATCCAAAATCTTCGAAGGTCATACACACCTTGGTATTCTCATATCTTAATTTGATTAACACATTCAAATTTTTTATATCAACTATTCTATGGGATTATATGAATTTCACGTTTTTCAAATAGCGTACTCAGGCCATTGTCTTAGTCCAACACACATCAATATACATGGCTTATAAGGGAAACTATCTAGATCCATTACATTCACTATGTTCATTAAATTCTCTCATTTTTGGGTCCATATAACAATGGTAATATATTTATAATTAGTTCATTGGGCATTAGTTTCTGAGGCATAATTCCATGGCATGAGGGTCAATCGCTGCCCTTGGTAATTTGTTCATTCATTCATATGTATGTCAATTTAATTAATAAATTTATTTAAATTAAAAATAAAAATCTCCATTAATGATGGGAACACATATAACATGTAATAAATTGTAATTTCAATTACAAATTAGGAATGTTTGAGGAACCACATAGCTCAATTTTAGAATTGATCCATTTTAAGAACTGTAAAACTCTCACACGAGCTCATCCAAGACATTAAACCATCTTCCACACACAAAATTTCATAATTTAATTCAAATTAAAAAAAAATCTTCACAATTATATTTAATTTTTTATTAAAAATCATAAAAAAAATTGATAATTAATTTCATAATATAATCAATGGGTATAATTTAAGAAAAACTCTTCTTTCAAACATGTCACTTCTAAATGACAACCAACTACTTATAGATGGTCTATATTAAACTCTTTACACCATCCTTGAAAAGATACCTAACATGTAACATTTATTAAATGACTATCCAAATTTAATATAATCAAAACCTCTTAATAAATTCTCATGGTGACATACCTTTAATGGATCAATGTGTAACAATATGTGATTATCATCACAGGACATCCTCTCTACATCACACATAAAATCACAATCCTAAAATATTACTTTCTACATGATATAGGGTAAATCATCCAATAACCCAATCTAATTAACACGAAATCACTAGAGGTAAAGAGGAACAAATAACCAATGACAGTGGAAGAATCACACAAAAGAAGTCACCCAAAATTACTGAAGAAATTGCATTATAATAACATTGAAATAATGGGGGAATAAAAAAGAAAGAGGGGCATACTCCCTTGTTCATTCATCAACATGATAGGTGTGGAATGATGAATATGGGTTTTGTAATTAGTGGGTGATATTTGGTGGTAGCCTAATTTATGAAACATGTAGTACACCACTTCATGCACCACATCAAGATGACCCCTAGGTATCCCATCGAGGACCTATGAAACGATGTCCGTAAAGAGTTCAACCTCCCTCACATAATGAAAAGAATGATTGGGAGATTAACCACATATACCTTTCATAATTCCATCCTATTCCCCTCCATGAAAAATAGATGAGATTTTTGGATTCTTGCAATACATTCCTCCTCGATCTGAATCAGAGGAGCACCATGCCATGGTTTCTACCTCACTATTTCACTCAAGGATATTACATTTGAACTAAGGAAAAATATATGGAATGAATATCTCTTTTTTAAGCCAAAATTATAGAAGAAAAACCATAGTGTGAACAATGGTGAGGTATTATCTTTTCATTTCAAATTGGAGAAACATCAAGTCCCCATGTAAACATGTCGATCAAAGAGGCCCCCACCATGCTGTAGAATTCATCATTCTAACCTATAAAATGCCCAAATTGTGGATTAAATCAAGTGTTTCCACTGAAATCATGTTCTTTTATTACCATGATTTCTCACATTACATGTCAAGTCCCGTAGAACACCATTCTCACTAAAACTCCATGTCCCCTAGTCTATTGGCTTCTGAATAATCACTCCACAGAAACATTCAATAAAACCATAAAACGAGGCACTGATTCCTCTATAATTTTATGGTGATCCTATTTTCCCCTAAAAATTTTCACCAAAGTGTGGCCTTATGAGTTTTTCTAATAGGTTCCTCTCATAATCACCATGACCTCTAAAACACTCGGACCCGACTCACCCAAGAATCAACCATGATGATACCTAGATCATAGATGATCCACAATACCCATATTTTATAGTATTATATTCCCATTGAAATGGTTGTTTAACCAATATAATTTCAAACAATTCCACACTCTAGTCCTTACACCCATCCAGTGCTCCATATGTTAAATCTTTTCCATTTCACCCTTTTTGTGAGGTCCACTATGGTATGGTCATCCATGTGGTGGTCTGCCTATTTTTAAATCTCATAAAAGGTTCACCCATATTCTCTATTTTATAAAAATCAAATATTGATGTAATATCCATGCCAATAACCACTTCCAAGAACATATACTCAATATGATCAGACTCTAGAAAATCTATTAAAAATTACAACTCTTAAACAACCTCTTGTTCATAGAACAAATATTCTACTTTCCTTATAAATTCCCAAAAATTGTGGATGTGGTTCATTATAACCACACAACCACGTAACTTCTCATCCATGAGAAGCTTCAACAACCTATCAAATATTTACCATAACAAATATTAGTCATAACCAACTCACTGTACTCTACCCCAGAACAACAATCAATATTTTGCACCATAACTCTAATACTAAGGAACAAAATTTGTAACAAACCTAGATACCACACACCACCATCACAAAAAAATAGAGGTTTTACATTCCCATTTCCTTTGATAAATGACACTATGGTTTAGTCAACTGATTTATCTCCAAGTCCATGGTTCTCTCCACCATAATACCTTGTTCAAAATGTTTGATTTTGAGCACTGTTTCTATCCACCATCCAAAAACCTACGGAAAAAATATTCATAGTGGTCCCACCACATGATCGGTTTAGTTTCTGACACACCACACCAAATTCTATATAAAAAAATATTCAAAAAACTACTTCCATTTTTTTTTGAAAATCATGGATTTACCAACTTATACACTATCTTTACAACCTAATGATGATGCCTACACTCCCAAAGGATTCATGAGATTATCTAAAAACTAACACTGGAGTTCAGAATTTAATTACCAAGTAATTCCATGGTTGGTTACTTGAACAAAAAATTTAATATATGCACTCCACCCATGGGCACTAACATACCAAAAATAGGACTCGACCACTTGTCATTGAAAATTATTCTCAATTATTATTCTAATGGATGATCCTTATAAAAAATAAAATCTAAAGTTATAGTCTAGTATCCACTGAATAACAAGCTAAAATTAGATTTACCTTCTCAATTGTACAAAAATATTGTCTCAACCATCTAACAACTCATCTCACCAACCCCAAAACCCCTCCTACACGAGGGTCACACCATTAAAACTATTTCAACGTCCATAATATCAAATAATTGCTGGATATAGGATACACACTCCTACTTTAGAACCCACAAAAAATATGAAAAACCACCTTACCAACTCATGAGAAACATTATCCTTAACATATGATGAAATTTAATCCATTAATGAGGGAAACCATATCTAGTTGTAAATGGTACACTCCCCTCCATTTGGATATCCTGATACTTATCTTAATGAGAAGCCTCAAAAGGTTCAATCCTTAAAACTCAATAAAAAAACCATTGATAGTTTAGTCAAGGAACATGTTATGATCAGTTTTACCACAGTGCCTCGATCCACTTATTAAATCCCATATAATCATAGATATATAATTATAGTCTCATCAAAACATTCAGTTATCACTAATACATAACAAAATAACAAATCAATAGAATCGAAATCTATTTCACGTGAAAAATACTTATAAATTCATTTTACAAAAGAATACATTCTCATATAATATGTTATAGGAATACCAACCATTTTACTTAGTATACCATGCATATACCATGTCAATATCAGCTATCCTGATGCACCATTGTCTCTCAGCATTAAAATATGTCATGTCACTATTACCATGGTCTACCACATGATCTCCCACAAGTTGTGAATCGTTTCAAAATGAAAAGTGTCTACCCATGCTCTATCAATCCAAGATATGACCATCTAGGTTCATTATGTGATCTCATTAGGAACCACACATGAAATAAATAAGGTATTCTATTCTACCATTCCATCCCTTGAAACATTACCATTATACTTGAAGCACTACAAGATATTCACATCACAAAGAACCGAGGTTTACCAACACCCATAACATATACCCAGTATCACCTCACATTACATAGTATCACAACATAAATTATCTATCTTGGATTCTAGTCTCTTAGGCCCTAACAGGCCTAGTCTAACCCCTATATCAAGTTACCCTAGTATATACAAAATGTAATCTAAATAATAATACCCAACTCACCAATATTTGTAGCTATATCGCAAGTACCATAGCTTATCATCCTTTCCCATAAGTCTCATATCTTATAGGTAATAACTCTCGAGAAGAACCTATCTATTATGATCACCAATATCACTTGGAAACTCTCTTGTAAAAACCCATGTCTAGTTTCTGACATACATATACTGGAATCACAAGGAAAATAAATTCACATTAGAGGAAGTAATTCCTCACTGGGTATTAACATAAGGGACTACCACCGTAAGGACCATGATATAATCCACATGTAATTAACTGCACCATCATCTAATGATCCATGTTATGTAATTGATAGTAATAAGGATTATTTATCTAGAATGAGACCAAGAAGTTATATATTAAACCCCATGTAATTTATTTCATAAAAAATAAAAAAACCCCATTTTATTTTTAGGCCTAGTAACATAATCACCCCTATGGGGCCCATTACTAAGGGAAAACATCAGTGATGACCGACTAAGGGTCACTACACATACCTTGCAAGGGGGACAACCTTTTCATCATTAAGTATTATCTCATTTAAGAATTTAGAAGAACTCCCATTAAAAGAAATATTCAATTGTTTAGTTGATTTGAACACTAAAAACATGTTATATAGGAAAACACAGAAAAACATTCTGACACATTAAACAAATAAACATTCCACATCAGTGATATCACTCTTTCGAAAGCATATATATGTCATGTGAATCATGTGTAACAAATATGAGATATTAACAACATCATATTGTCATAAGTTTAGGCTCTAAAAAACAATAAATAATAAATCTAAATAAATTAAACAAGGTGATATCATAAAACTGAAAATAAAAAACAAAGAAAAGTATACCCATATCCTTGGTAACTTGGGAATTCCATTGAAATAATGTTCACAGCACAATTGTCTGTGGTCAATCCTAATCTCTAACACATTACCACACCACTACTATACTATCTCCCTAGATAGTAAGTTAAAACAAAATATATAATGAAAATTTGTAATTTCTCGGCCTTAGAACATTGATCGGTGTCCTAGATAATGGTCTACTCAGACAATAGGCATACCTAACCAAATTATAGAGATTTCTGATTAGTAGTAGGGGAATAATGTGGCACCATTGAGTTACTGTACCCACAAATGAGACTATTCAATAATAAAAAATAACCAAATATCATGTAAAACAAAAAATACAATGTATGCTAGAATAAAAAAAGAGGAATTCCCTAATGAATGTAATAGATCATAAGGACACTGGGACATGCCAACACATCAACTATCTCCCGTTGGATGAACAAAACATACATTGTAAGTAAAATGCAATAAAATTTACCTAGATCTATTACCATTTCCTTGTAATAACTCAATCCTAGTATCTTGAACAACATGTCCAATCCTATTTGATCAAATACACCAAACCTCATCCAAACATGAACATGAAATTAGTGAATATATACTCGAGTACCAATGATACATGGCTTCCCAATAATTGCATGAGTAAAAATCAATAGGGAACCACTAACTTGGTCTCATACAGAACCAATAAAAATATCTATATACATGTGTTATTCTCATCTACATAAACAATCAAAAACCACTAAAGAATAAAAAAATAAAAACCATTATTCATGGGGTCCTAAAAAGACACCATGAATTGTAAATACCAACTTTGGATAGTTATAATATTCCTTTAATCAAGTCACAAAATCATTCCAACTGGAACCAGGTCAACCAACCATAAAACTATTGGTATAAGTATCAATTTCTAAGAGGTGATATTAGAAATCATAATATTATCATGCATGCTACTGATTCTATAGGGATAAACCTCAGATATTGTATATCATCAAGCACATAGCTAATTCCTATGAGAAATTACATGGATGTATAGTGTTAGACATAAAATAGATTCGAATGAGAAAGACTACAATAATCATATAGATATGAATGTTGAATCCAACCATACTAGGAGTTATATGTAGGCATAAACTGAATCCAAGGGTATTTACCTAGTCAATCAATATCATTAAGCGTCACAGTTGAATCCAAATTTATTTCCCAATTCATTCCTACCATATACCGATCAAAAAATGAATGTAGGTTTCCAACATTATTCATTTAATTTAGAAAAAATTTATATCTTAAAGTAACCACCTAGGATTTCCACCTTATGTCTCAATATTAGTTCTTTACTACTATAATATCTCATTAAAAATTAATCATAAGGGAAATAAATATACCCAAACCATCTCATGCAATAAGAAACAACCTCTCAAGATCATGACCATAAATCCTCAATATAAAAATATTGGGATCACATCAATGATTTGGGTTATAGGGAGACACCTAAAATCATTAATACAGTTTTCCCTCATGTACCCTATCTGAGGAAAAATAATCCCTAGGGTCCACTATGTCACTTAAATACCTATAAAACCTTAATAGGTTCCTCAATGAAAAACTAATCTCTTGGATCAGCACCAACCACAGTAGTGGTATAACATTCCTTGGTGTCATTGTAATCATAACACAGCCTCATTGGCACCATACACAGAGTCACACAACTATCATTCTCATTAGATTGAAGAACAGTCATATCTCTTCTGAATAAATCTCAATTTATCCCTCTCATCCAACCTATCCGTAGTCTACTATGTGAATAACCACCAAGGTACTCTCATTTTATTGGGGGAGGACAAGTCACCCTTTTTTATCTGCGATAGAATAATGGATTCAAGGAAAATTATGTTTCTCACATGAACCACTCAAGAAAATCGTCTTAGTCAAACACACATCCTTATTGAAGGGATATAAGGGATCCTATCATCATCCATTATATTCACTATGATCATTAATTTCCCACCCCTTGTAGTACATATATCAAAATTCAGTGATTTATAATTAGGACTACAACCATTAGTGACCGATGTATCATTCAAGTACAAAATGGTTAATTGTGGTCCTTACCACTTTATTAGTTCATTCATATACTTTTCATTTTAATTAAAAAACTATTTATATTAAAATTAATGATTTCCCTTAGTATAGATACCACATATAAAATTAAATGGATAATATTTTCATTTACTACCGGGGCATGTTCGAGGGACCTCCTACATAAATTTCTGAGTTATTCCATTTAGTTTTTACTCGAAAAAAATTTCAAAGGATAATCCAAGAAATCTTCTCATCATCATTACATAATAGTCCATAACAAAATAAAAAAATAAAATAATTTATTATATAAATGTTTAATTAATAATTTTAAATAATTACGGTAATTTTTTTGACCTTTTCAATTTAATAAAATAGACATAGTTTCCTATAAATCACTTGATAAAATAATCACACTAAAATAAAAACCAACCACACTAATAAGGATTGTGGAATACTATCAAATCCATAATGGGAATAAGATATAACATGTTAAATTAGTTAAATCGGAATTTTAATTTTATTTATTCTAAAAATATAAATAAATTTCCATAGTGGTGTACCATCAATGTAATGTTGTATCATAATGTGTAATCACTATAATGTGACAACTATTACCCATCACTTGAAAAATACATATCTTAGTGGAAAATCTTTACCATGGTCCATTAAAAATCATCATAAAAACCATGCTAGTTTTAACCAAATCAATGTTTAATAATGGAGAACCATTAAAAAAGACAATGGAGGAAGAGAGAAAGGAAATACACCATGAATTAATGAAGAAAATCCATCATAAACACAACAAAATAATGGGAAAACAAATGAGACAAATTGGATTCTCTATTATTCATTCATGCACATGATAGGTAAGGAAGAGGGAATAAGGGGTTTTAAATAGTTGAGTAAAATAGGTTTCCAATTATTTTTTGAAAATTGGGGGAAAAAATCATGTATTATGTTGTGGTGTAACCCCAAGTAGCTTGCTAAGGACCTCTGACATGTTGGTCTTATGGTGATCACCTTTACACACACCATAAAAAGAACCATGGTGATGGATTCTCGAGGTACCATTTGAAATACCATCCTAGATCCTTACATGATATTAGACTCTGTTTTTTGGAATCCTGTTATGTATAACCTTATCAGGGAAACCAGGGGAGCACACTGACAAGGTTCCCCTTCACTTTTTCACACATTTCTCTCCCCCTTTCACCATGAAAATATCCACAGTAGGGATATCACCATAGTCCAACTGAAATTAATGATGGTAAAATCTATATACCCTTACATAAATTTCATCCATTATAATTTCAAATTGGATTTCAAATAAGTCCCTATGACCTTGGGTGGGTCTAAATGACCATGACCACTATGTGGTGTTTAAAGATTTTTCACTAATACACCAAAAAAGGAGACTAACCCATTAGTTTTTCCTAACCCAATATATTTCATTTGATCATATGAATTTATCCTCTCATGGGTTCTCGTATGAGTTTTCAAAGACTCTAGTCCAGCATTGCCACAAAAAGAGTTAAGTACCATGTCATATTGTCTTCCCATGAGAAATATTCCAGGGTCCTTAGACAAGCACCATTGATCAAGTAACGATGGCCTTCTCCATGTTTTGGTAATCCCCATGATCCCATAAAATAAGAACCATGAATTCGCCAATGAATGTTATTATAGGATTTTACAAAGAATACTCTCTTAGAAACCAAACCCTCTATTGTGTCCAGACCACGCTCACCCAGGACTCTACCCTAGTAAGCCCCATGACATAATAGATCAACCATCACTGATTCCCACTATGTCACGCCCATGAAAACAAGCATTTTGAAAAAAATATTTCTTACAATTCCACACCCATCTAGAGATCCACAAAATATTTTTTGGAAGTTTCACCCTCGACCATGGTGTCCCCCACTATGTGGTCCTCCATTTGGTTATTCACATATAGTGAAACCAAGATATTAGTTCACTTAGATTCTCTTCATCATCCCCCTGACCACTTAAAGCACCATTCAAGATTCAAATTACTTACAAAACATAACATGATGATGTTTAAAATTATATAAATCCAATTTGATTCTCAGTTATAAAAATAACTCAGCTATAGAAAAAAAATCCATTTCCCTTATAAACTCGATTATCATGAATAAATGAGTCTTTAGAGAAGGATAATTGTTCTGGGGGAACAACATAGTGGAAATCCACATGGTATTGATTATACCCAATAAATGGGTACTATACAACAAGACATAGATTTGTCATCACGATGCAGTGTCTACATATCTTTCTATAGCACAAACACCATGGTTTTTTCATGGAGTGGATTTTCCTTGTTTTTGAAATTGGGAAATTATAGTACTATCCATGATAATTTAACCCTGATTTCCCCTTACATTTTCCCTCGTTTCATTTAATTGAGTGGGGTTCACTAACTAAGTCTATATACGTCCCTATCTAATTCATTTTCAACTTTCAAAAATTTGATTCAAGTGGGATTCATAAGGTAAATAAGTCTTCCTATCTTTTTCATCCCTTCCTATCACCCCACTGACTTTATTTTGAATTAATTTTCATATAGAAATCATAACAACCATGTGTTTAGATTCTAGGGTATGAGAATGTTTTAATATAGGGAATTTTTTTTATAGAAATTATGTAGATTTTATTCATACCCATTTTTATGATCACCATTGAAAGTAACATGTTGTGTATTTTCAAGAGGGATTTAATCATCATCTTATTTTGGAGTTTTTAATCTTTTATTTTAAATGGAATTTCATTCTATGTTTTCTATATTTAATTCAGTTATTATTATTTTTTTAATTTTAAATGTGATAGTTTCAATGAATTTTATAATTGAATCAAAAAATAATAATTACCACATATAATATAAGAATAAAAGTATATTCTAGTTTTCAAGTGGTATTTGAAATTCCACATTCTTTTTAAAATAATTTTTGATGTTTTTCATGGTTTTTGGAAAAACAATTTACCCTTTTGGGTTATAGAATAATTTAAAGGGTGTTTTTCTAGGTTTATTGATATTTAATTCAATGATTTGTTAGTTATTTAAATTAATATGTTGATTCTTTTTAAAATATTTTTCATTAAATTGTGATTTAGAAATGGAATTTAATTTTATAAATGACTCGCCTTCATGAGTTAGATTTGAGGATGGCCGATTTTACAGATTTAATTAGCATCAAAATGTTTCAGTGTGTATGACCATATTGAAAACATTTACTTGTTGTTATTATTAATGATTATGATCGAAAGGGGAATTTTGATTAATATTTTCATATAAATAATATAGAAGGGCATATTTCTTATGAGGGATTTGAAGAGGATGTGATATTTGTTTAAATTTTTTTATATATTTATTCTAATGTTGCTTCTATGATTCATCAAATTTCTATCCTCCATTTTATTATTTCATTGGAACATTTTTTAAGATATAATTATAGATTTATACTAAACTAGTTTATCTGCACCTTCTTAGTGTCCCCTTAGTTGTGAATTATTCTAGGGAGAGTGGGGATGTTACATCATGATTATGGAAGTGTTATCTAATCTAGTGGGTTTTTTATGAGGATGAAATATAGTATTGTAGGTTTGTGCCATTTTTAATTTATCTAGAACCACATCAACTTAGTACCTAGTTTATTTCCAATAAAACCTTCTCCTTTTTATAACAACATGCAAGGGACCAATTATTTCAAATATTTTATTCCCCCTATTAAATTGACTTTTGTGGTACCATTGTTTGTGTGTGGTTGTTATTTTTGATCTATTGATAATATAGAATAATATTGTATGAATTTAATTTTTGTATGATTATTTTTTTCTTAATAAAATTAATTTTCACAAATGGATTTTGTAATGATATTTAAAAGGAATGAAATTCTTTTCAATCAGTTTGAGTTACTTTAAAAATTGGTTTAAAATAGTATGTTAAAGTCATTAGATTTATATTATTTTTAAATTTTTAAAACATATATTTTTATCTAAAAATAAATGTTCATGTGTTTTTTTATTGTGATTACTTATAAATAAATAACTGTTAAAATTTAATTTGAATTAGTTAAAAGTATATTCCATTTTAATGGAATTGTGAAGAATAATTGGTGGGATACTACTTGGATCAGTTTCTATTAAACCCTATATAATCCCCTGGGTGTATACAATTTTAATCTTTTCGTTCTTCGTTCCATGTTTTACTTATTCCTATTGTTATTTATTTTTGTTCAATGATAGTTGATTCATGATGTTCTGAGTGAAGACGGTTAAAATGAAAGTGATTGATATATTTTGGGACACTTTCTATTCTATTAATGGGATCTTTATGTACAAACCTTATCTACCAATATTTATCTTTCAATTAATTTTGTATGTGATATATTATTTATTTATTTATGTTTATCCCTTGAGATTTTTATTTTTTCATACTACGTGGTACTATATTTTAATGTTTTTTATCATTTGAAATACCTATTTATATTCATAATATTATAAAATAAAGATGGGTCATACTGTATATATAAAAATAATTCTAACAATTTTCATATTAGTTGATGGTGAAATAATTATCTCATTTCTAGATTTTAATACCATGGGGATATTTTCTCACCTAGGGTGATCAGGAACTATCCTTAGGCCATGCAAAATATTAGTTCATGTGCCATGTTTAAGATTGAAATGGGTTGTTATATGGAAATATATTTCAAAAAATTCATCTATATACTCTTCTCCATCTTTTAAAAATTATAATTATTTGAAATTTTTTTATTTTGAATATATAAACTCTTCAATCATAGGACACTAATTATCTATGATCTGAGGTATTTAAACATATCCAATATCATTTAAAGAATACCCTAATGAATTTATAAATATAATATATTTAACTCTCTCGTAGATATAATTTTTTATGATTATATTTTTTTTAATAAATATTTATCATTCCTCCTTTAATTAATATTCCATAAAATAACTTCTCTTTCGAACTTCTTTCTTTAATATCTTTCAAATATTTCAACAATAATTTTTTTTATTTTCCATGAAATGTACATTTAATCACATCATGATATGACTTGATCTTCACATAATTTATATTTTAATTTTCATTAATTTTATCTTCTATAAAACCTTAAAATATTTATCTCCATGAATACATAAATTTAGGCACATAACTGTTCTAATGTGAATCACTACACCATATGTTTCAATCACCCTATCCTTCATCCATCTTCATTACCAGTAGTCAATTTAATATTCTTCTATTCTTATAATTCCTATTTTTAATGGGTTTATATGGAACACTAACATGGATCAAATACATCAACCCAAGATTCTAGCAAATACTCCCCTATGAATTGATTTTTTTGAAAGATTTTGGTACACAATAACATCGAGTTTAAATGATCCACAAGATACTATTAATATACTATTATTCAATGTTATATTTATCACCTAGAAATTTGGTAGAATTTTATAAATAGTCATAACTATATGATGTGTAATATATGGTTGAAATTTTTATAAAATTAATTCTTTGGTTATCAGTTAAATAGAAATGAAAATAAAGGAGTTATTTTTATAAAAAAACATTTTTATGTGTATTAAGTGTTTTTATCATAATAAATTAAACTAATCACTATTATTCAAATATTTTAATATTAATTTTAAATTATATATTTTATCAATTTTTCTAAAATTTGTCAAAATTATTTTCTGTGGGATATAAATAAAACAATTTTTATGATGCAAAATCTATTATTTTAAAAACCCATTTTCATGAGGTTTTCACTCTTATTTTAAAATTAATTTATAAAAAATATATAAATTTCATTATAAAATATGGATTTCACCTTTTTAATCATGATACTCAAATTTGGTAAATTTTACTTCTTTATTTTATTTTAATATTAATAGTAACTATATTAAATTTGTGTCACCTCAGTAAGGGTAAAACAAGTTATATATGGTTAAAATATTGGATAAGGTATTAATTGTTTTCATTAAACTTTCCTTCACCATATTTTATGGGTTTTTTCATCCATAATAAACCAAGTATTTAATATATGGTCACATGGGGCCATATTTCTCTGATTAAGACCATTACATTAATATATGAATATAATAAATACAAAATTCCACTCACATGAGTTAAATATCTGTAAACATTTTACACACACATATTTTTATTTTAAATATAAATCAATTTTCTGTATCCTAGTAATTTATTTAAATTTTTTTCAAATTTAATAATTTACTTAAATTCAAACAAAATGTGGAAAGTTTATTTTTCAGTTAATAGAAAAATAAAATAAATGATTTTAAAAATTATAAAAAATGTACAATTTATGTGAATACTTGTATTCCAAATTTTATTAGATAAATATGAAATATTATGGATGAGTGATAATAATATATTTGAATTAAAACCTTTATTGTTGTCTTTAATGTTAAATTAAATGTGTAGTTCAGAATTTTACATTAATGATATTTGGTAAAAAAATAATTTATTTATTGTTTTAAAATTAATATAAAAATTATCATTGAAAATTTGAAATAGATATTATTTAATATATAAACCATGGTCCATTTCTGAGTAACTTTTCCATTTATGGTTACTATCATAACCAATTAAATTGAAATATTTGTTATCATTATTAATGTCAAAATGGTTAAAGAAGGGGTTAATAAAATATATATGGTTTGCAATGACTCAAAAATATGTATAAATTTCACTAAAATATTTAATTTTGACCATATCCTCTTTTTTGGATTCATTATTATTTGGAATCATTTTCCATGAGAATTTTGTTATTATAAGTTAATATTTTAAGAAATCAAAGTATTTCATAACCTTCCTTTTTAAAATAACACACCACATTTATCTTATTTAAAATAAATTTATCCTTCTATATTTACAAAAACCTATTAAATTCCCTTATAAAATTCCTTATCCACGTTCTTCAGGTTCATTTCTCCACAAAAGACTAACCTCAGTGTTCATAATAAGAGATATAATAGAGTTCCTTCAAAAAATATGTAATTTTATAGACTAATAACCACTATAATTTGGAGTTATAATAATTCCATAATATCCAAAGACCCTAAAAATTGTTGTTATAGGATATACCAATGGTTTAGAGACCTATACCAATGGTTACAAACCGTTGGTATAGGGTTTTTTCTATTAGTGAATCACTATATTTTTACTTATTTTTTACATCATATAAATATTTTTTATTTATCATAAAAAAATAAATATAGTACCCTAAATGTACTGAAATATTATTATGATTATGAAACAACCATTATCCACCCTCTTTAACATTAAATTTGAATTAAACATATCGGTTGTGAGTACATACGCATTATCGTCTCCACGTAGAGTTACAATTCATTTTTCATCACAATATTTTATATATAGGTATTAAGATGGTTATTATATTTATAAATTATATTTAAGAAATAATAATAATTTTTTACGATAATATCATATCTACCTTCGTACATTCCAATCCACTTGAAAATGATAACTTTGGAAATGCAGATGTGTGGACTACAACATACAAAATGCAATATGACTAGTTTTTCGTTTCTAATCTACATGGATGTTAACAAGAATAGATCTATTGAATATATATTATTTATATGTTAAAATAATTACTCTTTAATTTTGAATTATAATTTACCATTATTTCATTATATATGTAAAAAAATTGAATTTTTTTTGATGTGTACGTATGACCTATCGTCACCATAAACGGTGTAATTTATCTTTCTATATCTACTATTATGGATATATATATATATATATTGAATATATAAAACATTTATATCAAGATAAAAATTATGGATATGATGGGACCATGATAAAAGTACAATTACCAAAACTATCAAACCAAAGGATACAATAAATACGAAGCAGTTTTCACCTGAAACAATGATTTAACAAAATTAGTGGTTCAAAAAAGGTTATAAGTAAACAATACATGGTATGATATTGGTTTTTATTATCATATAATATAAGTATAATAAATATATATTTAATATTAATGAGGTTTTAAGACATATAAAGGATGTTGGGCTTGAGGTTAGTACTTAATGATACAATCTCATTATTTATTAAGACTGTTATAATTATGTTTAGTTGAAGAAATATCATAGTATATCTCAAAATAATCCCAATTATTTTCTTCTCACATGGATATTATTTGAGACTATATTTTTTCCTTTCATTCTTCACTAATGAATAACATAAGGGAGGAAAATAATGTTTTTAAAAAATGTAATTTTTTCTCTCTTTAACAGAAAATTATTTTTATTATATATACTTGATTTTGAAAAAAAAATCCATAGAGATTTAATATTATACATGTAATTTTTAATTTAATCAATAACTATGATTTAATTATTATAAAATTGTTTAAAATAAATATTCTTGTCAGTTTCTGAATGAGGTAATTTTGAATTTTTACAAAAGTGTGAACATAGTACTTCCATTAATCTTATACGACATAAATATAATATTCCTCCATCACAATTGCTCAATGTTTTGAAGGTTACATTGTAGGGTTACATTTTATTTAAAAAAATATTCCTTCATATTTGGCAAAATTTTATATTTTAAAGAATTGATTTCAAATTGAAAAGGTTTTTTGTCAATAAATGTTCCAAGTGATCTTTTAAAAGCATTTTCCATCAAAGATGAAATCCTTTGATGTTTTCTAATCATTAATGGGGATTTGATTCAATGATACAATCATTATTATATCTATAAAGGATTTATAATTATGTTGAGAAGATATATATATATAACGCATTTGGTTTCCACATGTTATGATATGACAAAAACAAGAAATGATTATGAAACCCGTTTCTTCTCTATAAGATATAATATGGTGAAATGTTTATGAATTTTTTTCTTTCTCACATGTCATTTTTTATGGATTTATTATGATATTGTAGAATAAATTTTTATGGTTTTCATTATGTGATGAGTTGTCCCAAAATTTTATATCCCCCTACTACTTTGGGTGTAGAAGGATATCTCATGAGATAAATAGGAAAAGAATGGGGAGTGGACCCAATTCAAAAATAGAATCCCTCTACTATGCCAGTCCTAAGAGTAACCCATTAAAACTAATGGTTTGGGGAGTGAAACAGATCCATTATGATATTATAGTAACTATGCCTTGAATACTAAGGAAATAATTTTCTATGGTTATTTCTATGCCACAAACTTATGTATTCTATCAATGTTATATTTTCATGTATCATATAATTTAGTTTTTTATGATTCTTATCTTATGAACATCCTATAATGACTCAACATTATGATATATGGAATATAGTGTATAATATTAAAATGTTATGTTCATGTTATCTTCCCCTTATGATCCTGTTATTTTTAAGTGATAATTGATGTCCCCCTTTTCTGATCCTACTGAGAATATGATCCCACCCTTTCTGATGTTTACTATCCTTGGGTTGTGAGTAAAGGTATCATGTATTATATGTATAGGTAAGGTTCTAGTTATAAAGAAAAGAGTGGTATATGATATAGTTCACTTATGAATTTTTTTTTATGTATCTATGATTCAAAAATTGCTAAAACATAATGATTTTTTAATGTATCATTACATTATGTAATAATTATACTTATAATAATATTTAATATCTATATATGAATTTCATGGGCCTATATATTTTGTATCAAATAATGGTTTTTTAACATTTAAAAACTTATAAAAATAAAAATAATTACGAAGCCTAGGGATAAATAAATATATAGGAAAAATCATAATGATTTTGGTGTGATCCTAGGTAACCAAGTATAAACCTCAAGTGTCATATATTGAAAAGAAGGTGTCTTTATTTAGATATTTATTTAGTAATTTTTCTTTAACATGTGGTTTATTATGAGGATTATTGTCTTGTACACTATGATTATTGGTTGTAGTCAATAGATATAACCTAAAGGTATCATGTTAATGGTGAATATGATGGTAAATGTAATGATTATCCTACTAAGAAACCAAATGATATGGGGTATGGAATGGAAAAGTGTCATTTTTATTCTTGCATTAATTTCTTCGGAAATGAATCAAACAGATATTAAAAATGAGTAAAGGTGGAAAAAATTTAATTTAGAGTCCCTTATAATGAAAAATAACTTTTTTTAGTGGTTCCATTGATCCAGTAGTTGCTGTGAAATAGATCAATTACAATAAAATGATATTTCATATTCTACATATTTTTGGTGCATGAAAAATTCATTTTGGTTTACTATCATTTGGACGGTAAAAAATATCAATATGGGATTATTATTATGAATACTAGGCATGAAGAATATAGTGGTTCCATGATTTGGGATGATTTTAAGAGATTATTTTTTAGTAAGTAATTTTTTTATCATTCTCATGAAAATTGAAAATAAATCACTTGAGATAATGAAAAAGAATGACAAATTTTTAAAGTATCTATTGGATAAATTTTATAGGAATGTTATGTCATGCTTTTATATTATCATCCAATATGAAAGTAAGGTATAAAAATTCTTGAGCATATTAATACCAGTTCTCCAAAGTGTATTATCCATAAGAGAGTTTAGTAGGTATGATGAAATTTTTGGATGTTCCATAAAGGTGTAAATTTAGGTTTAAGTTATCCATCAATATCATGTTTTTGATAAGAAAATAAAAATAGAATTTAAAAAACACTAAAAACCATAGAGATAAGAAAAAAATCCATCCATTACGCTCAATGTCTAGAATGAAATAAGTAGTAAATAATATTATGGAAATGGTAAATATTTTATGTGAGGAAATAAATTTCATCAACAAATCGAATATCTATGAGATGGGAAGAAGATAGCTAACGATGTGAATATAGAGGACTCTCTAGAGAATTTCCCACACATACTCCAATATTAAAAATTCAAAATTCAAGGAGTATTATTATTATATTAAATAGTGCTCAAATATATAGGATAATGAAGATTATCAAGATTAGTAACCTCTTAATCCTAGAGAAAAAGTAAATATCATGTGATTAAGTTTTTTTGATTAGGGTAACAATAATGATATATTGAATGGTACACTTTACATCCACTATAGAACTACTTGTTTCTTATTTGATTATGGATCAACCCAAACATTTATATCTATAAAATTTGAAAATGTTATAAGACACTAACACCAATGATTAGGTGTTCAATTAGGAGTAAGAATCCCAAATTTCACAATAAATCACATATCATGTCTATGATTCTTATCTAGTTGATGTTTGTAGCAATTTACTTTCTTAAAATCTTGATATTATCCATATATTAGAATTTGGTATTATTAAAATCATATATTATATTTCTCTACAAAGATACCACATTAATTAATGAGGATGTTAGGTCACATTTTATATTATAAACCATCCCAATACTCTATTTGATCGATGATAAATATGATCTTACAATAGAAATTTCATCCATTGTACGAGTCTCGATTTCTATTCAAAAGTGTAGTTTATCTTATATGGTTGGGGAGAAACTTATCATAAATAAAATGCCTAATGTGCGGGAGTTTTTTGATATATTTCAGGTATATTTTCATAGTATTCCACCAAATCATGTAGATGAGATTTCAATAGAACTCATAACTCATGAAACACCCATTCAAGGAATTCATATACGATATCAAAAATTGAGTTGCAGGAATTAAAGAGGCAACTCAGAAAGAATCTTGAACCAAGATTCATTCGACCATGTGCATCACTATAGGGTGCTTCTATGATTTTTTTTAAAAAATATGTATCAATGTGACTCATCATCGATTATGAGAAACAAAAAATATCAAAATTAATAAAAATTATATCTTAACTAGTATTAATGACTCGTTTTACCAACAACACCAATCTCAATACTTTTCAAGATTGATCTTTATTTTAGTTATCATCAATGGGTGTTAATAAGTGGGATATACCCATTAAATCATTCTTTACATGGTATTTAGAATATAAATATATAGTTATTCCATTTGGTCACACTAATTCCCCCACTATCTTAATGGATTTAATGAATATAATCTTTATATATTACCTTTCTCTATTTGTGGTAGTCTTTGTAGTTGATATTATCATATATTCAAAGAGAATGGATGATTATGAAGACAACATGAATATTTTAACGAAGACCAAAAGAATAGATAATTTTCATGAAAAATTTAAAAATCATGAATTTTTGATATAATAAGATTCATTTTTGGGCCATATAATCTCAAGAAAGGGTAAGTTGTTGGATCAATTAGAAGAGAATGATATTGATAATTATATCATTCCAACCATTATTACTGATATATGAAGTTATCTTTGTGTTGATGGATATTTTTTGGGTTTTTTGGATACTTTATCATGAATTTCTAATCCAAACATCGTGTTAAATCCGAAAGGGGATAAGTTATTTTTGATATATGAATTTTTGGAAAATTTCAAGGAACTAAAGAGAATGATATTTTACACACCTATGATTAAATTACCCAATAATGGAGAGGGGTTTTTTAGTGGTGGATCTATGAATGTATTGGGATTATTTATCAAGAAAAATAATAATTTGGTACCTTATGCCACACAAAAAATGATGGTTAATGGGAAAATTTACCTGAATCATGATTTAGAGTTACTTTCGATAATATTTCCATAAAATAGGTGGAGGATTTATCTTTACTGATAATGGTGTGATATATATTGATAATAAAAGTTTAAAGTATATATTCACACTAAAATAGTTTAATTTTTATTAGAAATTATTGTTATGGATCATTAAATATTATGACTACTCAATAAATTACCACAATGGGAAAGAGAACAAGGTGGATATTGAAATGATTTAAAAGGATCATATTATTTTACCTATGATAAGGATCATAAAAGATCCAATATTCTGGTATTTATAAAGGATACAGCTATAAATCATAAAAAATGTGTATAAATATTATCTTTCTCAATTTAGTCTTCAAGTATCTATCCATTTTGGAATATGGAGGTGTAGAAGAAATTCTAGAATTTTAGAAAAAGGTAAAAAATGATTATGAGTTCAACATTGATTGATATGGAATGATATGGTTTAGAAACCATGTATGTGATTTCTTCATACCATATTTGATGAAGGTTCTATGGGATGTGGTTCATAGTTCATTATTCTTTATTTATAAAATATATACAACGATGTATAGATTCGTGAAACAATATTTCTAGTGGAACAGTATGAAGAGAGACATTGATGTGTATGTATTACAGTGCATGGTATATTATCATGATAAATCTATGAGATAGTGGTATAAAAATATGTTACATCTATTACCCATATAATAATGTAAATGGGAAAATATCACCCTATATTTTATCATTTGAAGCCACCAAATTTTTAAAATCCATAATGCTTTTGGGGTTTTAGTTGATCACCATTAAAATTCAGAATACTTCATTTCTATCCAAGAATATTTCCCTCTATATAAGCTTTATATAATTCATATTATGAAATTATTAAGGTTTTATGAAGTACCACATTCTATGGTATCTAATCAAGATCTAGGGTTTATAATGTTATTCTAGTGAAGTCTCTAGTAGACTCATCATATATAGATGATTTTCATTAACATAAATCATACAAACAAATATGGTATGTCTAAGATAACTATTCACACCCTATAAGATATATTGAGATCTTTTACATTTTAATTTTAATGTTTTTTTGGGATCAACACCTTACTCAGGTCATGTTTTCTTGAAAAAATATAGTTCACTTGAGCATTCATATGGATCGTTATGAATCCCTCTATTGAATGATGTGTAAAACTCTAAAGTGTCAGGGTGAATTCAAGGAATAAACTAAAATGGTATGTAGTATGGATATGTAAATAGAAGTGAATGTTATATCTATTTAGAAAAAAAACTACCACTTGATGGAAAATTTATCCTAGTAATCATATAATAGATCTAGAGTTCAAAGTTTGTGAGAATTATTTTTCTGAAATTATCCACTAGAGAAGTTAATTTGATTATGACGGAATGGAAATAAGATCCCTAGTTATATTGTTCTCTTAGATATTCATTATTTAGTAGGAATGGTAGCTTATTGCATTGTGTTTCCACTGAACAACTCTATTGTTTAAAATGTGTTCCACATATCTCTTCTAATGAGGTATATACATGATCATTCACATGTTCTGGTCTGAGAGGTCATAATATAAAAGATTTTTCTTCCATATAATGAAATATTACTTGGAATCATGGATCTTATAGATATAGTGATATAGAATAATAATACTCATCTGGTTAAAAATCATTGGAGAAATCAAAAATTTGAAAACACTACTTGCGATTCCAATAATATATTGAAAGAGATATATCATAATTTTCTGTATTATAGTGGAAAATTTTTGAAGATAAAATTCATTTCAAGGTGGGTAGAATATATCCTCCTGATATTTTATGACATAGTTCCAAATATTTTTTTCCAATGATACCATGTGTTATAAGAAGAAATTTGTTTAGCAAACCACAACATACTATTAAAAAATAATTACTTAATGTGACAATTATCACCAATATATTTAAATAAAAGTTTTAAATAAAAATAAATAAATTATAAAAACATTATTCTTTACATATTTAAAAAGGAAATTATTTTTACCAACAAAAAAATGAAAAAAATCATTTTAATATCAAGGATTGGTTTTTCTAAAAAATAGTTTCTCCACTTAATGTGTATTCATCTAAATAATTTAAATTTAAAACTTTTAATAAATGATTGTAATTAAATTTATATATTACATATTAAATAAAATGTTTAAACATTCATTTAATGTTTTTTCGGGTCATGGGATAATAATAAATCCACTTTTTAAAAAATTTATTTTTCTAAAAAATGATCTTGGAATAATTTTGACCACATATATTAAAATAAAATTTTTCTACAAAAAGAAATTTAATTGTGAAAACATTATTCTATATTTCTAATAAGTAGTTCTAAATTTTTTAATTATTCATATTTTATTTTTTATTATGAATTGTTACCATACTAAATTTATGTAAACCGAGTAATGGTAAAACTAGTAAAATAGGGTTAAAATATTAGTATAAAGATTTAAAATTTAACAAATACTTTCCTTTATTCCATTAAATGAGTTTAGATTATTCATTTCTATCTGATTCACATATATATGGTAACTTAGTACCATATTAATTTAAATATAACCTTTAAAATTATTTTAGAAAAGAATAAATACAAAATTTCACTCTCTTGACATTGGTTTCTATAAAATAATTACATATGTATACAAAGGGTATAAGTTCGGTAATTTTTTTTATTTAAAATATAAAAAAATTATCGTATTAATTTATTTATAATTGTTTTAATTGAATAATTACCTTAAAATTCAACACAATAACAACACATTATATATTCAATTAGTAGTAAAATAAAATAAATTGTTTTAAAAATATTGAAGGTAATAAATTTTATGGGAATTCATGTGTTCCAAGAATTTTTTTTTGTACATAAAAAATTCGGGATGTGTTAAAAGACTATTTCCGAATTCCATCTTTATCTTGGTGTCTATAAAGTCAAATTAAAATAATACTTCAAAAATTGTCATTAATTATATTTTATAAAAATAATACCTTAATAACGGATTTAAAATTCATTAGAATATTATATTCATCCAATTTAGGGTAATATGGTTTAAAATATCAACCATATTCATTTTATTGTTAAATTTTCCATTTATGATAACATCCTTAACCTTTGATGATAGAAATAGTTATTACTTAAGTTAAGGTTAAATATTTTTAAAAAGGGGGTTAATCCAAATGAAAAGTTTTAAGAAGACACAAAAAGCTAATAAAATTTAATTTTATAGTGTATTTGGTACCCTATACTCTTTTTATTTTAATTATTTTCTATTTTGATGAATTTATTTTGATAATTACTTAATTGTATTTTAATCTCTTATTAAATTCCAAGGGTGTCATTTCCCTCTCTTATAAAAGTACACCCCTCATTCCCCTTGTTTACACCACATAAATTATTATATCTTGACTAAAACCTACCAAATTCCATTTTAGACATTTCCATCAATGTTATAAGGGTTTATTTCTCCCCAAAATTCTTACCCTAGGGTCATCAAGAGGATATCTTAAAGTGTTCTTTCAAAGAAGAGGTAATATCCTTAACTAATTTTCTTTCATTTTACATCTTATTTTATTTCCTAAAATATGTGGTATTTATCCAAATATAATAAAATTAATATAATATATAAATGTTATTATGTTTATGAATCCACAATAATCCACCCCTTTCAATTCAAATGGTAAGTGAAAGTATCGCTTCTATATACATGCGACCTAAAGTTTCCACATAGTGAAACAATTCATTTTCCATCGCTATATATCATGGATGGGTTTAATGATGGTTTTAATTTTGATATATTATATTTATTAAATAATTATGCTTCTGTAATGATAATATCATTTCTTCCTTCATACCTTTAAATTTTTTGGAAAATGATAACGTTGCTTTTGAGTATGTGGGGACTACCACCTCCATGTGATCCCATTTTTTTTATGAATCACTGGTATTGTAATAAGGAGGTATTTAATAATTATATTTGATTTATTAGTTATAATAATAATTTTTTATAGTTGAATAATTATTTACCTTTATTTCATTCTATCCATGAAAAGGTGAGAATAGTGTTTAGGCTTACATACGTTAGACCATCTTCCTTGATGATATAATTCATTTTTATATCTCTGATTTAAAAGATGAATATATATATATATATATATATTATATATAAGAAATTTATATCAGAATAAAAACAATGCAGATGATGGAACCAAGATCAAGGTTCATGTCTAAAACTACCGAACAAAAACATACTTGAAAATCGAAACAGTTATCACCCAGAATAGTGAATTTAATAAATAATTGTTAACAAATGGGTGAAAAAACATTATAAGTAAATCAAATATTATGTGTTATATATTTTAATGGTTCTATTATATATTTATAATAAATCTATATAAATTATACCTGAGGTTTGATCTTCTATGAAGGAAGTCAGACCAAAGGAAAAGGTTTTATGATACAATCTAAATATTTATGATTAAGTTTTGTTGATGAAATGTCTTAGTGTATATATAAAGATTTTTCTTATTTTTTATTTATTTTTATAGATCACAGAATTTCCTTTCAATTCCATTCTTAAAAAAATCAAGATATTGAATGAATTTTTTTCAAAGAAAACTAACTTTATTTCCCACCATCATGAATGATCAAGTAAGAACCCAGTTTTTGCTATAAAAGACTTTGGAACATTATTGATGTTATTCCAGAGCAGCTCCTTCAGACGGCGTGCAATTCTGAGCCCCAATGTGGCTGGAATTAATTTTTCAGTGCGTTCACACTGGGAACACCAATTAAATAGAATAACTCCTAAACAGTATCTCAGATGGGAAAACTGAGGGCACCGTTGAGTCTGGAGCATTCCGTTTACCCTAGGAGAGGTGTAATTTTGTGCCGGTGCGATCCTCCTGTGAAAAATGCCACCAGGGGCATTTTCATAACTTAGCGTCCTCGGACGTTAAGTTTTATAACTTTTGAACGAGGCCTCCGATTAAATTTATGAGACCGCGGTTGTGCTCAGGAGGTGGTGTTTACCCTATGGGAGACTTAACACTGACCCCGCCGAAAGTTCAAGTACAGGGTCTACGGGGGGGGGGGGGGGTGGTTAAGTGTTTTCGATTTAAACAACACCCCCACCATCTTCTCCGCCTTCACCCTTCCCAGGAGGTTTCCTCTCGATGATATTCACCCCTATCCTCCACCACTCTGGCAAGGTACGACGGACCTAGCGGACCAATTGTGAAGCTTCAGGATATGCCCAACGAGGTAGGAGGTTTCGTGCTTCGTTTTGGTTTCCGCTTTGTCTTTAAATTTAATTTCCTATTTCGAATTGTTGTCCGATCGTCAATCAAAGCCACCAGTTTCATAGGGATTGATTCAATCTTCCCAACTATACTTTCAGATCGAATATTCAAGTCCTGCGTCGTCTGGGGTGGCACTAGGAAGTTTCCCACCTGTTTTCCCTTTTTCTGGCTATTCCTGGGAGGTCTGGTGAGTGACGGTGGCGGCATGGTGCATTCCAGGCAACAGTGGCGGATTTACAGAACGGTGGCACGGCGGCGGGATCCTCAGTGGCTATGGCTTTGTGCGGCACGGCAGCGGCTCCAGGTGGCGGAAGAGGTCGATGGTGAGGCGGACTGGGTCGCGTCGCGCGACCCCGAGCAGGGACCGAGACCGGCCTTCGGCGGGTCTCCACAGAATACCGCGACCAGCCACGAGGGACGGTCGACACCCTGTGGACCTGGAGTCCATTGATGGACCACACGCCTATGCCATAGGCAGGGGTGGCTAGCCAGGCTGGACGGCACGGGCCGGCCCAGACCGGTCTGAACGGGTGGATGAGGCTGGTCTATCCCAAGGGGATTCGTCCCCTCGACGTTGGACACCCGTAATCTTCACTATGGGTGTTTGTTTTGGGTGTCGTCTATGGTAGTGTAATAATCGGCTTGAGATGAACATTCTGATATGGTTTTGGGGGTTTTAATTCATGAGACGAGGTCCTCAGTGGTGTGGCACGCCCATTAAGTGGATTGGCGATATTCCAGGGGTTCTTGTTTTGGGCGGCACGAACACTTCCGGAGTCCGCTTTGTGAGCCGTCAGTGGAGTTGGGACCCTGGCATCGAGACATAGTTTTCTAGGGCGGTTTTAGGCGTTGATATCAGAGTTGAGGTGTGGGCCCCATAGCCCATCTTTCGAGTTGTACGCAACAATTTGTAGCTTTGTCAGCGGACGTCCATTCGGAGCGTGCGGGCAATCGATTCTAGGTGTTTTTCCGAGGGTATTATAATGGCGCAATCTAACCGCCTTAATTCAGAATGGTGGAGCGAGCCCTATGAGGGTTGTTTTGGGCGTTGGTGGTGAATTCCATCTTTATCACCGGGTGTCCAATTTGGACAAGTGATTTGTCAATCGTGTGTACTTCTCTAAGAGGATCACAGTGGTGCGATCCTTTTGTTGTGTTTCAGGATAGTGATGTGGGTCCCACGTAGCACCGCTCGTGTGTGGTGCGGAGAAATGCATCTTCTTCTCTATACACTCATTCCATGCATGTAAACAGTCAATTTGATGTGTTTTTTTTAGGGGATCGCAATGGTGCGATGCGCCCGACTATTTTCGGGGCTGAGGATCGGGACCACGAGACGTCATTTGGGTGTAAAGCTGTGTTGGAAAACTTTTTCTTGGATATCCATTTGAGGTGAGTAGATAGTCTATCTCACATTTTTTTTCCATGAAGATTAAAACATTATGATCCATTTGGATGTGCAGAGCCTCATTCGTGATCTCACTAAGTGTGGAAGCATGAAAGGTGTACTGGTGGTGGTTCTTCCTGCGGTGTTTGTAGGGAACCCTTGTCATGTGATCATGTTCACTCCTGTGAGAGTGAAGTTAGTGTGTAATGTGGAGTGTTTGGTCATGATAGGGTCGTGGAGGAAGCAAGTTGGTGAATTTACATTTACACCCTTCGCGTTGACATCGGTTGTTGTGTTCACGATATCCTTTGGGCTAGAAATGTGTTATACTCTAGGACTATACAGGAATTCCTGGAGGTGCATGTTGTGGTTTGTAACCAATGAAATTTTTTCTTGGTTTGGAGATGAGTTGGGGCCGCATGTTGTGAGGGCCCCATATGCATGCCGTGTTCTGCTTTACATTTCATTGATCTCTCGCGACATAGAGGGTCCCTCTGTTCACGATGGTTTAGACCAGTAGGGTTGAGTGGTTTCCCATGGTTTTCTTATCGACGGTGTGATAGGCAGAGTTTTTTGGGTTCCCCTTTTTTCCTTTAGCCCTGTGGGCTTTTAGTATCACGTCCCTTCGTGTTCCCTGGTAGAGTTTTTGTGGATTTGGTGTGACCAATACTTTACACGGGAACCGATTCTCTACATAGGATGTTGTTTGAAGTAGGGTATAAAGACCCAGTGAGCCTGGGTGTAGATTACCTAGCCGAGTAGTGAGATCATATCCTCCTTCTACAATATACCAGGACGTGTTTCCCTATGCAAAGCTCCAGGTATCGGTGTGGCCCACACTACACGGGCGTTGAACCTCTATGAGATGATTTGTTCTGGAGTTGGGTGGTTGTGCGATACCCACTCGGTGTTCTGTTAGCTAGTGTTGTACCATCCAGTATGGATGGATAGAGTAGTTCTAGGTTTACACTCCAGTGAGGCTAGGCAATGGGTTGGTCATAGGCTTTTTCGGGTTTACCCTCTAGCGGGGCTGGGCAGTGGGTTGCTCGTTGACCTCTTAGGGTTTAGCCTCCAACAAAGACTAGGTAGTGGGTTACCCAACGAACTCTTAGGGTTTACCCTCCAACAGAGACTGGGAAGTGGGTTACCTGATGACCTCTTAGGGTTTACCCTACAGTAATGACTGGATAGTGTGTTACCCGATGACCTCTTAGGGTTTAACCTTTAGCAGAGATTGGGCAGTGGGTTACCTGATGACCTCTTAGGGTTTACCCTCTAGCAGAGACTGGGTAGTGGGTTACCCGATGACCACTTAGGGTTTACCCTCCAAGAGAGACTGAGCAGTGGGTTACCTGACATCCTCTTAGGGTTTACCCTATAGTAAAGACTAAGAAGTGGGTTACCCGATGAACTCTTAGGGTTTACCCTCCAGTGGGGATGTGCAGTGGGTTACTCGATGACTTCTTTCAGACTCAGTCCTTTCTATTAGGCTAGCCTCTGGCTTTTATTCGTGACATCCGAAGTGGGGCCCTTGGTTGTACGGGTCGGCGAAGTGATATTTTTGAATTTGAGAAGACCTCTTAACTGTGTGATAGTGAAGAGGTGTGGTTTGACTTTCCCCAGAACTCTCAAGTATGAGGGGAACTTTCCCCACAAAGACACGTCCTTCTGACTCGACCTAAAACCGTGCAGGAAAGTCAGTGCTGACCAAAGTGAATAGTGTTAGGGTGTAGTAATTTAAGCCCCTTGGTTTGTGGTTTGGACAGATGTGCAGGATGCTGGGTATCGATGGTGTTTACTTCTGGGATTTTTGGCTACTCACTTTCTTGGGCTGAGCTACGGGATGTAGATCCCCTTACAATATTGTTCAGGGTTCCTGATTGAGCATATGGATATGTATATACCTTGTTACAGTACCCACTCATGGGGTTTTGTTACTCACTTTCTAGGAGAGGTGAGGTCGCGCGGGGAATGCCGTGTGATTTCCGTGTCTAGATTCTTGTCGTCGGATGAGTCTACTCTCCTACTATAGGTAGTGAGGAGTCGATGAGAAGGTTCATCTTCTCACCATTTTTAGCTCCTTGTGTTTGGATGAGTCTACTTATTTTCCCTTGTTGGGTTGAGCTGTTACTCTACTGTACTCTTTACTGCAGTCTCTGTCATTCTCCTTTACTATTCCCTGTTTGATCTACTGCTCACCTCTTCAGTTCCTCCTTTGTTTCTCCCTCGAGCTTTTGGGGTATCCTACTGAGTATTTTTATACTCACCCCTAATTGGGCTTTTCCTAAACTTGGATTTCCCTTACAGACGATGGACCGGTCGATCGTGACTTTATAATATCTTAGGAGTTTGGGAGCATGAACCGCGTATGGTGGTCATAGTCGGGTTCTAGGTGAGGGACCCTCCCAGCTATTGTACTATTGTTTACATGTTTCCAGGTTGTGGAAATTTTTTAATTGGGTGCGTGTTTTTCCATTTTTCTTTTCAGTTTACCTTCAACATTTTACTTTGTATTGTTTAGAGGTCGATTCACTTTTGTGGTTGTTTATAACAGTTTGTACTTTACTTTTCCTTTTACTCTGCACTTTAGCATTGAGTGGGGTCCGTGTGTGTGTGTATTGGTACTAAGGAAAAGGCCTCCCTAAGTTGATTATCTTTCATCACTTGTCTCTAGCCCCTGGCCAATGGAGGCGGTCTTGGGGTAATTGCGGCTCGAGCCCAGGTAGGGTCGGGTTGTGAATAAGTGGTAACAGAGGTGGCTCATTCTTTGGGACGTTGTTCGAACATCCCTAAAAAGGAATTGTTTGGGATCTAGGGGAACAATGTCAACATTTCTCAAGAGCGGCTCTCAGGCTTGGGAGTCCAGTGATGGTGAGGCGGCCGATGTATCTATTCACTAGGACCCTGATAACCGGCTTGTTGACTCGTCATGTTAAGTCACTTGTTGCAGCAAAATTGGTTTGTGAATCATATAGGATTGAGTCTTGACTGTCCTTCTCGAGTCAGCTCCCCATTGTTGTTACTATTATATACATATATTCTTATCTGACCGGGGAACTCCTTGATAACATTCAGGTTTTCTCCGAAAAGATATCCAGCCCGGATACCAGCTTTGGTTCGTAACGACGACCCTGTGAGAGATGAGGCCTCAGTGCATGACCCATCATGCGAGTCCCTTTCTCTGGGTGGCCCGATAGCAGCACCCCCACCTGGTGAGTAGCAGACAGCTCTAGTAGAGCAGAAAGATCTTGAGCGCAGGTTGAGTGTGCTCGATGACTTCCAACGATAGAGACCGCTGGGGTTCAGTGGTGAGCCATACCCTCAGGCAGTAGAGGTTTTGCTCGAGATAGTGGTTTTCCTCTTCAGTCTTGCGCAGACACCAGCAAATCAGTGGGTGGCATTGGCAGCCAACCTTTTCCACGGAATATCTGGGCATTGGTGGAGTCTGGTGACTCAGTTACTTGATGATTCGTTACTTTCATGGGGTGACTTTCAACTGTGGTTTTTTGAGGAGTTTTACCCCTCCTACTTACGCTCTGTTCTGATCCAGGATCTCTTGCAGTTTCAGCATGGACGGATGATGGTGACTGAATACGCGACTAGTTCTGAAGACCGTGCACATTTTTACCCGGACATGGTCCATGACAGCAACTTATGATTGCAGAAGTTCAAGGAGGGTCTCCATAGAGAGATTCGTGCTATCATAGTACCATTGGGAATTCCCACTTATGTCGAGCTGCTAGAGAATTCAATGGTGACAGAGAGCTTCCTGTCACATTTTACAGTTGGTGGTGGCAGTAGGCATGATAGATTCGACACGTCTACTGCAGCTAGCAGGCCCCATATGACAGATCCTTGATGCAGGTGGTATTCCCACCACCGGTTTCAGAGATGTGGTAATGCACCACTATGGCGGCAAAGCGCAGGGCCACAGATGAGGAGAACCTTCTCTGAGTGTGTTTTGGGCCGTGGTCATACACCATAGTGGCCCCGGAGGGCACCGGGGCAACCCAGAGAGCGCATGTTCTATGCTTGTGATGGGCGAGGTCACTTGGAATGGGACTTTCTGACCAGGTATGCTGAGAACTTTGGGTAGGCAGTGGGTGCAACACCACGACAGGGGCAGCGCTGTGATCGAAGTGGTACCCAGAGAGGTGGTGCTAGTAGAGGAGCGGGAGAAACTAGAAGCGAGGGAAGACATTATGAGGTCTTCCCATCACCACCATGCAGTCCACATCAGGCCCCGGGAGTTGAATGTTGGGCTCGGGGACAATAGAGAGCATTGGATTTTTATGATCCTGCAGAGCATGAAGTGACAAGAGGTGCGCTTTATGGATCTTATAATTTTTGTAGTATAATTGTTAGAATTTGTGTGTGAAATGCATTTTCTCTCTGGTCCTTGGTTGAGTTGTTTCCAAGGTGACACAGGGCATCGGGTGTAACCCTATGTTGGTATAGTAGGAGGTGTAGAACCTTTTCCATTAGTCGATGGTGTCGACTCCATTGCTTTTCGAGCATGTAAGAGAGTATTGGTTGCGAGACATCGACTGTGAAATCTTGCGTGACCAGATATCCTTGGGTGTTTTACCCTACATATATTCTGAAGGAGGGAATCACTAGGATTTGTCCCAGGTCCAAACAGTGATTACAGTCGCAGCGTGCGACGTAGATGTGAAACTGGGGAGGTGAGCTACCGCTGAGGTCCTTCGGGCCATTTGAGCCCTTGTGAAGGGATGGCGAGGTCCCCACCGCCTTGACCTAAACCCCAAAGGATGGTTTGGGTGCATAATGTCTCCCATGTGGCTCACATGAGGTGAAGTGTGCATGAACCTGTGAACATCATCATTGAGGGAAAACCCCATGCGAATGGACCAAATCCTTTTTTCCCTGCACGGTGATGCAGAACTGTGAAAGAGTTCTTCTAGGTAAGAGAGATCCAGGTGTAGGATTAGTACCCTGAGTTGTTTCCCTAGTTTTTCTTTTCAAGGAATAAAATATTAAAGGATGGAATGATTTAAGAACATGGTTTTTGCTATAAAATACTTTGGAACATTCTTGATGTTATTCCATAGCAGCGCCTTCAGACGACATGCTATTCCGAGCCCCGGTGTGGCTAAAATTAATTTTTTGTGTGTTCACAATGGGAATGCTGATTAAACAGAATAAATACTAAATGGTAGCTCGTACAGTAAAAATGACGGCACCGTTGAGTCCGGATCATGCTGTTTACCATAGGAGGGGTGTAATTTTCGCGGGCGCGGGCCTCCTAAGAAAAATGCAACCAGGGGTGTTTTCATAATTTAGTAGCCTTAGACGTTAATTTTTATAACTTTTTAATGGGGACTCAAATTAAAATTTTGAGACCTCTGTTGTGCTCGGGAGGTGTTGTTTACCCCAGGGGATACTTAACCCCGACCTCGTCGAATGTTTGGGTACGTGGTCTACGGGAGGGGGGTTTAAGTGTTTTCTATTTAAACACCACCCCACCCTCTTCTCTCCCTTACCCTTCCCTGGAAGTTTCCTCTCAACGATCTTCTACCCTCTCCTCCACCACTCGGGCAAGGTGCGGTGGCACTGGCGGACCAATTGTGAAGCTTCGGGCTACGCCCAATGAGGTAACAATTTTAATTCTTTGTTTTGGTTTCCGCTTTGTTTTTTAATTTAATTTCCTGTGTCGAATTGATGTCCGATCATCGAGTGAAGCCCTGGTTGCGTAGGGCTTGATTAAATCTTCCCAACTATCCTTTCAGATCACATTTTTGAGTCCCAGGGCATCCGAGGTGGCCTCGAGAAGTTTCCCGGCTGTTTTTCCCTTTTTACGGCGGTTCCAGGGAGGTCCAGTGAGTGACGGCGGCGGCGCAGAGCGTTCCAGGTGATGACGGCGCGGTTCCAGGGATGGAGATGACTTTTAGGGATGGCGGTGTGGTGGTAGGACCCTCAATAGCAGTGGCTTCACGCGGCATGACGACAACGAGCAAGGTCGACGGAGAGGCGGACTCGGGCCGCGGCACGTGACCCCAAGCGGGGACCGAGACCCGCCTTCGGTGGGTATCCACGGAAGACCGCAGCCGGCCATGAGGGATAGTTGGAGTCGTGTGGACCCAGGGTCCCTAGCCGGGCCACGCGACTATGCCGCAGGCCGGCACGGGCTGGTCCATACTGGGCAGACCGGCCGGACCAGGCTGGTCCAGCCCAAGGGGATTCATCCCTTCAACTTCGGACACCTGTAATATTCACTACAGATGTCTATTTTGTGTGCCATCTGTGACATCATAATCCTCGGCTCGAGAAGAAAATATTGAGATGGTTTCAGGGGTTTTAATTCCCTAGACGGGGGCCTCAGTGGAACGACATGTCCGTTAATTGGATTGGCATTATTCCGGGGGTTATTGTTTTGCGCTGCACAGAAACTTCCGGAGTCCGCTTTGGGCGCCGTCAGTGGCGTTGGGAACCTGGAATCGATACAAAGTTTTCTGGGGTGGTTTCAGGCGTTGAAAACAGTGTATAGGCATGGGCCCCATGACTCGTCTTTTGATCTGTATGCACCAATTTTCAGCTTTTTCATCGGATGTTTGTTCGGGGCATGCGAGCAGTCGATTCTGGGTTTTTTCTGAGGGCATTGCAATGTAACTATCTGACCACTTTAATTATGCATGGTGGAGCAGGCCCTACGTGGGTCATTTTGGGCATTGGCAGTGAATCCCATCATTATCACTGGATGTCCATTTTGGATAAGTTATTAGTAAATCTTGGGTACATTTTTAGAGGATCCCAATGGTGCAATCCATTTGTTGCGTTTCAGGACCGTGATGTGGGTCCCACGAAGCACCGCTTGTGTGCGGTGTGGATAAATGTATATTTTTATCAATACATCCATTCCACATGTGTAAGCAGTCAATTCGAGGTGTTTTTCAGAGCGGGTCGCAATGGTGTGATGCGCCCAACTATTTTAGGGGCTGAGGCTGGGGACCACAGGACACCATTCAGGTATAAAGTGGTATTGGACAACGTTTCTATCAGATATCTGTTTGAGGAATGTATATTGTATATCTCATGTGTTTTTCCACGAGGATTACAATGGTACCATCTGTTTGGATGTGCAGATCCTCATTCGAGATCTCACTAAATGTGGAAGCATGAAAGGTGTACTGGTGGTGGTCCATCCTGCGGTGTTTGTAGGGAAACCCTGGTGTGTGATCGTATTCACTCTTGTGAGAGTGAAGTTAGTGTTTAATGAGGAGTGTTTGGCCATGTTAGGGTCATAGAGGAAGAATGTTTGAGAAGTTACTTTTACACACTTCGCATTGACATTGGGTGTTTTCTGCATGATAGCCTTTGGGCTGGAAATGTGGTATACTCTGAGAGTATACAGGAATGACTGGAAATGCATGTTGTGGTTTATACCCAAGGAAATTTATGCATGGGTTGGATATGAGTTGGGTCCACATGTTGTGAGGGACCCATATGCACGCCGTGTTCTATTTTATGTACCTTTGATCTCTCGCGACGTAAAGGGTACCTTTTTTCACGATGGTTTAGACCAGTAGGGTTGAGTGGTTTCCCCTGGTTCTGTTCTCGACGGTGTGATCGGTGGAGTTGTTTGGGTTCCCCTTTTTTCAGCCATGTGGGATTTCAGTATCATGTCCCTTCTTATTCCCTGGTAGAGTTTTTGTGGATTCATTTTGAACAATACATTACGCAGGCACTGATTATCTACCCAGGAGGTTGTTTCTAGTAGGGTACGGAGCCCCAGTGAGCTTGGGTGCATATTCCATAGCCGAGTAGCGATATCATATCCTCCTTCCATGATCTACCATAATGTGTTTCCTTAGGAAGAGCTCCAGGTATCAACATGACCCACACTACATGGGCGTTGAACCTCTACTAGATGAATTGTTCTGGAGTTCGGTGGTTGTGCGATACCCACTCCATGTTCTGTTGGCCAGTGTTGTACCATTCAGTAGGGATAGCTAGAGTAGTTCCTGGTTTACCCTCCAGCGGGGCTGGAATGTGGGTTGCTCATCGACTTCTTTGGGTATACCCTCTAGCATGGTTGGGAAGTAGGTTACTCATTGACCTCATAGGGTTTACCCTCCATCAGAGACTGGACAGTGGGTTACCCAACGTCCTCTTAGGGTTTACCCTCCAACAGAGACTGGGCAGTGGGTTACTCGACAAACTCTTCGGGTTTACCCTTCAGTAGAGACTGGGCAGTGGGTTACCCAATGACCTCTTAGGGTTTACCCTCCAGCAGAGACTAGGCATTGTGTTACCCGATGACCTCTTAGGGTTTACCCTCCAGCAGAGACTGGGCAGTGGGTTACCTGATAACCTCTTAGGGTTACCCTCTAGAATAGACTGGGTAGTGGGTTACCCAACGACATCTTAGGGTTTACCCTCTAGCGGGGTAGGGAAGTGGGTTACTCGACGACTTCTTTCAGACTCAGTCCTTTATACTGGGCTAGTCTGTGGCTTTTCTCCATGACTACCATAGCGGAACCCTTGGTTGTAAGGGTCGGTGATATGACAGCTTTGACTTTGAGAAGACCTCTCTACTGTGTGATAGTGAATAGGTGTTGTTTGACTTTCCCGAGAACTCTCATGTGTGAGGGGTGCTTTCCTCACCAAAATGTGTCCTTGTGAAGTGACCTAAAACCGTACGGGTGAGTCAATGCCGCCCAAAGAAGATAGTGTTAGGGTACGGTGATTTGAAACCCTTGTCTTGTGGTTTGGGGCATACGTGCAGGATGCTGGGACTCGATGGTGTTTACTTTTGGGACTGTTGGCTACTCACATTCTTGGGCTGAGCTACGGGATGGAGATTCCTTTACGATCTTGTTTGGGTTTCTTGATTGATCATATGGATATGTATATACCTTGTTGCAGTACCCACACCTTGGGTTTGGTTACTCTCATTCCAGGATAGACGATGACACACGTGGTATGCCACGTGCTTTCCGTGTCTAGCTTCTTGTGGTTGGATGAGTCTACTCTCCTACTATAGGTAGCGAAAACTCAATAAGATGTTTCATCTTCTCATCATTTCAAGATCCTAGTGTTTGGACGAGTCTACTTCCTTTCTCTTGTTGGGTTGAGCTGTTACTCTATTGTACTCTTTACTTCACTCTCTGTCGTTCTCCTTTACTATTCCCTGTTTGATCTACATCTCACCTCTTCAGTACCTCCTTTGTTGCTACATCGAGACTTTGGGGTATCCTACTGAGTATTTTATTACTCACCCCTGCTTGGGCTTCACCCGCACTTGGTGTGCCCTTATAGACGACAGACCTATCGATCGTGACGTCAGATGAGCTTAGGAGTTCGGGAGATTGAACCGCATATGGTGGTCGTAGTTAGGTTCAATGTGAGGGACCCTCCCAGCTGTTGTACTTTTGTTTACCTGTTGCTTGGTTGTGGTACTTTTCTGGTTGGGCACGTTTTTATCCCTTTTTCTTTACATTTTACCTTTAGCATTTTACTATGTATTGTTTAGAGGTTTATGCACTTTTTTGGTTGTTTATAGAAGTTAGTACATTAATTTCCCTTTTACTCTGCACTTCTACATTGAGTGGTATGTGTGTGTGTGTACAGGTACTTAGACAAAGGCGTCCTTGAGTTGTTTATCTTTCGGCGCTTGTCGCCAGCCCCTGGCCTATTGAGGCAGGCTTGGGGTAGTTTCGGCTCAAGCCCGAGTAGGTTCGGGTCATGAAAGATTAATGTATTTATGTTTTATTTAAAATATTTAAAGATAATTTTAAAAGAAAATGTTTTAATTAATATTTTCAATCATAATATTTTAAAAAATGTTATTAAAAAAAGAAAAGGTAATTTTACTCAAAAATGTTCCAAGTGATCATTTAAAATCATTTTCCTTATATGATGACATCCTTTGATTTTTATTAATGTTTACTAGAGATATGATTCAATGATATCATACGTAGTATTTTTATGGATACTTTATTTTTATAATGAAATTATTTTTATGAAACCTATAACATTTTGATGTGTCATACTATGGTGAAATGATGAAATTATTATGACTCTCGTTTCATTTTTATGGGTTATGCTATGACAAAATTTCAATAAAAACTATTTTTATCATGTATAATCATATGATAAATGTTTTATAATTTTTTGGATCACATATATATGGTTTTTGTTATGTGAAGGGTGGGGATATAATTATACATCCCTCTAATGCATTTTGAAAATATAGATATATAATATGATAAACTAGGATAGAATTGAAAATGAACCTAGTTCAGTAAGGGACTATTTATTCTATGATAGTATTGAGAGTGAAACATAAATACTATGATGGTTTCTGGAATAAAACCAATCCATTATTATCTTCTTACTAGTAATTTTTTACTATTAAGGAAATTATTTTTTGTGCGTTTATGAATTACACAAAATTATGTCTTTTACCAATTTTATGTTTTCATGGATCATATTATTTGATTCCTTGATGATATAAATATTATGAACTTTTGAACATTATTCAATAACTAACGATTAATATTTATGATATACATGGTATAGTTTTTAAATTATATTTCCTTGTTTTCATGAACTTATACTCATTTTATATTTATGTGATCATTGATATCTCTATTTTTTCCCCTTACTAAGAAATGAAAAATTCCATTTCTTAACATTCACCATGTTATGAAGAAATGTATTTTATATGAAATTCCAAAAACCGGTGATATTTATAAGAAATTATCGAGGTATATTATAGTTCACTTATGAACCCGTTTTTTATGTATCCAAGTTTCAAAATATACTATACCTATATGATTATGGAATGGATCATTATGTTATGTAATATATATTCATCTAATATGATTTAATGTAAATATATATGAAAACCATTAGTATATATATCAATTCCCTATTGGCACAATGACCTTTAAATTACATTACACATACGCCTAAGGGAACACATCCCATAAATGTTTATTTACAGCAAACTAAAGTTAAACAACCACTCCCCCAAACCTTCTTTAATTTTTCATCTAGATCGCCACATGAGGATTATATCATCTAGTAGTTCCCTATATAGAGCTTCATTGGGAAAGGAAATTACTTTTATTTCCCTCATTCAATCATGATTACAGTTGGCTCTATTTGGTGACTCATACTACTATGATTGATCATATTCTGTCTCCTCATCTATTGTCTAAGATCATCTTCACAACTTCTTGACGGTTCTATTTCCTAAATAACTTGGATGTCATAAATCCCTTTTTGCCAAAATTCCCACTTTTGTGAAAAGAAATCATGTTTAGGAAGAATTTACAATTGTTACTTTACCCAACTATAGATCCTACTACAATAACATCCCTCCTATAGTCCTAAATTACTGCTACCAAGCCTCTAAAAATTCACTCCAACATAGGTTTCAGGTAGGAAAATAATTTTACTTTACCACTTAGGTATTCCCTACCACATAAATCATCATTAATGAAAAAAATTATTGTATATAAATTTAAAAAATAACCATGATATTTAAATAATTGAAGAATAGTCCAATCATCGTATGAATTAATGTTCATCTCCAAAAATCTGAATCATAGATTTCTCAATAAATATAACATAAACAAGAAAAATAATTCTTACAAATAACTATAATGAAATTACATATCATATAAATAATAATACGAATTATTTTAATTCTTTAGTATAATAAAACATATGCTATGGTAAAAACATTAACATAATAGGGATGATTTTATGCGTTATCTATGGGATCTTTCAAACCACTTATACATATTTTTTTAGTTTTTCATGATTTATAGAGATATTAAATATTTATAAATAATTTTGATTTAATTATCTATAACATCCTAAACAATATAACATAGCCTTCGGTATTCTTAATTAAATATTATGTAGAGTTTTAAGTCTATGGTTTATTCTCATTTAAAACCTGAATAAATCTTAAGTTCCTCAAATATTTTAGTAATGATTCTTATATTTTATATTTTTAGTTATGAATTTCCCTATCGCATTGATTCTTTTCTATCATAAAATTGATGTCCAAACATTCATTATTACAAAAGAATTTTTTCTATAGTGGTAATCACATGTGGTGAATATTCAATATCTCATAGTCCAATTTTCATGAATTTAATCAAGAATAGATAATGGAAGACTAGAGTTAATAAAATGTGAACCCATTTTCAACCTACTTCATATCACATAGCAATCAAAATTCATTTTTATGAATATATATAGATATATATTCATATTTTAAGATTAATTCCTATGTAAAAATGTAAATCATCACCATATTTCTCAAATTAACTCAAAAAATCCATCCATTTTTGAAAAACTAAAATTGATTTATATTAATTGAAAATCATCATAAAACACTTTTACTCAAATAATAAATTTATTATAGTATATTATATCTTAGTATTTTTCAATTTCATTAAATATGAACCTCCCTCAATAATTCTCCTTTTCCCAACTATTATTCTCAATAATTTTTCATTTATCAATTATTGTTAATAGATCAATTATTTAATCTTATTTTTAAAATATCATCATCATTGAGGATACATATCAACATGATACAATGATAAAAAAAACCTTAATACTAATTGATACATATCATAGCATTCTTTTTTTCTCTAAATGAATAAATATCCAATAATATCTCTAATTTTTGTATCCCAATATAAATCTTCTTCACAATTTTAATAGGGGAATAAAATATGATTATTTCATTTTCATTGAAAATATTATTTTTTATTGTCCAAGATACACAACATTAAATGTATTTTAAACCCTATTTTGTACCTCATTATTCTGTAAATAAACACATATTATTGGTTATTTTAATATATTTCCAACATTCTTTTCAAAATAATGGTTAATATCAATATTATTTTCAAAAAACCAATAATTATGGATTAAAATAATCTCTAAAACTATTATGAAACAAAAAAAATTATGTCAAAAAAAATAATAAATAATATTGCATTGAATATAATTAATGAATCCTCTACAAATATATTCCTAATTTAATGTTTAATAAAAATAAATCATCTGGTTTATATCTATAAATAATTAAATTTAAATTCATTAAAGTGTGAACTATTCATTATAGTTTCACTATCTGGGAATCACATAAGATGATGAACCACTTCATCTATTCACTGTGAATTATGAAATAATAACCATGCCTTACAAAATTAATCAATGATAAAAAATGATATTTCATTACAACAAATTTTTAAAATGTTAATCTTGTAATATTTGGTTGGGAACACTTCCCCCATTTTAACTGTATACATTAAAAACTAGATCACAATTTTATATCATCAAACTACCATTTTCTAATATCAATCAGAATATATTAGGATATAACCATGGAGATTCTCTAAATATTCACTCTAAAATTATAAAATATAATAAAACCAATTTCAAATAAAAAACCAATTTTAGTCATTTTTTTACCAAACTATACTTTTTCACCAACATTAAATATCAAAAATAATATTCTTTTGAATAGATAACTTTTAATATGTGTATATGAATAAAAAATCTAGCATAAAACCATCATAATATAGATAATAAAAACATAGTCATAACACATTGATTTCTTTTTTTAAAATTTAATTAGTGGAATATCTCTAAGGTATTCCTATATTTCATAAAATATTAATGATCAATTCTATATATTATTAAAATATAGCATTAATACCTATAATGTAATCTCAAAAATTCTTGTGATCCCTCCCACTTTTTATTTGTGATATGTTTGAATTTTATATAGCTTTTCCCAAATACATTGATTAAGAGACTTCCTAGAGGGAGTTTTTAACAAATGAAAAAAATATATAAGTTAAATAACATGTATTGGGAATAAATATCAATGATATACATGCCAGGGAATGGTATGAAAGATTACATCTAGGTTAACAATGATCAATCTACATGGATCAGGGCTTATGGCACCATCTCCTTCTAGACTGACAACAGATCAAGTTGTTTGCTCTTCATTATTGGATGCTCAGTCCTAGACCTGAATTTTTTATGAAGCATTTTCCACCCATCTTTCATCAACACCATTATATAAATTTACGATAAAATCCCTTATCATAGAATCAATATTAATGAATATTATTTTATTTTTATACTCACACCCTCATATTTTTTTAATACGCTATGGGGTATTATTTTAAAATCCACACATGTTGATCTTGATTAAGTTCCTTTGGAAAAATATCACTAGATCATAAATATTCCAACCAACCAATTATATTCTTTAAGAAGATATGTCATGGGTCCATCCTCATAGATGATTGAATCCAACCAATTTTTTTTGTATGGGCTATAGATGTGTATGTTGTAGCATAGAAAATACAAAAACTAGTGATAATTCATTTCTAAGATGGGTCTAAGCATGGTTTTTTGTAGAACTTATATCGTAAATTAATGGGAATCAATTTTTCTCAAGAAAAAATTAATAATATTCTCATGAACTACTATTATGGAATGAAACATTGATAACATATCATGGGTTCTTGAAGTATTAATTTTAATGTCAGATGATGTTGTATCAGGGGATCATGTAATGAAGTGAGATTCTTTGATTCACAGAGGAGAATATAATGCCTTTTCTTTAATCTAACCAGGATTATAGGTTATCATTATGTGTTAATGATGGGTTTTTATCTTTCTCAATATTTCTAGTGGTTGGGATAACATTCCATGTATGATCACTTACCTCGCTCACAGATCATGTACGTTCGATGCTAAAAATATAAGAATCCACAAAATGGTTTCAAACACATTACTAATGTTTCGTAAAAATAATGTATGATGATTTGAGGGTGATGGTTCACTAGGGTGGGGATCCCTAATCCTTTCCTTCAATTGATTTATGGTGAAATTTTTTTTTATTATAGAGGATTCAAAAATTCTTAATGGTTTTTTATTTTAATAATTTGGATAACAACACATCTGTTACTACTTATTTCAGAAATTTTGTTCTCACACACACTATATGGTCACCTATATGAGTAGGTAATGCATGTACCTCATTGAGAATTACATTAAGATATTATATATTTGGACTGATTGAAATAAATCACGAGAAGTTTTGGCCTCTCAGGGATACCAGGATTTCCGTCATAATATTTACACTACATTGGTCACCCTCCACAAGGTGGTAATTCAGTTTTCTATAGAGTATGTTGAGATCCAATTCTTTAAATCTTTTGATTTTATTCCTTTAAAATATTTAATGAATTATGAATCATATCTATCCTCTTTCATCCAGGGTAATTTATGTTGTTATTAGAAAAGATTTCATGAGAATGTCTCAAAATAAATAGATACTTCTAAATTAGATAATGAGTTAACATCATTTACTATTATGTTTTCCATGTGAATTACTAAAAAATTCCAAAATCTCTCCCCATTGGAATGAAATATTGATGGAAAGGAAAAATGTGTTACAAACACCTATTTAAAAATCCTCATTCTATATCCTCTACAAACATACAATAAAACTCCCACTAATCCATTAGTATATGAATAATAAATACAATATAAAAAGATCCATTCCTTAAAAATATACAGATTAAGAAAATATCCATACTATTATCTAAATGTAATAATTATCTAAACCAAAAATTATTTGATATTGTAATTAGTGTGATAGAACATCATCTAGAAGCATTTTTATAATTAACATGTTGAAATTTTCTCATTGATTGATTCTTAAATTTTACCCTTTATTAACTAACTTTTATGGATCTTAAATATTCCCTTTTTATATATATAAACATGTATCTTACCATAAAATAATATTATATCATATAATCATTTTCTTACATATTCCATTTAAATAACTCCACCTAAATATATTCTTTACCTTTTTATTCACCTATTATGATTAGGACATGTCTCCCATTGTATGAAAAAATCCCAAAATAATCTCTTCCATCATCATGAAATTAAATAAAATTAGGGAGATATTAAACATGAACACATTAATAATTTAAGATACAATTCACTCTGATCAATATCCGCAAGTGACAGAAGGAAATCACACTCAAATGATAAATCAAGACATCCACACCATTCCCCATTAGTGAAAGATATTCCAATTTAATGTAACCATAATCCAAACTATTCTTGATGAATTCATATTTTATATCAATATATTACAAAAATGAATATTATAATATACTATTTAATAAATTTATTATACATTTAAGGTCACAATAAATAATTATATTTAACTGTGACTTTTAATAACATGTATTCAAGTTATAATTCTCTCGAAATCATTATTGTTATTTCTTGGGATGGAATAACATACTCAACTTTGATTGAACTTTGTTTAATAAAAATTTTATTTATATATTTAAAATAAATACATCTTCCCCTAATAAATAATGCTTAGTATGATGAATACTGCTAGTATTTTATATTACTTTCATAATAAACCATTGAAATCAATAAATAAAAATTAATTTTTCTTAGTTTTACATTAATACTTAGTCAATAATTACATTGTCATAGTTCCAACTTCACTTCACTTCCATAAGATAATAATACTAATGTTTACTATCAAATAATACATGAATTATACAAAAAATATATGATATTTAGTCTTAGTACATTCAAGTAGATAATAATTAAAATTATCATTAAAATCTATTTTCATCCACACTTTTCCATCCTTATTATTTTAAAATTTAATCTCAAGCATATTTTTCGAAGAAAACTCTATAACGAAATCCATTATGAATTGTTTCATCGACTCATGATCATATTTTTATAATGATCTAAAAATATAATCTACTAAATTCACCACTTGAAAACCAAATAAAAAATTTATCCCATTAATTTTAAACATTTTATAAATTTTTATCATTTGGATAGTAAAATCATTGAATTCATTAACATATTTCAAAAAAAAATTGATATCATAATATACTATTTTAAAAATTGAGATTTAATATTTTCTATTTGATATATACATTTTCCTCACCTTGAATCTGTTGAAATTATTAATAATCATGATTTTATATATTATTCAATACCATGTATATGTTTTTTAATGAACATAATGAAATTTCTTCCATTATTACACTTGATAACCATAAGTGTTTTGAATAAATCTCTCCAGTTACTCAGTATACATATACTTATAATAATTTAATTTCTAAACTGATGCCCTTAAATATAGTTAGAAAACATTTAAATTTCATTGTGAAATTTTAATAATTAAATTTCAAGTCTTTATAAATATAATTACTGGAGAGAAAGGGTCAATAATTTAAATAAATTCAATTTTAGAAAATATCCTTACAACAAGATAAGTGTTTTATAATGGAACTTTTCATTTTGGATTGAGATTATTCTAGAAAACTCATTTTATCCCAAAATTTTTTTTCCCATGGGTACTTGACACTAAAACCCATGTTTCAATTTTCTATATGAGATTTAAATATTCCTCCATCGTATCAATATAATATTCATGTCTTAGATATTATTCATAACTCTTTTTTTATATTTTTTAATATAGGAGAGTTTGAATTGAAATAATCGAATTTATTTTTTTTTGAAAAACTTTAATACTATCATCATTTATATTTCCATCCCACACTTGTTTTATTTGTCACAGGAACATAGATTGAATGATCATTAAGCCATCTCTTGAAACATAAAAATCAACCTGTATATAATTGAAACATTTTTTATCATCTATTGTTATACATTTTTAATATTCACCTCTTCCTTGAACACATTCTATCTCATCATCAAAAGAAAATTATTTTTATTATATACCATTTTCCTCCATGAAAATATCATAAATTCAATATGTGAATTTTTCAAATTCTAGTTATAAATCTTATACTTTCTTCTTAGATGTATTTATCCAAAAAGATACCTTCATCATATCATTCAATGGATTTACCAAGGTGTTTTAAATTGATCCTAATCTAAATGAACTATATAATGTAATCCCGCTCATCAAATTTTCCTTCTTTTAAAAATAAATTGCATAATTCATGTTTAATAATTTTTTTCAATGAAAATAATTTTCAATAATTTATTCATATACAGTTATAGTTTGTATCAAATGAATTATGAGGCACCAAGTTAAGAACAAATTTTTTTTCCATGGTCAAATTTTCATTAATAATATTTAATTTCTATTCCATTTTATTATGGTGTGTATGGAGTAATATATTAATTCCATATTAAATTATTATCAAGTTATTGTTTTAAACATCCATTTATTTACTCAGATATTTTACTTTCTTAGAATCTATTGATACCATAATTTATTTTATTTTCAACATGTCACCTGCTTCTTTTAGTTATCTCTAGATACTTTTAATTAATAAATATTAAATAAAATAATGTTGTAAGGGAAAAATAATCAACAAAATTCAAGAAATTCTTATATCCGTTTAATGATTGTGGAATCATCAAACCATATACATTAAAATATATGATTTCAAGTGGTGCCTTAATTTTTATGTCCATTAATTGCGATTATTTTAATCAAACCTCTTTATGTTAAACATCAAAATAGGTTATTATTTCTTAATAATGCTTCAATATGTTTCCAACAACAATCTATTGAAAATTGTTCCCCAAAAGAGTTTATCCAAAATGACCAAATTTTTTATACAATAACCCATTATCCTCCATTATACTCAACAAAAGAAAAATTTAATAATTAATGATTTGAAATAAATTTCCAATTATCAATTCTCTTTCATGAATATTATGAAATCCTTTTATATCTTAATGAAACATAAATTGATAATAAAATTATTTCATTCCCATAAAAACACAATTGAGATAAACTAGAAAAATTATATAAAAATACATTTATTAAGAAACTATAATTTAAGGTAATATTTCTACTATTGATTTTAGTGATTGATTTTAGTGATTCTAGTTCCATTAACATTTAAAGAGTTATCCTTACCTATGGTAGTAATGAATATAAAATATTTTTGAATGCCATTAATTTTTTTCTAGTCACGTTTGATGAACAAAATTTATATAAAATAAAATTCTTTTGTCCACATTAATACTTTTTATGAAACCCAAACACCTATACACATTATTGATATATAATATTTTTTTGAAATATAGAGATACATATTTTTCATAGCTACTATAAAAGAATAATAAGACACTCGTTAGTATTATTATCTTTTTAATCACACATGGAACATGTTTCTTCTACTATATCGATTTTATTTTTCACTTCTACCTCTTCTTGGAATTGATTTGTTGGTTTCTTAATTATATTTTGGAATCATCTACCCTTAAATAATATACATTATTTTATTGATTAAAATGAAGGTTATATATTAAAATTTATTCCATATTTCTATATACATTACAACACTAACATATTTCTTCAAATTTGATTGTCCTTATAGTTGGGATATTTTTTAGATTATATTTTTCTTATTTCCTTTTATTTGGTTATAGATACTGATAATTTTATTTCTTCTTAATATGAATTATGGATTCATTATTGTTCATATATTTCTATTTAGATAGTTTATTTTCAAATTCTTTATTCAACACAACATTTTTAATATAAAATTTAACATAACCCTTTACTATATTGATATATGTATCTCCTTTTTAGGCAATAATGTAATCTTCAATCCATTATTTTCATTAATACATTTTTATTATTTAAATCATTTAGTATCCAAAGTTAAATGAATATGATTTTAGAGATAATAATCAATTTACATAGTGGTATTGAAAATATTCTATAATGATTTTTATGATTAAATAACATCATTAAATGAATTTTTAATGTCAAATTGAATTTTATTTAACAAGAACTCAACATCAATATAGTTTCCTCATGATATTAAACCTTAACATTTTTTTAATGAATTTTGAAATTTTAACATCGCCTATCATATACATTGAATAATAATGTTATTTTTATCATTAAAAATTATCAGGAAACTATTTATCATTTGGAATCCATTGTGATAATAATTATTCATTAGTTTTATTCAATGATGAAACATCCTTGGAATTATTTTTACTTTATTTAAGACCAACCTTGAAAAAAATTGTAAGAATGATTTTTTACATGATTTCTTCTTCTTCTTCTTTAACATCAGGGTTTCCTTCATCACTGTAAGAATTTTTAGGGGTATTTTATTTTTCCTAGGAATATGCAGTGCATTTAAACTTTTTGTTATTTTTTTACACTCTTAATTATTTATCACATGATAAAACTATATGATTTGATAAAAAATTATTCTAATCTAATGAAATTTTCTTTTCAAGTCCTTTAATTAGTATCCTTATTATAAAATCACCTACCAACTTGTTCCTCTATAGTTGAGCTCTTATATTTCTATTATCCTTATATTCAACAATATTCTTATCAGGGAATTGTTTTAAAAAAATATCCAATATTTATAAAATTATGAAATTAAATGGAAGTATACATTTTTACATACCTCTTACTATTTAAAATCATCTATAGAAAAATAGTATCAAATAATTTAAATTCATTACATTATTATCAGTTTTAAATTTTTATTAATGTTACTACATGTGTTTATTGATTTTAAATCATTTATTGTTTTAATTGGATGACACCATCTTCATTTTCCCATTATTATTCAAATTGAGACCTATTCCCATATCATATCCTATCAACACATTATTTGACTTGTAAATTTTATACTCACCTATGTTTTCATCCAAAGTTGTAAAATATTGGCATTAAATTTAATGATTGGAATCCTTATTAAATACTTATCTATGATTTAATATTCAACTATTTATATATCAATTTAAATTATTATAGTATTTTTTTACCTATAAAGTGAATACATATATTAATTCACGCTTAACCATATAAATATATTTTAATTAAGTTGGAAATTTTGGAATTCAAGCCTCTCTGACATTTTATATACTTTTTGAGTTCCATAATTTTTTTTAAAAATTCACTCATTATAAACACATAACAGTTGTTAATTCCTTCTTACGGATACTATATAAACACATTTTCACCTCTCTAATCATATTAACTGATATTTTTATTCTTAAATGTAAAAATTTAATTTTATTGGGATAGATAAAAATAATTCTATATTATTTTTGGAATATGTATTCTTAATAAGTGTAGTTATAGGATTATAATTTTCTTCCATAATTGATAAAAAATCACCGCACAACAGAACATCAATATTATTTAAAAAATTCATAATTTCAATTAATATTAATTAATTAATTTATATAGATAGTGGAGAATAATCCTAGATACTCAATGGTAAAATTTTTAGAGATATAGAAATATATATCTTAGAGTGAATCAAGAACCACTGTTGTGATAAAAAATAGATTACCTATGAAGAAAAAGTGAAAATACTATGAGTGGAGGGGGTGAATTAACGGATCATAAAATATCACCCATAAAACACATAAAACTCCTATTCTAGGTTTTTCATGTGATCCCAAAAAATGATATATTTAATTTTTAGGAAAGATAGTATGAGATAGAGAATATCACATAAGCACAATATATTTTTTGACAAGATTTATAACTATTTTTATTGATTATAAATGTCCACGGTGATTGGTGAATATTATCCTCTAATTATAATTATTATTTTGTTACCAAGAATAAAATGAATATGGATTAGGAAGATGTTCAAAGACTATAAATTATTACAATATGAAATTAAAAGAAAAAATATAAATGATGAGTAAAAATAACCAAAAATAATATTCTAATGTCCTCCTAAATTTCATCAAATTAATAAAATATGTGTACTTTTTTATTCTCCAATAAATTTGATATTATGCTCCCTCACATTCTCTATAAAAATATATTTTATATATTAATATTATTTTTTATGTGATACTGTAATTTTTTATTAATTTTAACTAACCATTGTATAAAATCTCAAAATAATGAATAATACTTATTATAACTCATATATGAAAATGTTGAATCATATCTCTTAATTTACTATATAAAATCTTCATATTTGGTCTAAATCCGAAATATATTATAGAGAAACCATAGTCATCATGTATATTCTATTATAAATTATTTAATAATGAATTATGATAATGGATTAATTAATTCCTTGTAATGGATTGGGAATGTACTAAATAACCCATAATAGTGAATCATTGAATTTAGAAACAAGATTCACCAAGATCCATAGTCATTATCTCCTCCATAAAACATCTTTAATTCCAACAATAAATTGGAAGATATTAATAAAACTTTATATATTACTAAATAAACTGATGTGTGGCTATTTTTCCTCTTAACTCTAGTATCTATAGGAAATTTTATTGATTATACATTATTTATAGTAATAAAAAAATATTACGTACTAAATTTCAAGGTTATTTATTTCCAATATTAAATATAAATGATTAAAACTAATTTTTTTTATAATTTAATATATTTAAAAATTTAGACACTCTTTGACAAATACCATAACCTAAAGTTACAATTTTGTTCCCTCACATACTCTATGAAAGTGGTTTTTGTGCCTGATATGGGCCATCATTTCAAAGGTAGGGGTATGAAGGAAATGAAAATCCCACATTGAAACAAAAATTCATTAATGCAATAGGATGTAATATTATCTATTAAGGGATCATATTATATATTTCAGACACTCTTATATATTTAATATTTTTTCATGAAATATTACCCAGTAATAATACAAATTACATTGTTTGTGAATGAAATTGGTCATTCCCATACATTAATGAGATCATCAACATGAATAATATGTTCTCCTTATTTACATCGGTTTTTATTATATTATGGTTTAAACAAACACGATTTTTACTTATAGAGTTTAATAATACCCAGGGAGGGGATATGTGTGTTGGAGTTAGGGTTGTGCCCATGATATGGGATTCAAATATATACCTGTAATGGGAATTGAAATCTGTATAAATTGTGTCCTCTTAAGGGGACCATCATAAATTGTACGGTCCGGTATCAAGGACCACTATGGTTTTTTTAAGGTCATTTTTACGGATAAAATTAATTTCATTTTAATGTTGTGAATCAAATATTGAAGACGCGCTTTTTATGTCCATCCAATGAGGACTATAATTCCTTACGTTATAAGGATATAAGCCAAGGACATATTCTAATGAGATTAATGTCCTATGGAATGAAATATATGATATTAAATATATATTTATCTTGATATTACTAATCATTGAGGTTTAATTAGTCATGGTTTGGAGGGACTTATTTATAAACATTAATTTTTTATTTAACCTAGAAGATGAATCATATAAATATAAGTTAGATTATTACATTGATTTGGAGGCCCATGATATTTATGTTTCATTAATGGGTACATAAGTACGATATCATTAATAAGGATATGGTAGGGGATTACACATTTTAGGATTCCCATATATACATGTCCTCAAATTTTCTATTGGTAAATAAAATAGAGAGGGAGACTAGGATCATGGGTGATATGAACCAATGATGAAGGGTTGAGACTTATATAAAATTTGAGTTATATATTTTTTTTCATTAACGTGTTAATTGGATATCAGGTATCTAATCAGATGCCTAAATTCTATGAAGATTTTTTTTGGGAAAATAGGATGAGAATCCTTATAGAGTTGAGGTTTATAAGTTTCTTTCTAATAAGGACCCTCATCATCTTAGGAATTTTGGATTATTCCAACCTATAGGGTATTAAATTTTTGATAGAAAATTTTGAGGGAGGAATATCATTGTATTGATGATACCAATTATAAAAAACATACATTATTGAAGTGTAAAACCATGAAATTCTAAACCTAATCATGTATTTAAAGAGGTTATTGATGAGGTATGATAGGACAGACACTCTGGTTGGTTACTGGGAAGAATGAGGAACTTGGATAGATGACCTGGGTGAATGGGTGGATAGGTAGTTTACATGGGTGAATCGTTACCCTAGTAGGTATCCTGGGTGAATGGAGCAACTAGTTATGTAACATGGTAATGACTATAGTAATGAATTGTTTTTTATAGCTTCACAAGGGGAGACCTGGGAATTGATACACTTAGGAGTGGGGGGGAGTGAAATGTATGGGATGGTTAGAGGTTGAAAACAACATTGAATTAGATACTTAATATAATATGTTCTTTGTTTGGTGAAAATGGTGATATGGATATGATTTTTGAGAATAAACTGGGTGTGACCCTTTTCCAACAAATTGGTCACCAAGGTTGCATACCATGATTTCTTGGGAGAACCAATTAAGTAGGAACATCTATGTAGGACATGTTGATGATATGTTTAAAAATGTATAATAATTCCCATAAAAATTAAAATAAATAAATAACCTTACTTTCCATCATATTTAATTTATTTTGGGGTTGGAATCACCTAATGGAGAACTTTGAAGGGAAGTGGATGTATTTATTTCACACATATATTGTAAGATGTTATTCTATGCACTAATCTCTCACTCATTTAAAATAGGGGTCAAAATTGGGGGTTTATTGGTATTATTATATGAATCATGAGCTACAGTTTGAAATAATTGGTGGTAACCACATTGGTCTCCCATCAATTTTCTGTATGGTGAAAAAATTGGAATTATAAGTAAAGGAAACAACACGATGCTAATAAATTAATGGCTTGTGATTATTATTTGGATAAGTCACACATGCGCCTTCTATAATTGATCATGTTATGAGCTAGCTCCATAATTGGATTCAACCTCTAAATGTATTTGAAATTAAAAAAAATGGTTTAATTATTTCTTTTTAAATTTTTATCACCATAAAACCCCCCTCCCTAGATTAATTAGATCTAATTGGAATGAAAATAATTCAATTCAAATTTAAATATAAAAATTGTTTGTGAGATACGTTTGGAGTATGAAATTAGGTGGAGGTAAAGGTCACATGATTATGTGGGGAATGGTATTCAATCTATATAGTTCATGTATTCATGCATTTTTAATGTATTTCATATGATGTGAGATTCAGTCATCTATTATAAATATTAAAGTACATCTTTTATCAATGTATACCAAAGGCTTGAGAAAATATTTTAGTTTTTACCCTCCTTTTTCACTCATGTTTTTTATTATGTTTTGTAAGCCCCTCTCACCACTCCTTCTTTTTTTATGTTGGCTATGAGTAACAGAGTTTCCATGAAGGGAATAATTAATATTGTATAGATAGAACAGTTAATGAATACTTTATTATGTAACTTGGTAGGGATGTTTTTTTGTATTTAATGGAAGAAACTTTTTGTTCTTGAGAATTTGGGATTATGAAATAGGTACCTTGACTTGAGTTTATGTAACTAGGTGAAAATTAATTCTTTATGATACTTTCACACACCTATTTTATGTATATTCCCTAACTCATTACCTTTATAAGACATTCTATGATTTTATTTTATAATGAATTTAACTTTAATGATATATTTTTCCTAAAATAGACGTGTCTTAACATATAATGTATGTTGAGGTAGCATTTTTTTATGTCCAGGAGTTTTCCTATTACGTCAAGCTTTGTTCATTATATCCTATCTGACCCTGAAAAAAATTATTTTATAGTAATTTAGAATATATTTTTTAAATTTAATATTTTCATATAGGTTTTATATATATATATTTATCCACTGGACCAATGATACAATTCCATTAAAGCATATTGATATTCCGACCTTTCGATTATTTTCCTCAAGAGGTGATAGATGAACAAACATTTCCCTCGATGGGTGGATCATATCTGAATGTTGTGATGAAAATTCATACTACATATCCCACTCTATATTAATTAAGATTAAAAACCACATCTACATGATCAGGTCACCAAATCATTCATGGATATCAAATAATCTTCTATATATAGTCTCAAAAAAGGTAGATCCTTTAGTATGGACTTTTTTTAGAAGATGTTTATTTAAAACATGGTCATTTCCATACTTTTTGAATTATATTGATATCATTTTTGAATATTATTTATGATTTTTTGGGTATATTTATTCCATTAAGACTTCCCAAATCTATGTTTATTAGAATATTGATATCATCTTGGTGATGGTTAGTTGGATATGTTCCAAAACCAAAAACATTCAGCTATCATAAGGGGAAGTTATCAAAAGTGTTTGGGATATTTATAAGGTCATGGGAGTTCATTTTCTCAGTGAGATGTATGACATAATTATCACTACCAATAGTACCTGTAGTATTTTCAATTATACTCTCATTCTATAAATATATTAGTTAAATATAGATGAAGATAAGAAGAAGAAATATGTTAATCTATTTCTCAAAATCAAATTTAGTTCCCAACTTAATATATATCTACAATCTAATTGATTAAAACCCAATGAAAAAGACTAAGGAATTACCTAACCTCGTATGCATATAGGACTCATAAAACTTACAGGTCCATTATATAATACTATAATAATATTGCATAGGTTATTTAAATCATATTAGATTTTAATATATATTTTCAACTAGTAGGTCATCGACCAATATTTCATAGTTGGTGGATATTACTATCCCAAGATAATCCAAATAGGGTAAGGCATATAGTCATATTTATGGATACACCATTAGAATCTAAGATTTATGTAACCCACATCATAGCAACCATTTGAATACCCAAATAAGTATTTTTTAAATTTCAAAAGGTATAAACTGCACAAATAAACTATTTCCTATTTTAGTTATTGTATGTGTGGATAAAGGTGCATCTCCAGAGCTATATCCTAAGGATCATAGTTCTGGTCCTATATTTTTCTAGTAGGACCACATTATTACACATTTTGGGTGCACATCTAATAAACATGGTTGGAAAATCAGTAGACCATATCAGAGAATGTTATTCTTAATCCATGTCAACAAATTATTGGTGTCTTATTGGAACATTGGTGGTTCATATTACTAGAACCACAGTCGATAACTCGTAAAGAGTCTTACTGCAGGTCGGGATAATTATGTATGGATTTAAATAAGTATACATATAGCAGTATTATATTAAAATTCAATTTATATTCAAATTGTTCTGTTTATATGAGGTGATCCTTTCTACCTATCATGGGTTCTGAAATAAAAAAACATGATATATTCTTTGGAAAAATAAAATTGATGCTAACATGTATACAAAAATGCACAAAAAACAATCTACCACAAATTAAGTCTTTTATTACTATTTTTGTATTATTATTAATTTTTTACTGAATGTTATCCGGGTGAAATATAAAGAGGGGCCACTTAAAAAACACACAGACCGCTCATCTGGGTTATAAGGAATGTTTTGGAGGAACTTGTGTAAAGAGAGGATCTCATCAAACTATATTCGATGACTGATGAACAGGATACCACCATTGTGGATCGTGGTATATTTGTTTTTGGAAATCCAATGTTATATTTTTATATAACACCATAAAATGTGTGTTTATCCAATGATTTTTATGGAATCCATGCATGTCATACATTTCCATTGAAGGATTGTCTTGACACAATATCCCAAAATTTAGTTCTGAACACATTTGCATAAAATTCTTAGACCATTCCCTCAAACAAGATTATACCAAATTATATTCCAATTCTAGATGAATAATAATCCTATGATGGTTATATTTCTACTATAATATGAATAACACTTGAAATGTAAGATAAAAACATCTTTGTGTTGACCACTCTGACTCCAATTGATTAGATAGAGAGAAAAGTGGATCACATTTGCAAGTTATTTTTCTATATGTGAATAGTAATACTTATCTATCAATAATTTATCTTGATTATCCATTAAATCATAATTATCAAAAAGAAATTAATGATTCAATAATAAGTTATCAATTACATTAAAATAATAAGCTATAATGCATTATTTGTGGAATTGGATATCTTAAAGTTGAACTAGAAGAATAATTAGGAATAATGAATTCATGATGGGGTTTCCATTAATAATATTGAATTAGAATAATTTGAGTCTAACATGTAAAAAAGAATATCTTACATAAATAGTAGTTACAATTAAGACCATCAAGTGGAAGATTCAATAATTAGTTGTACTGACCGAACATGCATGTACATTAGATAAAGGTAAAACTTTCAAGTGAGTAGATCTCTAGAAATCACTCAATGAGTTCCATATGAAATTAGATGATTTTTAAAATTCATCTAATAATATCCTATCACATATCTCTTTATACTTTTTAATTCGTTATGTTTTTAATTATTATAAGAAATCTATATCATGTAGATGTTCATCCTTTTCATTTCATAAATTTTTAAAAAAATTAATTTCTCAAACCAATGTCAATTTTTGAACATTTGAATTATCTTAACCAGTAATTCATGATAATATAAATAAATAAATAATAGTAATATCATTAAACCTATATCCACCTAGACACACTATTGGGATGGATTTGGTAAAACATAAATCTGAAACACTTAAGTAAATGATGAAATTTATAAGATAGTATATTATCATTAATTAGGGGACCCATGGGTGAATATAAGTAGTTGAATATTAAAAAATATTCCATACATATAAGGTAAGGAAACCCCATGAGGCAAAAGGATGAAATGTTGGGTAGCCTCTCAACATGTACTATTATATGAATACATGTATATAGAATATGTAGTGCATTTACCATCATCACAATACCATGTTAGTTTAATTGACAATGTGGTTTAACATGTCCTTAAACAAATAATAATAGATAGATATATGAGGGATGTATATTTGGTACAACTACTATCACTATAATCCATGGTTACTCTATTCACATTTAAGCCTGGGTAATGAATTTGGATAATAAAAATGATGAAGGGTTATTTTTTAGGGGGATATTAAATCTCAAAAGGGGTAAATTACCATTAAAACCCATCATGAATTCATTACAAGTCATGTAAAAAAATATATTATAATAACAGAAGGTTTATCTTTATTTTTGTAAAGACCCGTAAAATTCAAGGGAAATTTTTTCTTAATTTTCTTTAGAATTTTACAAGAGCGCGGTTTCAGACGGCACCTGATTCCGAGGCCCGGAGTGCCCGGAATTAATTTCCGAAGTTTGGCTCGGGTACGTTCAGTGAACGAACGAGCGGGAATTCCTAACTTTTGATTCGGTGCTCGGAATTGAAATCCGAGGGCACCGATGAACTCGCAGCGCCGTTATTCGCTTAAAGAGACCTTTTCGGGAGTTGCTTTTGTTGCGGGTTGAATGTTAGTTTTAGGGGTTTTTAGTTTGAGTTAAATAAAGTTTGTGTAGAACAATTTTATTTTAACTTGTTAAAACCTATCAAAGGAGGTTGAAAGTGGGACCCACACCCACTTAACCTCCCTTGGGAGGATTAAGTGTGGTGGGGCCCACACGAACCCCTAATTCTTTCAAATTCTCTCAAATTGCTTAACCCCTAATTAAATGACTTAAGTTACTTATTTAATTATGGGAGTTAAACCTTTTGAATTTCAAACTTTTGAAATTCTAATGTGTTTTGTAATAATAAAATAAGATGTTTTCTTATTTTATTTTGGGTTTTTTTGTTTGTCTTCTTGAGAGGTGGAGAGCTCTTCTTCTCCTTCAACTCTGACGAGGAACTCGAAGAACGTTCATCTTGACGAAGAACGTTCAAGCTCCGACGAAGAACGCCGCACCTCCATTCTTCGTTTCCCGTGTCAACGAAAGGGGACGCCACTTCTTCCTCAGACAACCTTCGTCGGCGTACAAGTTTCGCCAACGACGTGTCTCTTCGAACGCATCCCTTCGTCATCGGATTTGACGAACGGCTACCGCGACGCCCGACCTCCGCGACGTCGTCTTCCGCGGAACGTTCACAATCTTCGAACCTTATACCCGAGGTAGGGGTTGTTGTTTTTTTTTGGTTTCCTTATTTTATTCTTGATCGTGAATAGCAAGTCTAACGTGTGGCTTGATTTATTTTTAAGTTGCGTTATTATTTTAACGTGAGGGGGCCGGACCGCACGAACACGGCCGAACCCCCCATCGTTCTTGTTTATTCTTGCGGGTGGAAGCAAGTGGCGTGGTGCCGTCGCACCACGCGGATGATCGTGCAATTATTTTACGCGGCGCCGTCGCGCTACGCCAAGGAAGAATCTTCAAGAACGCGATGCCGTCGCGCCGCGTTGAACGGAATCAAGGCACGGTAAAGGGGCGCGGTGCCGTCGCACCGCGCCGGATGACGAACGCCGCGGCCGGTTCCGGGTCGCGGCGGGACGAGGAGACCGCGGCCGGTTCCGGGCCGCGGCGGAAGAGAAGACCGGCGGCCGGGCCGCCGGCGTCGGAAGCCGAAGGGGGGACCGGAATTTCCGGTCCCGTTGGAGAAAACCGGCCGGCCAGCTGGCCGGCCGGAAGGCATTAAACCGGGGGAATTAATCCCCCGGCCAGCCTGTAAAACCCCCCTCTTTAAGAGGGGGGCGGTTCCATGAAAGGGGGGGGGGCAACAGCCCCCCGGTTCTTTTAATTAAACCGGCCCCCACGTGGGGGCCGTTTGTTGCAAAGGCGCGACACAAAGGCCGCGCCACTTCCCAAAACAGCGGGGCTTGCCCCCCGTGTGCCGACCGTGTGCGGCCCCTCGCGGCACCCCGAGCCGCCGCGGCATCTCGCGGCGCCAGGCCGCCGCGGCCCGCCGCGCCGCCGCGCCGCCCCAGGGGGGGGTCGGGCCGGGTCGGCCCGGACCCGGACCCCCCCGTTTCGAACCAGAATTGGTTTTTGGCCCATAACATGAGCCTCGGACCTCCGAATGACGAACCGTCTGCGGCAACGCGATCCTTGAATCGAGACGGTCGTTTCGGTATATCACACTCAAGGTTTCGGTTTACTTTGAGTTCGGCAGGGTTGGTTCGTTCACGAAACCAACCGGGCCTTCGGAGCGGAAACACTCATATCTTGAGCTACGAACGTCCGATTGACGCGCCGTCAGTCGCGTTGTGTTCCTCTTTGTGAGACGGATCTTTTGGCATACTCTGCCCGAGGTTTGGACGCAGGTGGAGTATGGTCGGGTTGGTTTTGCCTTAAAAACCAACCGGGCCCCGGAGACGAAAATGCCAATAACTCTCAGACCGGGCGTCCGATCGACGCGCCGTCTGTTGCGTTGAGTTCCTGTTGACGATACGGAACTTTTGGATACATCAACTCCGGTCTTCGTGACAGTTGATGTATCAGCCTCTCGGCTCGTGGAGCGGACCCTCCGAACGAGCTTGCTGTGTGCGGGAACCCTAGTGCTGGCTGCGATTGTTCTACTGCTACGACTACTACTGCTACTGTGACTGCGACGACGACAGTACAGAGATCCTGTGTGGATTCGACGACGACGACTTCAGCACTCAGCGATCCTACGTGGATCAGTGCTACAGGTCCTGTGTGGGCCCGATCCTATGTGGGTCCTTGCGCTCAGCGGTTCTGTGTGAGCCAGCGCCTACAGGTTCTGTGTGAGCCCGATCCTGTGTGGGTCTTCTGCGGGGGTTAGTTACCTATCGATCCTTCGTGGGTCCGACGACTTAGATGGATCAGTGATCATCTTTATCGTCCTTGAAGAAGTATACCTGTGTGAGATGAATCCTATTGCTTTACTGTGTGGATTGTGTTGAGCAATCCTGTGTGGATTACGTTTTGCTTTCCTGTGTGGAATACGTTTACTATCCTGTGTGGACTGAGTTGTACTTGGGCTCGGAGGTTGGAGCGTATTTGAATTGATGACTTAGGTATATGTATGGGCATATACCTAAGCAGTGTCGGTTGTTACTTCGTGATTGGACATTTCTTCGTGGATTATCCTTTGTGGATTTTGAGAGACCTTCAGGGGTCTCGGGGTCCCTACTGAGTAGCTTATACTCACCCCTGCACGGGCTTTTCCCGCACTACGTTGTGTTGGTTGCAGACGACGGACAGCATTGACCTTAGCTGAGGCTTGCAGAGCGGGATGGTACCCGGAGGTGGACCACTGGGCGGGATGTGCACGGAGCGGACGGCGGGACCCGTGGAGCAGAGGAGCTATCTGTACCCACCCTTCAGGTGGGATTTCTAGTGGACAGCTCGGAGTAGCAGCTTTTACTTTTCAGTTGCTGTTTTTCCTTTTCGAGTTGTACTTTACTTTCAGTTTGGGTTTGTATTCTGGCCCATTTACTTTTCCGCACTTTCAGTCGTACTCTGCTTTGTTTAGTGTTTACTTTCCGCTTGTTTACTCTGTGGTGTGTGTTTACTTTTCAAAGGAAATGCCTTCCCTTTTTACCGGGATTTACGCCTTGGTGCTAGTCACCAGCCCCTGGCCTATGGAAGGCGGGCTTGGGGTAGTCACGGCACGGACCCCGAGGGCGGGTCGTGACAAATTGGTATCAGAGGAGTTCGGTTCTACCGCGAACTCTGATCTTTTCTATGTGAAGCAATAATGTTTAGCGTATTCAGTGTGGTTATCAGTCCAGGGAGTCCAGTGTTGGTGCGGCGGCCGACGTATCCGTACACCAGGACCCTGACTTCTGATTTCTGACTTAATGCACGAAAACATTGATTGCGTGTGTGTTTCAAAGTTTTCTTTGTGATTACTTATATCAGCTCACCAGGTATACTGTTCTGACCATGGCGCACCTGTTCCCTTTTCAGGATGGCCCCACGACGGCAACCAGCTAGGGTTCCGAGAGTCGAGCGAGACGACAGCCCACCGAGCGACGAGGCCTCGGTGCAGGGCCCTTTTCCAGTAGTGGCACCAGCGGTAGCTTTACCCGCCGATCCCCCGATGCTTCCAGCAGCAGCCGCTGACGATGCACGTCGCCTCAGCGCACTGCATGAGTTTCAGCGCCATCGACCGCCCAGGTTTCGCGGGGAGACGGATCCCCAGGCAGCAGAGGACTGGCTGGAGGCAGTGGTTCGAGTGTTTAGGCTAGTGAGGACACCAGCAGACCTCATGGTGATCCTCGCTGCGAGCCTACTACACGCAGCAGCAGGACGATGGTGGAGCTTGATGCTCCAGGTGAACGATGAGGCATCTCTACTTTGGACGGACTTTGAGAGCCTCTTCCGCTCGGAGTTCTTCCCAGCCACCCTTCGTGCGGTGCGTATCCAGGAGCTTCTACAGCTGCGGCAGGGCAGCATGACGGTCGCTCAGTACTCGGCGATATTTACCGATCTCTCGCGCTACTCGACCGACATGGTACGGGACCCATTCTTCCGGGCCCGGACCTTCGAGCAGGGTTTGAGACACGAGATCAGGGCATCGCTGATCTCCCTCAGCATACCGACTCAGACAGGAGTACTGGAGCGGGCTCTTCTGATCGAGAGCTTCCTTGCTGAGTCTACACCAGCACAACGACCCACCGCAGGGCGGCACGTGGCAGAGTCATCTGCAGCAGGCAGTCGACGGATGACTCAGGGGTCCAGACAGACCAGACCTTCGGGCAGACGTTCTCAGAGCACTGGCTGAGTAGTGCGGGGCACACAGCGCGGAGCCAGTCTTTCGAGAGGCAGACAGTGCTACTCATACGGCGGGCAGGGCCACATGGCTCGCGACTGCCCGACCCGCCGTGCCGAGGAGCAGCAGATGGTTGAGGGACCACCGAGGCAGAGGCAGAGGGTCGACCGTGGCGGTCCGCAGGGAGGAGGCGGACGAGGCAGAGGAGCTGGGCGAGCAGCTGGTGGTGGCCGACGCTTTGAGGCTCTACCACCACCACCACCAGGAGGTCCACCCCGACCACAGGGAGCTGGCGGGCAGCGACAGGCACAGCTCCAGGCACCAGAGGCCTACGACCACGGCGCACCCGAGATGATTCGAGGTACTATCTGTGTCTATTCCACCCTTTCTGCAGTTCTTATAGACACAGGAGCGAGTCATTCTTTCATAGCCGCTGCCCTTGTTCGGAGCTCGGAGATTCCGACAGAGCCGTTGGCTCGATCCTTACGGCTAGAGACTCCTACGGGAGCAGACTCGACGATTACGCACTGGTGCCGGCAGTGTGAGCTTACTCTAGGAGGCGAGAGCTTCGGCTGGGATCTTCTTGTAGCAGCGTCGAGGCCTTACGACGTCATCTTGGGCATGGATTGGCTATCTACGGTCCATGCACAGATTGACTGTTTTAGGCGCAAGGTGCGTTGTGTACGCACCGACGGGAGCAGGTTCACCTTCACCAGCGAGAAGGGAGCCTTAGCAGCACAGGATGGACTTCCGCGGAGGAGAGGACAGCCCATCACTCATCAGTTGGCTAGCCTTATCCTTGGAGCAGTTGACGTGCGGAGTCCTGGTTTTCCTGCAGTGGTGGATCAGTTTGCGGACGTTTTTCCCGACGACGTTCCAGGGCTACCTCCTCGCATAGAGGTAGACTTTTATATTGACTTGTAACCCGGGACAGCCCCGATATCCACTCCAGCATATCGGATGACCCCCGCCGAGCTTCGAGAGCTACGGGTACAGTTGGAGGACTTGCAGGGCAAGGGGTTCATCCGACCCAGTGTTTCACCCTGGGCTTCCCCGATATTGTTCGCCAAGAAGGCGGACGAGAGCTTGCGACTTTGTGTTGACTATCGTCGCCTCAACCAGGTGACAGTGAGGAACAAGTATCCGCTACCGAGGATTGATGACCTCTTTGATCAGCTCAAGGGAGCACGGTGGTTCTCGAAGATAGACCTCAGGTCAGGCTATCATCAGCTCAGAGTCAGAGACGAGGATGTGCAGAAGACGACCTTCAGATGTCGGTATGGCCACTATGAGTTCTTGGTTATGCCTTTCGGTGTAACCAATGCTCCAGCAGTGTTCATGGCTCTCATGAACAGGATCTTTCAGCCATACCTCGATCGGTTTGTTGTGGTCTTCATCGACGACATTCTGATTTACTCTACGACAGAGGAGGAGCACGCCTATCACTTGCGAGTTGTCCTTGACACACTCCGAGAGCACCAGCTTTATGGTAAGCTCTCGAAGTGGCAGTTCTGGATACGTGAGGTCCACTTTTTGGGACACGTTATCTCTGAGGAGGGAGTTGCAGTGGATCCCGCGAAGATTGAGGCTGTGTTAGCATGGGAGCCACCCAGGAGCGTGACTGAGGTTCGGAGTTTCTTGGGACTAGCTGGATACTATCGGAGATTCGTTCCAGATTTCTCTAGAGTTGCAGCATCACTCACAGCTTTGACGAAGAAAGGGAAACCCTTCGTGTGGTCAGACAGATGTCAGCAGAGCTTCCAGGAGCTGAGACAGAGATTGACTAGCGCACCTATCTTGAGGTTGCCTGAGGAGGGAGTAGGGTACGTAGTCTACTGCGATGCATCAGGGACCCGACTCGGATGTGTTCTGATGCAGGAGCGGGCCGTGATCGCCTATGGATCACGTCAGTTGAGGCCGCATGAGCAGAACTACGCTACCCATGACCTGGAGTTAGCAGCAGTGGTCTTCGCTCTGAAGACATGGCGACACTATCTGATGGGCGAGCGCTTTACAGTCTTTTCCGATCATCAGAGTCTCAGGTATATCTTCTCGCAGAAGGACCTGAACCTGAGACAGCGACGATGGCTCGAGTTCCTCCAGGACTATGACTTTGAGATAGTCTATACTCCTGGGAAGGGGAACGTAGTAGCCGATGCCCTCAGCAGGAGGACGGGCATTCAGCTACTTGAGGAGGCGACGGAGCAGCTAGCCTCTTTGCAGATATCCTTCGTGGATAGAGATGGAGCAACCTTTCTTCAGTCTCTCACAGTCACCCCTCCACTACTGCAGCGAGTCAGGGAGGCACAGCATGGGTACGCTGACTGTGAGACACGGCGTGCACAGATATCCTCGGGATCGGCACCTGATGGTTTCTCCCTTGGAGCAGAGCATGACATCCTTTTCAGAGGACGTACCATGGTACCAGTAGCTTTGCGAGAGGAAGTGCTGAGAGAGTTTCACACTTCTTCTTTAGCGGTACATCCTGGAGTGGCGAAGATGTACCAGGACCTCAGACGACAGCATTGGTGGCCGGGTATGAAGAAGGCTGTAGCAGAGTTCGTTTCTCGATGCCTCACCTGTCAGCAGGTGAAGGCAGAGCATCAGGTACCAGCAGGCTTGGTACAGCCCTTGGAGGTTCCGGAGTGGAAGTGGGACGGCATATCTATGGACTTCGTGACTGGACTTCCACGCACTTCCAGAGGTCACGACTCCATCTGGGTGATTGTTGACCGACTCACCAAGTCGGCACACTTCTTACCCATCAGAGAGCAGGGCTCAGTGGAGAGATTGGGACGTCTCTACATTCAGGAGATTGTGCGGCTCCACGACGTGCCATCATCTATCGTCTCCGATCGAGATGCCCGCTTTACTTCCCGGCTTTGGAAGGGGTTGCAGGAGGCGTTCGGGACGCAGCTACGTCTTAGCACAGCTTTTCACCCTCAGACGGATGGTCAGACGGAGAGGGCCATTCAGACTCTCGAGGACATGCTCCGCGCATGTGTCCTCGACTTTGGTCGTAGCTGGGAGGACCACCTACCTTTGGTGGAGTTCGCGTACAACAACAGCTACCACTCCACCATCGGGATGGCACCGTACGAGGCGTTGTACGTCCGACCATGTAGATCTCCTTTGTGCTGGACAGACCCTGGGGAGTCAGCACTGGTGGGACCGGAGATGGTCCAGGCCACGACAGAGAAGGTCCAGGTCATCCAGGAGCGGATGAGGACAGCTCAGAGCCGGCAGAAGTCATATGCTGACAGGAGGCGGAGGCCACTGGAGTTCGAGGATGGCGACCACGTCTTCTTGCGGGTCTCACCTCGACGTGGTATTCGGAGATTTGGCCGAGGCGGCAAGTTATCTCCGCGCTTCATCGGACCCTTCCAGATTCTCAGCAGGATTGGCAAGGTGGCTTATCGCCTGGCTCTACCACCTCAGTTGCACCGGGTGCACGACGTCTTCCACGTATCCCAGCTGAGGAGATACGTGCACGACCCGACGCACATCATTGACCATGGGGAGCTTGACGTTGACGATGGGGCGAATTTTACGGAGGTCCCGGTGGAGATAGAGGATCGACAGGAGCGGGTCCTGCGTGGGCGATCGATTCCTCTTGTGCGCATCAGATGGCAGCACGGGAATCTCCAGGAGAGCACATGGGAGCGGGAGGCTCAGATGCGTGCTCAGTACCCTCATTTGTTTCCCTAGTTTTTGATGTATCTTTACGGGGACGTAAAGCCCTGAGGTGGGAGTATTGTAAAGACCCGTAAAATTCAAGGGAAATTTTTTCTTAATTTTCTTTAGAATTTTACAAGAGCGCGGTTTCAGACGGCACCTGATTCCGAGGCCCGGAGTGCCCGGAATTAATTTCCGAAGTTTGGCTCGGGTACGTTCAGTGAACGAACGAGTGGGAATTCCTAACTTTTGATCCGGTGCTCGGAATTGAAATCCGAGGGCACCGATGAACTCGCAGCGCCGTTATTCGCTTAAAGAGACCTTTTCGGGAGTTGCGTTTGTCGCGGGTTGAAAGTTAGTTTTAGGGGTTTTTAGTTTGAGTTAAATAAAGTTTGTGTAGAACAATTTTATTTTAACTTGTTAAAACCTATCAAAGGAGGTTGGAAGTGGGACCCACACCCACTTAACCTCCCTTGGGAGGATTAAGTGTGGTGGGGCCCACACGAACCCCTAATTCTTTCAAATTCTCTCAACTTGCTTAACCCCTAATTAAATGACTTAAGTTACTTATTTAATTATGGGAGTTAAACCTTTTGAATTTCAAACTTTTGAAATTATAATGTGTTTTGTAATAATAAAATAAGATGTTGTCTTATTTTATTTTGGGTTATTTTGTTTGTCTTCTTGAGAGGTGGAGAGCTCTTCTTCTCCTTCAACTCTGACGAGGAACTCGAAGAACGTTCATCTTGACGAAGAACGTTCAAGCTCCGACGAAGAACGCCGCACCTCCATTCTTCGTTTCCCGTGTCAACGAAAGGGGACGCCACTTCTTCCTCGGACAACCTTCGTCGGCGTACAAGTTTCGCCAACGACGTGTCTCTTCGAACGCATCCCTTCGTCATCGGATTTGACGAACGGCTACCGCGACGCCCGACCTCCGCGACGTCGTCTTCCGCGGAACGTTCACAATCTTCGAACCTTATACCCGAGGTAGGGGTTGTTGTTTTCTTTTTGGTTTCCTTATTTTATTCTTGATCGTGAATAGCAAGTCTAACGTGTGGCTTGATTTATTTTTAAGTTGCGTTATTATTTTAACGTGAGGGGGCCGGACCGCACGAACACGGCCGAACCCCCCATCGTTCTTGTTTATTCTTGCGGGTGGAAGCAAGTGGCGTGGTGCCGTCGCACCACGCGGATGATCGTGCAATTATTTTACGCGGCGCCGTCGCGCTACGCCAAGGAAGAATCTTCAAGAACGCGACGCCGTCGCGCCGCGTTGAATGGAATCAAGGCACGGCGAAGGGGCGCGGTGCCGTCGCACCGCGCCGGATGACGAACGTCGCGGCCGGTTCCGGGCCGCGGCGGGACGAGGAGACCGCGGCCGGTTCCGGGCCGCGGCGGAAGAGAAGACCGGCGGCCGGGCCGCCGGCGTCGGAAGCCGAAGGGGGGACCGGAATTTCCGGTCCCGTTGGAGAAAACCGGCCGGCCAGCTGGCCGGCCGGAAGGCATTAAACCGGGGGAATCAATCCCCCGGCCAGCCTGTAAAACCCCCCTCTTTAAGAGGGGGGCGGTTCCATGAAAGGGGGGGGGGCAACAGCCCCCCGGTTCTTTTAATTAAACCGGCCCCCACGTGGGGGCCGTTTGTTGCAAAGGCGCGGCACAAAGGCCGCGCCGCTTCCCAAAACAGCGGGGCTTGCCCCCCGCGTGCCGACCGTGTGCGGCCCCTCGCGGCACCCCGAGCCGCCACGGCATCTCGCGGCGCCAGGCCGCCGCGGCCCGCCGCGCCGCCCCAGGGGGGGGGGGGGGTCGGGCCGGGTCGGCCCGGACCCGGACCCCCCCGCTTCGAACCAGAATTGGTTTTTGGCCCATAACATGAGCCTCGGACCTCCGAATGATGAACCGTCTACGGAAACGCGATCCTTGGATCGAGACGGTCGTTTCGGTATATCGCACTCAAGGTTTCGGTTTACTTTGAGTTCGGCCGGGTTGGTTCGTTCACGAAACCAACCGGGCCTTCGGAGCGGAAACGCTCATATCTTGAGCTACGAACGTCCGATTGACGCGCCGTCAGTCGCGTTGTGTTCCTCTTAGTGAGACGGATCTTTTGGCATACTCCGCCCGAGGTTTGGACGCAGGTGGAGTATGGTCGGGTTGGTTTTGCCTTAAAAACCAACCGGGCCCCGGAGACGAAAATGCCAATAACTCTCAGACCGGGCGTCCGATCGACGCGCCGTCTGTTGCGTTGAGTTCCTGTTGACGATACAGAACTTTTGGATACATCAACTCCGGTCTTCGTGACAGTTGATGTATCAGCCTCTCGGCTCGTGGAGCGGACCCTCCGAACGAGATTGCTGTGTGCGGGAACCCTAGTGCTGGCTGCGATTGTTCTACTGCTACGACTACTACTGCTACTGTGACTGCGACGACGACAGTACAGAGATCCTGTGTGGATTCGACGACGACGACTTCAGCACTCAGCGATCCTACGTGGATCAGTGCTACAGGTCCTGTGTGGGCCCGATCCTGTGTGGGTCCTTGCGCTCAGCGGTTCTGTGTGAGCCAGCGCCTACAGGTTCTGTGTGAGCCCGATCCTGTGTGGGTCTTCTGCGGGGGTTAGTTACCTATCGATCCTTCGTGGGTCCGACGACTTAGATGGATCAGTGATCATCTTTATCGTCCTTGAAGAAGTATACCTGTGTGAGCTGAATCCTATTGCTTTCCTGTGTGGATTGTGTTGAGCAATCCTATGTGGATTACGTTTTGCTTTCCTGTGTGGAATACGTTTACTATCCTGTGTGGACTGAGTTGTACTTGGGCTCGGAGGTTGGAGCGTATTTGAATTGATGACTTAGGTATATGTATGGGCATATACCTAAGCAGTGCCGGTTGTTACTTCGTGATTGTACATTTCTTCGTGGATTATCCTTTGTGGATTTTGAGAGACCTTCAGGGGTCTCGGGGTCCCTACTGAGTAGCTTATACTCACCCCTGCACGGGCTTTGCCCGCACTACGTTGTGTTGGTTGCAGACGACGGACAGCGTTGACCTTAGCTGAGGCTTGCAGAGCGGGACGGTACCCGGAGGTGGACCACTGGGCGGGACGTGCACGGAGCGGACGGCGGGACCCGTGGAGCAGAGGAGCTATCTGTACCCACCCTTCAGGTGGGATTTCCAGTGGACAGCTCGGAGTAGCGGCTTTTACTTTTCAGTTGCTGTTTTTCCTTTTCGAGTTGTACTTTACTTTCAGTTTGGGTTTGTATTCTGGCCCATTTACTTTTCCGCACTTTCAGTCGTACTCTGCTTTGTTTAGTGTTTACTTTCCACTTGTTTACTCTGTGGTGTGTGTTTACTTTTCAAAGGCAATGCCTTCCCTTTTTACCGGGATTTATGCCTTGGTGCTAGTCGCCAGCCCCTGGCCTATGGAAGGCGGGCTTGGGGTAGTCACGGCACGGACCCCGAGGGCGGGTCGTGACAATTTTTCCTAGTTTGATGGACCTATCGAACTTATATTAACTCTATATAATTCTTAAAGGTGTTCTGAAAAATATTTTCTTCTATTAATGATAGAAATAAATTTTTAAAAGTTCTTAATTGGGAGATGATTAGTATATAAAAACTAATGTTTTTATTGTGAACCCCATTATTGGTTTACATCATGAAAATATTTTTTTAATATTCCTTTTAAAACACTTTAACTTCATACTAGGATTTATAAGGTACAAACCAAGAGATCAAAGTCAAATATATATCATAGGATACACTTTGTTGTTTTCTAACAAGTGATTATAATTTCTATTCTATTTTTACATTTGGTTAATGCATGTAGAGACAATTAAGATAGTGTTTAAGGTTTCACAACAATGATAAAAATGAGTCCAGAACATAAGGTCATACATATTTGACAAATGGGTGAGAGAGTCTATATAAAAATGGAAAGCTACACCTAACATGAATTGAGAGCCCAATCCCAGTAGATAAAATCTCATGGATTGGTGAAAAAGGTTTAATTTCATAGTTCTCAAACTAAAACGTCTTAAGAAATCTATTTTTAAATAAGGTTATGGTTGATAAACCCCATAAATGTGTATGGGGACAAAATCAGTATTGAAGAACTTTAGGTGGGGTTTATGAAGCATAATATAACAATAATTAGACCTATAAAGGTATTGTTTAAGGTTGTATATCTTTTATCCAAAATGATGTTTCAAATCTCATAGTAAGGATTGAATAGACCCTATTTGAATATGGTCTTAATACCATGGTGAGAAACATTGGGTAAATAATGGTTCTTACAGTTTATGGTCATAGTTATTGGACTAATAGTGAATGGTTTGACATGACAACCTAAATAGAGATTAATGTCTAGGAGTTCTATAACACCTTATATAAAACAATGTAAATTATTTAAATAATAACCTAAAATATTTAATTTTTGAAGTTATAAAATAGAAAAAGCATGATGAGTATGTCCTATTACCAAATTAGAATAATGGGTTCCATGGAAATATTATTAAGGGATCATGGGGTTATGAGACCTTTTCTCTAAGATACCAATATACCTCTCTGTAGTAATTTGAATATGTGACACATATATCATGTCCAAGGTGATGTGTACATATTTGAATCAAATAAAATAATTTAAATAGAAATTAAAGGTTTATGGTCTTTCAAACACATAATTAATGAAGTGAGATATATCGACAGATGATATTAAAAATTGATTGGAACACTCCAGTCAAAAACCAACCAAGGTTTGGGCTCATATGAAATGTTTATAGGGGAATGAATGAGAATAAGAATTTATGGATGGATATATGATATATAGTACCTATTTAACTACATGTCATGTAAAAACATGAATAAATAAAAAAATAGAACGATCAAATATATATCAATCAGACAAAGAGCCTAACATAGAAAGAGTCGATGTGAATAAAGATAACATATGCTGGGAGAGGGGTTTGAAATTGATGAAATATATGGTTGATCCCATGATAGGTAATATGAAAATCCCAATGTATCCTCAAATCATAAAAATAAATAAAATATAGTTATTACTAAATATATTTCTTCAGATCATGATCATGTACAATAGGAAATGATTTTTTCCTAGGATAAGGGTATTATAGAATATCTACTATAGATTAGGAGAACCGATAAACTATGATAAAGTGTATGATTATATTAGAGTGATATTATTTTTCTATACCCAATATAAGTTATATGGGTGTCACTAAATATGATTTTATAACATGATTCATGCCATATATATTCTAGAAAGGGATCTCTACACATACCTTTCTAAACTATAGTAGATGATAATATATATATATATATATCTATGTGTGTGTGTATCTTGGTGATGAAATTTAGGATAAATAATAAAATAAATTTGTAATGGTATCATCAGTTGGGAAGATTCATGCTTGGAATTTGTAAATGGGCCTATGATGAGGGATCAAGGAATTTCTACATACCCATTTAAAATAATACTAAAGTCTCAATTAATTCTTGTGATTGGAATTTTTACTCTATAGTATGTTTAAAAATAGATGTAAACCTATATTTATAACAAAGATAGAAGATCTATGACTTATTCTATGGTGTCTCAATGTATATTCAATGTAGATAAACTTAAACGAATGATGAATTCCCACACATAATATGATCTAAGATGAAGATGAATTTTTTAGCTGAATATTAAATAAGTGATATAGACATCATCATATATCCTAATATGACACAAATAAATCCACATGTTGTTCTATGTATAGATTTTATACAATGATCAAGAAAATATAAAAGTGGGAGGTATAATGAACTTGTCTTACGGCCAAGCTATAGAAAGGGAATGCCTAATGTGAATGATGAAGGCCAAAAAATGATGGCATATTTCTTGAAAAATAGGGTTATTTTATTATATTTTGATCTTATGGATAAGGAACAATTTGTTTTTGAACTCTTATATGTATTTAGTTCCCATTAATGGGAACTGGATTATATACAATAGATATCTCCATATAAATTATAGGTAATTTTTGGTGGACCAAATTTCATGAAGCTTAAAGTCATGTGGAAATGACTCAAATTCCGTATAGATTAAAGTTATAAATTGATGAATCTTATTTATATAGATTTTCAAAAATCTATATCATGATAAAAAATAAAGATTTTTATCATAGTGGTTATCTATTAATTATATGAAGTCACATATACGAATATAAATATTGATTTTGATTGGGATAAAACATGCGGTTCAACCAGAAATTAGAAATCAAAACAATACTAATAATTTTGAAGTTAAAAGAATCATGTCGCATGTAGATATGGGATAGAGGTCCCTCTGCACATATCTGGAACATTTGTAGTGGAAGGTGAGGTTTATTTATTCTGGGGTCAAGATGATGTGTTAAATGTATGATCACTGGGACTAATGCTGCTCAGATATGTGGTTGGAAAGATGTATGAAGCTTGGGCATCACTTCATGTAACTCCCTAGGATTTGGATATACATTTTTTCATTGAGAAAATAGAAATTGTTTAGTATCTTTCACCACATGTAACACAAAACTAAAACAATATTAAACAAATTCGTTGGTTATTATTAACAAATTTACACAGAAAATAACACATCTAGATAATAAAAATTAATTTTTCAACTAAAATTTCTTAAATTTAGAGGATAAATATAAAAAATTATTTAATATAAAAAAATATTCTTTCTCAAATTCTTTCTTTAATTTTTTTTTAAATTATCTTAATTTGACAATATAACCACTTTTGAAATATTATTCTATGTTGACAAATATGAAAAAATTCATTAAATTATAAATTGATATGTTATAAAAGTCTAAGAACATAAAAATTCATTTTCCAATGAAATTGGTTTTTCATTTTTTTCTATTAAAAGGGAAAATTATAATTTTATAATTTTAATTTAAAAAATTAAATATTATTTTAAATTCATCATTTTGAAATAATCTTAGGACATATTTTTTGGATTTTTGGGATATATTTTTTTAGTTAATAAGAAAAAAATAAAATTTTCATTAACACAACACAGTTTATGAAATTATTAAAAATGAAATATGAATTAAATAATTTTAAATATTTTATGTGATCATTTTTAAAATATATATATATTATTTCAAATTTATAAAACCAATTTTTATCACTTTTTTTATTTTAGTAATATTCAAAAAACAATTTTTGGTCTATTTTTTAACTAAATATTTATATGTTGAAATTAAATATTGGATTAAATTAAATTCAGAAAATATCTTATTTGTATAATAATAAACAAATTAACGTAATAAAATGAAACAATATTGGTAATCTAATTTCAATCATACTTTTTATGTAAATAAATAATCTTTTTCTAAAAATGATTTTTATGCATTATGTGTACTAATATTAAAATTAATATTAATCATATTCATAATTTTTTTTAAAAATATATTTTATATTTTCAATAATAATTCCTAAATTATGAAATATGTTTCATTTAATTTTTTCATTAAAAATAAATTACATAGGAAGAAATTTGATACCACAGAAAAAGCCAAAAGATGTTAAAAGTAAAAAAAATAATAGTAAAATACTTGAAAAAATGTTTTAATCATGTTTAAAAATGTATTTTTGAAGTTTTAGTTATCTAATACCCTCCCCCAAACAATTATGATCCAATATTGGATCCACATAATCAAATAATAATGACTTTACCTTTTATATAATTAAAACAAATATAATCTCATCCTTTATAAAGGAGACAGGACCACCACACTTCTCTTCACACCCAAGCCTCTTGTATCAAACCATAATATTCCCAAATAATACCCTTACAATAAGTCAAAATAATTATAGGTTCTCTTATTTTGGAAATAACACCATCTAATTCCTTAATCCAAATTTCAAAGGTTCTATCTAGTACGTTAAAATTCAAAATTGTTATTTTTCCATATATTCATCTCCAACCTCCTTTGAATATAATCTACCCATGTTTAAATAATTATATAATTGTAATAATTATTCTGAAATGTTATTATTTTCATTTGATAACAATTTTCTACCTTTTTCAAAACTATTACGAAACAAAAATTTTCCTTCTGTTACATGTGAACTACCGCCTCCATAAGTATTATAACTTATTTTTCTTGCTAAAATATGATGGATGATAAAATCAGTGTATTTAATGAATAGATAAAATATCTAATATTTTTTTAATATTAGTAAAATATAATCAAATTTCTACCTTCTTTATGTTCTATGGAAAATGAGAACAAAATTCATTAGTATGTGCTGACTACCACGTCCACAAAGAAACGTATTTTGATTTTCATAAAGAATTTTCTCCATAAAAAACAACATTAAAATATAATTAAAGACATTAAAAACATATAATTAATATAATTATAGTTATATAATTATTATATAATTTTTAAGTGACCACACTCTTTACCAACTCAACTATCAATTGTAATATGTTCTGGTTTGGGTGAGGTTTACCACAGATGTGAACAATCCTGTAAATTTATTTAACGAATGAATATTGAAACATAAACAGTATTATTGAAAGAAATATATTATAAGATAATATTTTTAATGTTCATTAAAACCATATATTAATATTTAACACATTATTAATATACCAAATTTTGTTTGTAAAAAATTATTAAATCAAACCCATATCTATTATTGTCCTTAGGAACCGGAAAAAAGATCTCACTAGATGAAATTACATGTTAATAATTTATTATAAATAATATATTATAGTACCTTAGATATTGTAGGAATGATTTACTTTGTACCTTTGAATGGGAATCAATATCAACAATACATGTAATATAAAAAACAATCAAAATCGATAACATTTGAAAATGAAAATAAAATATAACTAACTAATAAATGTATAATAAATAATTATTAATAAATAATATAAATGGTAATATATATGAACAAGGTTATTAATTAGGTTATTAAAATGTTTGTGTTTATGATAATGTCGATTAAAGAGATTTTATATATGTGGGGGGTAGCAGGTATGGGTGTTTTTTAACTCAATATCTATACATTGAGTTGTAATAATTATTATTATACTTAATTACTATATATTTAATAAATTATGGCATATAAATATATTAGGATTAACTTTCACATTTTTTGGATATTTACATTTTTTGATTTTAAACTACATTAAAATTTAATCTTAATTAAAAAATATGATGTTTGTAAGGGGTTTTCTTAACTCAACTTTTTTACTAAGACATAATGATTTCAACTTTGACTATTGTTTTCCAAGAAGGTTTTATTAAATACTTGGATGATATTATTTTTCCTTTCCTCCATCTTTTCTAGGTAATTAATTTGATTTTTTTATTTCTCTATAAAATTTTATGATACTATGAATAATTCCATTCATTCTGAATAAGATCATTCTATTCAATATACATTCTAACACTTAATAATTTTACCCTTTCTAATTTTAAAATCCAGATATGTTTTATTCTTGATAAAATTAATATTTATATTCACCAATTTTAAAATTGAATATTAATAACTATTTTTACAATGTGGTTTTTAATAAATTTACATTTAAAATGTTAGAAAACATTCTCTTTTGTTTATATTGATAATAAACATTATCTTTAACTCAAAAATTAATCTTGATAAAATTTATGTCCTTTTCAAGGATCCATTAAACATGAATCCATTTTAAAATTAATTTTTTTCAAAAAATTACTTCATTTTTTTAAAATGATTTTTGAATATTAGTTAATTTTTTTCATTCAATACTATAGAAAAAAAAATTTATAAAAAAATATTTTATGGATTCTTTCAACATTATAAGGATTCGTCATTATGGTGACTGTCTTACATATTTCAAAATGGTTTTTCAAATGATATTAATTCTTATTTCTTAAAAAAAATAAAAGGAAATATTATTATATTTTTCAAAAGTCAAATTTTAATTATAAAAAATTAAAATCTTCTTTTTAATATTTAATTTAATGGGATTTTGTTTTTAAATAAGTATTCAATGTTTTTTTATTCTAAAACAATATTTTTTAAAATAACACTCTACTATAAAATTTTCTTTCAAAAATCCTTTTTAAAAGTGTAATTTTTAAAATGTTTTCTCAATAAAACATTATTTTAATTTTATTTTTTTTAATAAATTTCATTTATTTAAAAAATAGATATTTTCTCTTTTTTTAAATTTATTTACCCAACAAAACAAAAAGGATATTTTAAAACTATACCAATGTCCCTTGGAATTATTTATGATAAACTAAGAAAATCTTCTTAAAATTCCATAAACCTTCATTCATTTTATGTCATATGAAATGATCTATTAATTTCTCTATGAAACCTTTATCTTTTACTTAATTTAATTAAAAGATGTTTGAAATATGAATGATTGATTTCATGTGTTACATATATCTATAAAAGATTGATGGGTGGGTTCTTATATCACACTTCAATTCATTGGTTAATATTTTATATTCCTTGAGATAAATATGTTAAGTGTGAACACTACTGAGACTATATATGTTCAGAAGACTGAGTGTGGACATGATGTTGATTATGAATGATCACAATAATGAGTGTGGAATGATTATAATTAGCTATGTGATCTATATTCATTGTGAAAATTATGTATATTATCTATTTTTATAGTATTAATAATGGACATGATTTTGATTAGATGTGTTCACAATATTGATAGTAGACACTTTAAAAATTATCTATGTTTAAAAAATTATGTGTGAACATGATGTGTATTAGCTACATTCAAAATATTGAGCCTGAACATGGTAAAGATTATCCATGTGCACAAGACTTAGCATGAAATTTCATGTCCTACTATAATGAATTATAAGAAAATATTATTTATCCATGTTATTTTTAATAAGATATTTATCCCATGACCATGTTATCCCATATTCATATGATGTATCCCTTGATGAAATTTTGATACTTTTTTCCATACTGATTATTTGATCTCACCCGTATCTTATGTTTCCATTCCCAATGATAGGACGATGAATTTTACTTATCAAAATTCTATAAGGGAGTCCAATGTGGTTAAATTGTGGATGAAATTTCCGATGTATCATAAAATAAGATTCTTATAAAGCTAATCCTCAATGAAATTAAACCTTACATTCATGGGACTTTGTAAATTTTGTAAGATTTAATATTTTAATATTTTACACATATGAAACTTTATTTTGGGATATTTCAGTTTGAATCAAATATATTTTTAAATTATTTTTTTAGAACCTTACTATAGAGTATGGGTATTTGTTGCCTCAATTATTATTAGAATAAGGTTTATAAAATTTCTAGCATTAGTTTAGTAATTTTTTTATTAATATTAAAAGAACTAAAGTGAAAATCATATAGATAAGTCAATATACTGTTGAAAATCATGGAATTTTGGTAAATGAATTCATTTTCTATATATCATGATTCCATATATATGATAATTACCTTTAATATATGATGTTATTCTTCTTAACTATATTGTTATTCTTTTTTTCAATTTTTATTCCCATTCTAGGAATTTTATAAAACAATTTTACTTATATATAATCATATAGAAAACCCATGTAGTTTTATAAGATTTATGGGATTTCAGATCACTATGTAGAGTTTTAAATAATGATGATGATTTTAAATTTATGATAATTTATTTGTGTTTTCAATATTACAAAGACACTAGACCATTAAATTTGTACTATTTATTCATTGAAAATCTATTTGAAAAATTCTAGAATAATTTTTGTATAAGGATTGTGTCACTTTTCAAGGAATCATAACATGATCATGTTATTTTAGAATAATACTATTAGTGAACTTTATAGAAATAATTAAGAATATGTTTAATAATTTGATAGCATCATGATGTTTTTGGAATGTTTTTTGTATGTGGAACATGAGCCTCAGCCCAGTTGGTGAGGTATCCTTAAGTGTATCTATGAGACCCAGGTTCAAAACCATGCAGAGGCATATTTTCAGGGGGTACTGTAGTAGAACCGTACATTGTGTGGTACTATAGTACGACTGTACATTGTACAAGTACTGTAGCAGAACTGTACACTGTGTGGTACTATAGTAGGCACGGTATCAGTTACAGTAGCAGGTACTATTCGGCACTATAGCAGATTGAACTATTCACCTTGGTCCATCAGTTTGGGCTTAGAGTCCTTAAGGCTTTTGGGCCACCTTTAAGGCCATCGGGCCACCTCATGGTCTTCGGGCCACATGCAGTTACCCACGATAGACTCTAAAAAAGGATCATCCCCATATGAGGATTCAGAGAAGGTGCACTCACCAGAGTAGAGCCAAATGGATTGTTAGAATAAGATGGTATGACTTTGGCATTGGGACCAGCCTGTGCTTGAACGGAAGCCTAGCCATATGGCCATGTGAAGGTGGAGAGCTACAATCACAATGCAGATGCTGGGGAGGGGCAGTTCCTTGTAGATAGTCTAGTTTAATTCCCTAAGACCATCGAGTCATGTATCTCCTAAGCATACAACCATTGTAATCTCGAAGCCTACGGGCCTTGTAAGGGTTCTCCCTCATCATTTGAATGGGGGGTTATCAAAATTCAATAAAAAAAGAAGGCCTTCAGGCCCTTCAGGTGTATGTGGTTTTTTTAGCAATGAAATCCTATTTGGATACTACAAGTGGATACAAGATTAAGTAAAAATATAAGTTGAGGTGATATCCTATAAAGGGAAGGATTTGGCATTAACATGATCATCACATTGTACATGAAAAAGAGTCCCAACTTCACAGTTAGATTTAAATTACTATTGTATATGCTATAGATAATTCTGATTCAAAACCATTATGTTGAATCTCAACATTTTTTTAGAAATTAATTATTTTTTGGAAGATAATATGAAAATTTCCCTAGATAACATATATTTAATATTATAGATTCATATATTATGATTTTTATATCATATATTAGTTAATACTTCTATGTTCATGATTTCAATTTTATACATTGGTTAATAAATTCATTCCCATCCCTAAATATTATTTATTTTTGAAAATGTCTATATAAGTGAGTAATAATATTAGAAACATGTTTAATAAGAATTTTTGTGGACTCTGTAGAAAAAATCAAACATGATGGGAGGAAGATATGAAAACCTCTGGAAAGTACTAATATTGTAGATTCATGTTATGAATAGAATATCAAATCATGTCGATTTCCTACTAAAAGGTAATGTAGTAGTTGGGTCCGTTATGTGACAAATACCACCAGCATTTATTGAATATTATGATCTCATAATCACTGAATAATGGAATTACTGAATTGAGAAGATATTCTTTGTCCTTTATTTCAATGAGAAAGAGAAGGTCATATTGGTTGTTTACCACCTTGAGGGATAATTTGATTTTTGGTGGAAAATAATCAAGAATATGAATCTCATGGGAGACAGAGAATATATAGAGTGATATTAATTCAAGAATCTATTTATCAATATATATTTTCTTCATAATATCTATCGTAAAATGGATACGGGGTTTCTTATAATCATGAAAATGTGTGATGAGAATATCCGTTCTGATGAGGTACTTCATAAGGTTTTCAAGATACACATTTGGTTCCTTTATTAACACCAAATGTATAATTGACTTCTTCTTTAGTGGTATAAATCCATATCTATAAATATATATTGAAATCAGGGACTTTAAAAATTTATATGATGTTTTTTGATGTTCCTTTAATGTTGATATGGAAATTGGTAATTTTCAATGGTCATTTATACTAGATAAGATACGTATTGAAATGATTTAAACACTTTAGTAAACCTGATAAAACTCATTACAATAAGAAAATATTTCCCCCAATAAGTTAAATGTGTTGAAATATGATTCCTAGAAATAGTTTCAAGAGGACAATGAACTATTTCAAGTGTTGAAAGGAGGGACATCAAGACAACTAATATTGAGGTGAGAATATTAATCCCATTAATGTGATACAAGATAAGAATATTTAGATCTATCCCCATATTATTTTTTATTGATCCAACTACAAAGACAAGGGAAATAATAACAGTCCATGCACTAGTATGATTGTTGTTGAAGATATTCAATGAAAAAAACCCCAATGCCAAGGGAGTAAGGGTGAGTGTATGATATCATCACTGAATAATAAGATTAAGAAAATTATGTGATCAAAAGTATTCAAGTATGTCAATAGTTAATGGTTAAAAAATATTTTGATTTTAATTCTATGAATCCATAACATACAATTTTAGTTGAATTATTCAAGAACAATCGTAATACAAGGAGGTTATGTTATCTTTGAAATATGACATTTAAATGATTGATTCTTCCCAAGTGAATAATTCTAACCTAGTTAATATTTGTGGGATGAATCTTTTAGATAACCCTATCATAATCTCTTTAGTGGAATTAAATTCTATAATGTTAATATACATTTTATCACTACATAGAGGCCAAATTAACTACTAGGATAAGGACATCACTTTACAAATTACGAATTTCCCTTCAGTTTATACAATTTAAAGGATGAGGATGTTCAACCTTTTGAGACTTATTCAGAATTAGGAATATTATTTCCTTATATGAAAACATATCTTGCACAAATTGTTGAAGGAAAGGAGAATAATACTCTTGATGACGTGCCTATTGTAAAGGAATACAAAGATGTATTGATTGAATAATTTTCCATTCTTCCTCTTGATTGAGTGGTTTAGTTCTTAAATAAACTTATAGCTAGAACTCAGTCAATAAGAATGAAAAAAATATTTAATGGAACCCATTGAACTAGATAAACTGAAGAAAAATTTTAAAGAAATTATAGACATGGGTTTCATACTCCTGAGTGATCAACCATGTTGTGAACCAGTTCTTTTTTCAATAAGAGGGATACAATGATGTTTCTATGTATTAAATATAGAGAAATAAACCAGAACAAAATAAAGAAAATGTATCTCCTAGCATGGATTGATAGGTGGTTTGTTTAGTTATTTGTACCTCAATACTAATGTAATGTGGAACTTTGATCAGGATCTCATAGGTTAAATTTGTAGGAGGATAATCGATAGATTTGATTTTATACAAGTTACAGATACTCTGATTTCATATTTATTCCATCTAGACTCACCAATTCTATTTTGTTCTTCATATTCTTAATGAATAGTTCTTTAGAGATTACCTTAAAAAATATTGTGGTATTATTTATAGATTCAATTCTTATATTCTCTTAAATGATGGATTAATGAGGAAATCGCTTTAGTATTGTGGTGAAGACATTGATGAAAGATAATTTATATTAATAATTTACAATTGTCGGACTCCTCATGTATTAATCATGTTTTAATGATCACAAATTCTATTTAGTTTATAAACCATGTTAACTCTATGTAATCTATCTCACATCAAATGTAAAATATCTTAGAAAAATCTAACCAAATCTCTTATGTGATGTACACTCAGTTTGGTTACTATGAAATTTCTATTGAATCACTTTATAATGATTTCTCTACAAAATGGTTATGTTTAATTCATTTCATAAATACTACTGCTTAAGTATGAATACAGATATTTTCCCAAGTCACGAGACACTGTGACATCTAGGCACCGTGACATCTAGACAACGTGACTTCCAGAAACAGTGACATCCAGACACAGTGACAAGAATACATCGTGGCATCCAGACATCGTGAAAAGTAGACATCGTGACATCTAGACACCATGATATCTAGAAACCATGAACAAGACACCATGAATAAGTAGACACTGTGACCATGAGACGTTGTCACCACGAGGCACTGTGACCATGAGAAACCGTGACCAATCCATACATCGTGTGAATGAGACACCATTTCCATGACATATTGTTACATCATTTCCTAATATATTTTGGTGTCTTTCAATTTAATCTGTAACAGTCATATTTGAAGATTATAATTCACTTAAATGATTAAATTTTCTTTATAGACATGTCATCAGACAGTTTGAGGTACGAGGTGCAGAATACATGTAACCTATCAGCCCCAACACATACACTCCAAGATAAAAGAGTAATGCGGCCTAGAAAAAGCACGAAGTAGAATGGTACTGAAGAACAAGATGGTGGGAGTGAGCATGACAATAGAATACATTTTGAGAATTGGCTCATGTAACCCGACTTTACTGAATATCCCATGAAGCATACTGGAATCCTAAGAACATCTTTACACTATAAAACACCACGATGAACACAAGCCGAATATGTCTGTCATGTGACACTCTGTTTTCCATACGAGGACTTGAGTTCTGCATCTACCATATCATAGAATCCCAGAGCTTCAAAGACCAACACTCAGAGCACTTATAAAAATATCTCAATATTACTGCTCTATTTTGAATCAATTTATTAATTTTTTAGTAGAGTGTGTATCTGTATAGAAACACACTCTGTCTCATGCATTAAACTAAAAGATACAAAATATACTTACTCAAAATTCTTTTACTTATGTGTATACCGACATATAAGTGTGGAAGAGGTCCTTGTGTGGCTTGGTTGTTTGTACCCACAAAGAACTGTGGAAGAGGTCCATGTGTGTCTTGGACAGTACTGTGTAATGTTGTTAACCCCAATACAGGGTGTGGATCATGTTTATTTATATAAACTTCTTGGTGGAAGGTGAACACCAAGTGGAGTGGATTAGGTATCAGCTTGATAATGAACCACTTGTTTCATATCCTCTATGATTTTTAATTTAGTCTTCTCTATTTTAATTCTTTACTGTATAATTCAGAAATTTATAAATTCACATTGATAGTTACTCTTGAAAAGAAGTTATAATTTGCTTGACTTAGTAGAATAGCTTCAAAAGTAATATTAAAAACTGATATTATGATTACTGAGAACTAATCAATATCCTAATAAGTTATTCAAATAGTCAAACTCTTATAACAGTATAACCTTGATTAACTAGGCTGTATTTAAACATTTGCGAAAACATTTTAGAAATACTTTTTAATCAGAAATTTTTACAGATACTCAATTCTGACCCCCCTCTTGAGTAATCTACTCTAACCAATATTTTGTATCAATGATTGTTTATTAAGACTTTTTTAACCTACTTCAATTGTGATTGAAGTTATACATTAAAAATATGTAAATTTCAGTTAATTATAAATTTATATTTCTTTAAAAATATTTATGTATTATAGATAATAGATTGGAATGTGCTATAACCAATAAACCACAATTTTTTAATAGAACCAATTATGCTCAATGGAAAATTAAAATGAAAATGCATTTAGAGAGTATGGGTTTTGAAATTTGGGATTTCTTTATATATGAATATAAGATTCCTACTACTAATAGAATAACATGGGATTAACCTTTCAAAACTGCCTACAGTAACAATTGTGATGCTATAAATGCTTTATACTTCTCTTTAAGAGATGAAGAATTCAATAGAATTTCTACTTGTAAAACTACACATGAAATTTGGGATATCCTGTCTGTCTCACATGAAGTTACATCCAGTGTAAAAGAAATGAGTCTTAATACTTATACTATTAAATATGATAAATTTAAAATGAATACTAATGAGCCTATCTCTGACACGTATCATAGGTTCAATGAGATTGTTAACACAATGATTTCTCTTGGAAGAGATGTCACTGCCAAAGAATAAATCATGAGAATTCTCAGATGTCTGCCTGACAGATGAAGATGAACCTCTGTCTCTATTATAGAATCATGCGACATCATCAAGCTACCTATAAAAGAACTCATTTTGAAATTGATGATGTATGAAGAGGAAGTTAAATTCAACAAGGAAGAAAAGGATGGACCAAAGAAAAAATATGTTTCATTCATGACCACCACCTCTAAGCACAAAGATAAAGGGAAATTGGAAGCCTCTATAGAAATTTCTAATAGTGAACAATCATCACATGGCAGTGGTGAGGAGATGGATCAATTATCCAAAAGATTCATGATATTTTACAAGAAGAAGAAAATTTTCTGAAATACTAACTTCAAGGGAAAATATTACCAAAAAGGAAATTGGAAGAAGGACTGGAAATGAAGTGACAAGGCTGACGAGATTTTCTGCTATGAATGTAAGTGAAAAGAACATATCAAGGAAAACTGACCAAAGCTCAAGTATAAAAGAGATTTAAGGACAAGGATAGAAATTATAAACAGGCCATGAAATAAAACTATAGTGCTTCTGAGGATAGATCAAGTGACTAAGAAACATCATAAGATGAACAGGAAAACAAAGAAAATATGTGTTTTATGAAAAACACATCTAAGGTATCAATGGTCTCTCCTGTACATAATTCATACTATTCTGAAAATGAGAGTGACACCGAAAATATGGCTAATGAAGAAATGTTTTAATACAGTAACAAGCTTGATGAAATATGCAATGAACTAAAAGACATATATAAATCATTGAAGAAACATTATGCTCTTACTGTGACTGTTAAATCTGAACTCAAAACTAAAAAAGAGAAAAATTCTCAACTTCTCAAAGAGAACTACGAATTAAAAATGTATAATGTGAAATTAAATAATGATCTGTAAAAGATTACAAATGGAAAAAATAATCTTAAAAAAATAATAGTAAAACAAATTTCCCCAAAATACAACACAAGAATTGGATATCAACCAGGAAAGAGAAATATTGGTAGAACATATTTTTTTTTCAAAAATAAGACATATAGTTTTACTCCCAGTTCTAGACACAAATCAAATAATTGAATTTATAATACATTTTATACTGTTTCATGTTCTTCTGGAACAAATAGTGTTTATTTTAAAAATACCTTACTTAATTCTTATAGGAAACCAATGAGGCAGATGTGGGTTCCTAAAGAACATATTACTAATATTACTAGACCCAAACAAATATGGGTACCAAAATATATTTTTGCTTAATGTTTTTGTAGGAAATATTATTAAAGAGTTCTTGTAAAAGTGTATGCTACTTGGAAAATGGATGTTCAAGAAACATGATATGATACTACTCATGCTTCAAGAATCTAAAAAAAATATATGGAGGACATGTCACATTTTGTGACAATTCCAAAGGAATGATCATTGACCTGGTACAAATTGGTAACTCTTACTCAGTTTTAATTTCTAAAGTATTGTATGTTGATGGATTAAAATATAATCTTCTTAGTATCTCACAATTATGTGACTATGGATATCATGTCAGATTTAAAAATGATGCTTGAAATTTCTGTATTTCTAATGATGAATTAGTTTTTTCTGCTTTAAGAAATTAAAACGATAACTCTAATAACATAGATTTCTTAGCTTCTCAAAATGATTCATTTTTAAGTGTATTTCATAATGAGTATTGGCTCTGTCATACGAGATTGGGAAACTATAATATTCACTCCCTTAGGAAGCTAACTAGAAAAATCTTAGTTAAATACTTACCCAAACTTCAGTTTCCAAATGTGAAATTATGTAATCCAGGTCAAAAGGGAAAACATCACAAAATTTCCTTCAAACCAAAGAAATTTGTGTCAACTTCTCAGCCTCTCGAACTAGTTCACATGGATTTATCTGGACCATCTAGAGTTTCTAGTTTAAATGGGAAGCACTGGGGTTATGTTCTTGTAGATGAATTTTCATGATATACTTTGACCTTCTTTCTAGATCACAAATTTGATGCCTCCTCTTATTTTAATAAATATTCCATGTCTATGGAAAATCATAGTGGTCTTAGAATCAAATCCTTAAGAAGTTATCAAGGCTTTGAGTTTGAAAATCAAGAGTTTGAATCCTTTTTCTCACAAAATGGTTATATGCACAATTTATCTGCCCCTAGAACACCTAAAAAAATGGAGTTTTAGAAAGAAGAAATAGAACCCTACAAGGGATATCTAGAATAGTACATAGTGAATATGACCTACCTATTTATTTTTGGGCTGAAGCTATCAATACATCATTCTACATAATCAATAGAGTGTTGATCAGTCCCATTCTCAAGATAATTCCTTATGATTTATGGATCAATAGAAAACCCAAGGTTTATTACTTCAAATTTTTTGACAGCAAAGTATATATTCTTAATACTAAGGACAATCTTGAACATTTTCATCCAAGAGTGATGAAGGTATATTTTTAGGATATTTTATATCTAGTAAATCCTATAGAGTGTTCAATAATAGTAGTAAATGTGTGGAAGAATTTTTCCATGTCAAATTTGATGAAACAGATCCACATGAGCCTAATAACATTCTAGAGAACCTAGAGGATGATCTATCGAATCTGAACATTAATCCAAAATCATCAAACCATTCTGTGAAGGAATCTGTGAAACATGTAGTTCTGGAAATTCCTTAAACTCAATCCATAATGAACCTGAACCTGTTGATGAATCTAAAATCACTAGTCCCTCCTTTTTTAGAACTATTAGAACTATTAAGAACCATCCATTAGATGTTTTTGCAGGATACCTAGAGAAAGGAACACAAATTAGAGCTTCTCTTAGAATTCAGTTTGAACATCAAGTCTTCTTGTCACAACATGAACCTAAAAACATTAACGATGATATCAATGATGAATTTTGGGTGATGGATATTCAAGAAGAACTTAATTAGTTTTAAAGGAACAAAGTTTGGAAACTTGATGAATTACCTAAGTAAAATTCACCATACGCACTGTATGGGTGTTTAGAAATAACGTAGATGGGTCTAATAACATGGTTAGAAACAAGGCTAGATTTGTTGCACAAGGCTATAGTCAAGAAGAAGTAATTGACTATGAGGAGACCTTATCACCAGTTTCTAGACTTGAGGCCATCAGAATCCTACTTTCTATGTTGCACAAATGAATTTCAAAATATATCAAATGGATGTTAAGAGTGCATTCTTAAATGGGTATATATCTAAGGATTTCATTGTAGAATTACCCCATAGTTTTACAAACCCCCATTTTCCAGATCATATTTTTATATAATCAAAATCATTATATGGTTAAAACTAGCTACAATATCCATGTATTATTGGTTAAGTACTTTTCTTATTTCCAATGGTTTTACAAAAGGAATAGTTGATCCTACCCTTTTTTTATAAAATGAATTTCTAATGATGTTTTAGTTGTTCAAATCTATGTAGATGACATTATCCTTGGATCCATAAGAAATTATTTATGTGTTTATTTTTCTAAAATTAAGAAAAATATATTTGAAATGAGTTTAATGGGAGAACTAAAATTCTGTCTGGGATTTTAAATCATTCAAAATAATGATAGTATTATATTAACTCAAAGTAAATTTAAAAAAGATCTTATATAATATTTTGGATTGGATATCACTAAAATTAGTAACACTCCCATGAGTACCACTTGTAATTTGGATCTTGATGAAGATGGAAAATCTGTTGATCAATCCACTTATAGAAGAATGATTGGACTTTTACTCTACTTTAGACTAGTCAACCTGACATTATGTTTAGTGTGTGTATGTGTGCTCCTTTTCAAGAAAATACAAAGGAATCTCATTTAAATTTTGTAAAGATAATTTTCAAATACATCAAGTATACACCCAATCTTGGACTGTTTTATCCTAGAAGATAATCATTTGAATTAGTTAGTTATTCTGATGTTGACTTTGGGGGTTGTACGTTAGATAGAAAAATCACCTCTGAAACATGTAACTTTTTAGGAAAGTCACTAGTATCATGGTGTTGTAAGAAACAAAATTCAATTGCATTATCTAGTGTAGAAGCTAAATACATAGATTCTGGAAGCTGTTGTTCAGAAATGTTGTGGATGAAACACACATTACTAGATTATGGATATCAATTCTGGCATGTACCTATAAATTGTGACAACACAAGTGCTATTAAAATCTCAAAAAATCTATTTCACATTCTAGGGAAAATCATATTTAAGTAAGACATCAATTTTTGAGAGATCATTATCAAAAGGGTGATATCACTTTGGAATTCATTGGTACAGAGTTTAAGCATGTTGATATATTTACCAAACCATTAAATTCTAATTGAATTGACTACATCATACATGAATTAGGCATGATAAATCATGAGTAAATGTCTTACTGTTTTATGTCTTACTGTTTCATGTTTATGGTCTCATAGTTAGTATTTCATGATTACTATCTGACAGTTACTATCTCACCATAAAGCTCATTTATTGTCTCACCAGGAAGTTCGTTCACTGTCTCATTATAACGCTCAATTACTGTATCACCATAATGCTCAGTTACTGTTTCACTGTAACATTCAATCTATGTCTCACCGTAATGACCCTATATGGTCTCACCGTAAATATTTTATTTGATTTTTAGTTATGTATTAAAAACCGTATCATGTTAATTATTCATTTAACCTCTTTATTTTCCTTCATTTTTACTACTGTGACATTTAGTATTCCTAAATTAAAAAATAAATGAATCATCATTTTCCATTTACTTGAGCTTTCTTCTATTCACTCAATTTGTAACCCCTCCTCAACCCTTCAACCTTTCTCTCCCTCAAACCTTTGTTGACTTCCAAGGATGAAATGCCCTTCATCATTGACTCCTGAGAAACGTAGCTCAATGAAGAAGAAAATTGCACCCAAGCGAACACCCGAAGGTCCCCTAAACCCAACTCTGGTAAATCGAGTTGTAGTACCTGAGAAAGAGGTTTTCCCCAAATGGATTCTATCAAGTAAGTATCTCATTATGAAAGTCTTAAAGGAGAAAGTCTGGTTAGAGTGGTTTTCGAAGAAAGATAGACCTATTTACCTTATGTTAGTGGCTCTTTTTTATCAATATATTCAGTTATCCTTTGATTTTGAAGATGGATATACTGTGAGAATCTAGATCAATGGGAAAAAATGCTCATTCTCTTCAAGGTTATAGCACACATTCCTTAGGATACCTCATGAAGACATCTGTGAGGATAATTAGAGTGGACCTCAACCTTCTAGCAAATTCTTTGTCTTGGAAGATGCTCTGAAAGGCTTGACTAGAAATAACACCAAGAGAAGAGCCATTTCTACTGAACTAGATAGAGAATCAAGGCTATTGTTTATGTTTATACAAAACCTAATTGGCCCAAGAAAAGGTGATTTTGCTGTACTGAAATATCAGGATGTGTTTCTGATTTATCTTATGAAAAATGGTCATGATATCAACCTTTGTAAGTATACGATACACTGTATGTGTGAACAGATCAAAGACACATCAAAGTCAACCTCCTTTTTTTACACTTAGCTTATCTCAGTCGTGCTTCATACCAAAGGAATGGTTGGACCTAATGAGGAAGTTATCAAGGATTGTGAGTACTGCCATTCCAAAGTCACTATCAAGAGGATAAAAATAAATTGGAATCCTTGAAAAAAGGCATGGGTGGAAGACTGTGATTGAATTTATGAAAAATAAAATACTGTGGAACATCCCTCAAGGCCAAGAGATATTTTTTATCCTAGTTTGGAACTATATGAGGTTGTTTAGTATTCTAAAGAAGAGGAAGAAGATGTTGTTGGCCCCTAGGGAAACTTTTTCTGTTGAGGAAGACAGTACTCATGTCCCTCATATTGTAAGTGGAAAGAAAGACCATGATTCAAAAGAAGTTGTTAATCAAGTAGATCAACCCGAGGCTGAAATAGAATCTATTTTCAAACAAACCGAGAAGAATGCTGTTGATGAACCAATAGAAGAAGAATTACCTACTATGCATGAAGATGATCTTGAATAACTCCGAGTGGAATAATCTGTTCCTGTAGTCATTCCTTTGGTTGAGGAAAGGATAGAGCTGGCTTATTAGCATGCTAGACAGAAAATGACAGAGGAATTAAGAGATGAGTTTGTGGAATTAGATCTAGATCCTAAGCTTCTCATTCCTGATAAGGATGCAACTGTTGAGGGGGACCAAACCCCAAATCTGGAATCCACTAAAGTACCAAACCCGATTGTTTCAAGCCCTATAAACACTCAGTATAAGTTCCCCAATTTCTATGATGTGGATGACTCTTAGAAAGTTGTAGTAAAAGTCCTTGACCTTTATACTATGTTCCAACAGAAATATATCTCCAATATTGCTCTTGAGAAGGAACATGGGCCCATATCATTGCCTATTTATGTACCTTCTTCATAATAACCATCCTCTATGAGTAAAGATGATTTGAACGAATTTGGTGCTACCCTTTTTTATCGTGTTGAAAAAGTCTTGAATTCTAAACCTGCTGTTGTGACATATCTATTAGAGAATGATGCATCATTTTTGTTATAGAATGTTATTTGGAAAATACAACCCAAAATTCTTCATGAGATTCAGGAAGTCAGAGTTGAAAATAAACTGCATAGTGATGAAGTGAAGACTCTAAGAGGTATGATTGAAGAAATGTAGAGAGAGATGAATTTGAGATCAGAACTTGCTTCTCATCCTATATAACCTATTTTTCCTGAAACCCCATAAAATGATGTCTCTCATATTCAACCTCATTTATCTTCCTTAGCTGAAAAGGTCACTGGAAGGAACCAACATACTGTGAAGTAGATGGGAGAGCTAGTTTTTAATCCTAACGAACTCATTAATGAGTATACAGGGTGTCTTCAAAAGGTTCTAAACCAACTAAAATATCTAACCATAACTATCAATGCTTCAAAGGCATCTGAGAAATCATCCCAACCTTCCCTAAACAGTGACCTGCTCAGAACAGTGTTCAAAGAAGAACTTTATACTGTGCCTATTGGCTTCAATAAAGATTATCTTAATGAAGTTATCAAGAAAATTGGAAGAGTTATTTATCTGGTCCAAATCCATTCAAAATTTCCAATGATGCTCAGTAAGAAATTACCAAAAAAGTGGATTTCTAATTCAACCAAATCTTCTCAAAGACTGACATGACCAATCACCTTAAATACCTTGTCGAAATTTGAGGAATCCTCCTGTTACTCAAGATTTGAAGACCCATGTTCAGAAGCTCAAAAAGATGACTTGTCTGTGGTATAAGTTTACGGAAAAAAAAAGATGACTTTGAGAAAGCTTTGCAGTATGGTGGAGAGATCATTGAGGATTTTATAAAGCATATAAGGACCTATCTTCATGTAGATAGTATAACCATTGTTGCTCATACGACTGCCCATCTGAGATTTAGTCTGCTAATATTCACCTCTGCCCTACCCTCCACTTCTATGGCTGTCAGTTAGGCATTGGGTCAGATTAGGCATGTGATCCTTGATCAACAACTTCCTCGCTCTTCTACTAGTGTAACGCCCCAGGTAAATAAAGATTATGAAATTTTCACATTTATCTATATTTGTGAATAAAATATTAATATGAATTTAAAGGGGACGCTATTCTCGATGGCGTACCCAACACGCAACAACGAGTTTCTTGGGAATCTTACGTTGCACTCTAATAATAAAATAATATTATTTTAAATAGTAGTTAATGCCTAGCCGTTGTAATGGCGGGAATGAACAGAACTAACTACAAAATGATTATATAAGTTTTTCAAATATTTTTTCTTTTTACAATAAATTTTAGAGGATTAAAAATGCAAATGAATCCAATTTTAAGCGTAAACATTCTAATATTATTTAAAAGGTCGATTAACCGCCTTTGGATGGCGAACCACTTTTAAATCCACTTTTGACAATTTTATGTGTTATCTTTGAAAAAATAAAATTCTTCTTTAAAATCAGGACATCAAAATTTACTTTGTGTAAATTTTTGGTATTTTTCCAAAAAAGTTCAATTTTAATGAATAGTGAAAAATGATGTATTTTAATTCAAAACCTCTTTTAATATAATTTATTTATATGATTAGATTATCTTTTGAATTGGTTTTAAAGTGAAATTAGAGTATATTTTTACCATTTAATCCAATAGTGGTCGTTGGAATTAATTTCACTTTGAAATCGGACTTAAACTAGTGTCAATCTTTTGATACATTTTGTTTCATAAAAACACGCTATTTGTTTTGACAGCGGAAATTAATTATTAAATTAATTAATGAAACTTATATGTTCTGAATTTCGTAAAATAGAAATCATTTTTGAATTCAGAATATCAAATATAGCTTAGGGTGAACTTTTGGTAATTTTCTGAGAAACTTAAATTTTTGATGAATAGTGAAACCACTAAGTGGTACTTATAAAAACTGATTTTCCGTTTAAATGAAATTTTTCCATCATTGTGTTTTTAATTTCAAAAATCCGACAGACATGGTTTCCATTAAGAAGTAAAATTTGGTTCAATGGGATTAAAATAATTTTTTGGTGAATAGTAACTTATTAAGATTTTAATCGCGATTTGAGGTAATTAGTGTAGTTTAAGGTAAGAATAATGTTTTAATAAAATCAAATGACCTAGACACATGTCCTACCCTCATTGGATGTGTCATGGACGACCAGGAAAATCCATGGGTCAACTTGGGGACCCCATGGAGCCACTTTGGTTGGAAAATGACATAAATATCTTTTTATTTAATGTTAAAGTAAAAATGGCACAAACATGAAATGTGTTACTAAAACAATTTTTACATGGAGTTATACAAGTCAGATTTTTGACTATAAATAATAAATGGAAATCTAACAAGATTTCCTAAATCATATTATTTTTTTATAATTTTTAGACATTATATAAATTAAATTATATATGACATCATGATGATGCATCGATGACCTCATTTTTTAACGATTTAAATAAAATGGAAATATAATGTAAAATATAAGACCTAAACATGTCCAAAACCTATTGGATGGGTGGATTTCGAACCCTTATCACCTTATCCTAGAATTATATCAATTTGGGACCTTTTAAATTCGAAACTCATTTTCAAATAAAGTAACATTTCTTTACTTTCCAAGAGTGCCCCTCCCCTCCTCTTATAAAAGGCCCCCACCTCTACCTCCTTACCCACACTTCAAAAGCCTTTGGCTCGGCCAACCCCTTCCCATTCTGTCTCTCGACATCCCTATATAACTCCTTGAAGCCTCAATTGGGGTAGAAGGCTTCCCAAAGAAGCCTTTTAGCTCAAACCAAAGGGAGTTACATGAATTTAAGGTAATGTCTTCACTTGTGTCCTTTTGTTTTATTTGGCTTCTCCAACCCCCTAAACTCTTTTTATTCATTTCTTTTCTAACAACTACAGTATCTTAAATATACTAGTATGTTTTTATAAGAAGTATTTGAGCTACACTTACACACACCTTCATCTAATGGTTAAAGAACATACTGTTTCTGTGGTTGGCGATTTTCTGCCTCACGAAACGATGATTGTTCAATACTCTTTTAACACCTTTAAAGGTGGACATTATGTTGTAAATGTATTTTATATATGATATATATGGTATTTATGTTTACTATATGCTTATATATTTTATATTTAAACCATACTTTTATTCTTTTCATGTTGTGTAAATGCGATAATTTCATATGAGGAAGTGTGGACTACCGCCCCCTCAAGTGATGTGACTCGTACATGCAATACATGGAATGTATAAAGAATGAAATTAATGATCATATGTGACCTATATAACATATATATTATACTGGAATTATAATATATATATATATATATCATTCATTTTTAATTCTGTTAATATGACATAGAAATGAAAGTAGCGTTCATGCGTACGTACGGCTTACCATCTCCATGAACGGTGCATTTCATTTCATACCTCTAAATGATTATGTGATATTATAAATACATGTATATGCTAGACATATATGATATATACGATATACAAATCAGGAATGTCATTCTGGATATAAATAACCTTTGACCACACGAACAACATGTAATTGTAAGAAGTCCACTTTCGACTTAAGAACCAAATATCGACAAAACAAACATTATTAACTTAACTGATTATATAATGTTTATAACATGTTAATAATTGATATAAAAGGAATAATGAACTTGAAAAAGGTTCTTAATCAAGTAGAAATTAACTCAAGTTTATTATCCAGGGCATTAAAGAACGATCGAGTCAAGTCGGACCCGAGGTAAGGGATCCTACTCCTCTCTTTCTTTTAAAGCACACTCTTTATGTCATTCCTTCTAAGCTCATCTTTATTGTGATTGGGATGTTCTTTTATATTAATCTTACTGAAATTTTTTTGTTCATATGATGAGAGACCCTATTCTCTCTCATCAATCCATTTTGGATGTTTTGAGTGGCGCCGTTAGGCTGCCGAATTTTCGTAAGAGATCCAACCTCTGTCTTTCTTTTTAAGTACTCTCCTTTATGCCACTTCTTTTAAGATCCTATTTGTTATGTTGGGGGATGTTATTTTGTATTCCTATTTCTGTAAAATTTACGTTGATATGATGAGAGACCCTATTTCCTCTCATCAATCCATTTTGGAAGTTTTAAGTGGCGTTGTTAGGCTGCCGAGTTTTCGTAAGGGATTTTTCATCTCACTTTTATTCCCGTGATATTTATGCTACATTTACCAAAATTTCCATTGAGTGGTGTATGTACTGCCCATTGTTATAGACTTTTTGTAGTATAATTTCATTTATGGGTATTCTCATCTTCATTGTATGACCCTTCTTCCATGGGGTGTATGTTTCGAAAGTTAGCCAACTCGGTAAGGGGACCTTTCACCCTCCTTTTTTTAAAAGACTTCTTTGTTATGTCATTTAATTCACATACTATTATGTTGAGATATGTTCTTCTATATCATTATTTATGTAAATTTTATGTCCAAGTGATGAGATCCCCTTTATCTCTCTCATCAACCCTTTTTGTAAAAAATTTTGTGACGTCGTTAGGCTGTCGAATTTTACCAAGGGAAGTTCTTAACCCAATTTCGATTTCTTTGGGTTCAACATGTAGTTATTTAATATGTCATCATTTGAATATGTGTGAATAAACTTTCATTGTTTTAAACTTAATATACACTTATATTGGGTGTATTTATATTTGTCACACATAATTATGAGATTGATTTATCCTTAATTTAAGGATACCTTCTTTATAATGGATTTCATCTCATTTTACATTTCTTTTGAGACTTCATTGTTGTTATGCAGCAGTTCACTCTTATATGGTGTGTATACTGTCCTTTGACATATTATATCATGAATACCTTTATTCTCATGATATAATAAAGTTTGTATTAAATGTTATTACGCTATTATTTGTATTGAAGAGTCTCTCATTTTGATAAAAATGATTTAACAAAAATATCGTTTTAAATGTTTTAAAGATTTATTATTCTAAATCGTTATCTTTAATGTCCACGTTTTCAAAATGGTTTTTAGTATTTATTTATATGGAAATTAATGTTTTAAAATTATAATTCCATTAAAAGCATCAAAGTGGTATGGGACACTTTGATTAAAAAATCTCTTTTAAATGGTTTTTGAAAATGGATTGATTAAATCAATATCTGGGAATTACGTATTGTGATTACAAATGAAATGTTGTTATTGAAATGTTTATATTTTCAATATTTTATGTGTAATGATGGTACTTGGACATTTTACGGGTGGTTACGTGATAAACCATATGACGGGTGGTCCCGTGAATACCAGGACGAGTGGTTACGTTATAACCTCCAATGCATTGGGTATGGAAGTCGACCGTATGGCTATTCCATTAAGTATGTCTAGAAGTCGGCCAGATGGTTATTCCATTAAGTATGTGTGGAATTTGACCATATGGTTATTCCACTTAAGTATGTTTATGTCCAATGTTACCTTTATATGTTATGTGATATTTATATGGGTTTTATGGTAATCTTTTGGTTACAGAAGGGTAAGTAATGAACTTTTATTCAGCGAAGAGTTTTTACTACTTCAAAAAGGTGAAAAGTATTACTTTGATAAAGTATACATGGTTTACTTGTTGTTTTGAAAAAATAACAGTTTTCATTCTTTGTGTATCCATTAATGAGCTTTTTATACTCATCCCAAGTTTTTGAAATGTTTTTTATAGGACTTAACGTGGAATAGGGTCAAGGATGGGATCAAGGGAAAGTCATGCAACCTAAAACATGGAACTGGACATGTTTCTTTTTAAGAGTTTTTATTTTATGGAAACTTAGTAAAAGTTTCTACTTTGTAATCTTTTGAGATGTAATAGTTATGTCCTAATTCTAAAAAACTCTAAACCTGAAAAGATCCTCAATGTGAATTATTCATTTAATTCAATATTAAGTAAGGATTAAGGTTGGGGTCTTATAGTTGGTATCAGAGGTCAGTTTAGATAACTTTAGAGGTTAGGGTATTCTTTAAGCATAAGTGACATGACCATAATGGTTAGGATTTCATAAACAGTCCTAGTTTTAGATAAAGTGAATGAGTAAGTATATCTTAGTGTTTATCTTCCTCTTTAGTACATGATGGTTTTGTTGATATACTCACACTGACCTTTTCGGTTTTAGTAAATGGTTGGATCTAGCAGGCACCAAGGTTACGGTGGATGTGAAGAAAACTGTGACAGTTTTCTGAGAGAGCAACTGAATGATATGGAAGCTGCAATGAGAACTCTTGTGTTTATCCTCAACCAACTATCTGGAGTCATGATTGACCATCTAAACCTTGGTGATTTCTATAAGGCATCATATATGCGAGAAACAAATCCCTACGGAACTACAGGTAATAATCATAAAGGTAAGTGTGTTCAAAAACCTATGTGTCATAGATGTGGAAAGAAACACCTAGGAAAATGTTTCAAAGGGACAGAAATATGCTATAGATGTGGAAATGAAGGTCATAAAGCAAGAACCTGCCATGGAAAAAGAAAGCATCCAGTTGACTCGAGGAAAGGGAAAGAAGTTCTTTCTGAGGGATCAATTGAATGTTTTAAATGTGGTGTGCATAGTCATTATGAAAACACATGTCCTATGAAAAATTTTCGTGAATGGGATCACCAAGATCATACAAATACTCATTTACCAATACCTAATGCCATTTCGATTGAGGATGAAGAAACTGAAAATGACCAATCAAATGTATGGATTATTTCTTAACTTTTGTTTTCTATTTTGGAATCTTAGGATATGATTCATGGTTTTTTTTGTGGGAAAGAAGTATTTCAGAATAAGTTGGAAAGGAATGGTTAATGGATCATGAAGAATGTTGAATGAGTAAGAAGTCAACATATAAGGGCTTCAAGAGTTATGGTGAAATTCTTAAGAGTATTAAGTGTCTTTTGATGATGGGGTACATTAGAAGACTTTTTATAGTATGTGTAACACTGATGTTTGATATATGAAAATTTTATTCAAATAATAGTAATCTGTTCTTTTCTGGACATAGTTATAAAGAACCATTTGGGTTTATATGATCCTTACTTTTGAGGTAATTATGGGTTACTATATGTTATGATGGAAGTGAAAGGCATGAGATTAAATTGAGGTTAAATTATGTTATGGTTATTTTGGATGATTTTATCTCTTTTTGGGAATAATTTGAGAATTATTTAGTTTTGGAAAAAGGACAACATGCAGACCGTGTGACAACCCGTCGTGTCGGACAAAGCTGCAGGAATCGAACCCACAACCAAAGTGCGACTAGTATTTATCGCCTACCACTGGACTACGTGAAGTCCCTAGTTAGTTTGACTGATTATTTTTAGTTAGATGATTTTATGAATTAAGAGTAAGTTGATTTTGGTTCATCTATAGAAATTTATTAACCTATCATGAAGGATATGTGATTAGGTTAATTACTTTTCAATACGAGACATTAAGAGCAACTAATGTTGTTTGGAGATAAATGCTACGATTTAAATTGGAAGACTATGTGACTAAATCCTTCAAATATTTGGGTTTAAATATTAGTTTGGTTTACTTTGAAGTATTTTACGGACAATTTGTTTATCGAATAGTCCTCGTTGAACTTTGGGTTTTGTTGGACAAATTTTGGAGATTAAGAATATATTTTCTTTTTATAAAGGGTTATCCTTTTCTGGATTATCTGATCTTGTACTAAACTTTTTGGTTTTGGTTTTTGTTAGAGTCTAAAGACATGGGAAGTATATAGTTCTCTATTGTGTATTAGGTGATTCTCTAGAAATTGATTATAGTGCTCTTAATGCGAAAAAGTCTTCCTAAATACTCGTCTTTTGGAGAAAATATGGGTTTGATTAAGGAATCTAGTAAAATTTGAAAGTCAACATAATAAGTGATTATGTTTCCTTATGAATAAATTCCTCAATAAAAAGTAACTTAAAACAAAAATGTTGTCTATTAACGTTTCCTACTGGGGAATCGAATACCGTATAACCCATCACAAGTTTGTGATTTTCTTATGGTTAACATTCTCCTAGAGATGTTTACTATCACTCTCCATCAGAACATGACCCTTTGTTTTTTCTTCCATATCCATATTTTCCTACTTAGAATCATAGTATGGGTTAACTCGGGTGACCTCTGTACTTCTCTCCCTTTATTTTAAAGTGATTGTTTTACCGACTCTTGTTCTGATGTGGGACTTTCAAGGATGTTTCGGAGCCCAATTTTAAATTTTCGAGGACGCAATTCCCAAAAGGGGGGAATGATGTAACAACCCAGGTAAATAAAGAGTATGACATTTTCACATTTATCTATATTTGGGAATAAAATATTAATATGACTTTAAAGGGGACGCTATGCTCGATGGCGTACCAAACACGCAACAACGAGTTTCTTGGGAATCTTACGTTGCACTCTAATAATAAAATAATATTATTTTAAATAGTAGTTAACGCATAGCCGTTGTAATGGAGGGAATGAACAGAACTAACTACAAAATGATTATATATGTTTGTCAAATATTTTTACTTTTTACAATAAATGTTAGAGGATTAAAAATGCAAATGAATCCAATTTTAAGCGTAAACATTCTAATATTATTTAAAAGGTTGATTAACCGCCTTTTGATGGCGAACCCATTTTAAATCCACTTTTTGACAATTTTATGTGTTATCTTTGATGAAATAAAACTCTTCTTTAAAATTGGGACATCAAAATTTACTTCGTGTAAATTTTTGGTATTTTTCCGAAAAAGTTCAATTTTTAATGAATAGTGAAAAATGTTGTATTTTAATTCAAAACCTCTTTTAATATAATTTATTTTTATGATTAGATTATCATTTTAATTGGTTTTAAAGTGAAATTAGAATATATTTTTACCATTTAATCCAATAGTGGTCGTTGGAATTAATTTCACTTTGAAATCAGACTTAAACTAGTGTCAATCTTTTGATACATTTTGTTTCATAAAAACACGCTATTTGTTTTGACAGTAGGAATTAATAATTAAATTAATTAATGAAACTTATATGTTCTGAATTTTTTAAAATAGACAACATTTTTGAATTCGTAATATCAAATATAGCTTAGGGTGAACTTTTGGTAATTTTCTGAAAAACTTCATTTTTTGATGAATAGCGAAACCACTAAGTGGTACTTATAAAAACTGATTTTCCGTTTAAATTAAATTTTTCCATCATTGTGTTTTGAATTTAAAAAATAAAACATACATGGTTTTCATTAATAAGTAAAATGTTGTTCAATGGGATTAAAATAATTTTTTGGTGAATAGTAACTTATTAAGTTTTTAATCGCGATTACAGGTAATTAGTGTAGTTTAAGGTAAGAATAATGTTTTAATAAAATAAAATGACCTAGACATATGTCCTACCCTCATTAGATGTGTCATGGCCGACCAAGACAATCCATGGGTCAACTTGGGGACCCCATGGAGCCACTTTGGTTGGAAAATGACATAAATATCTTTTTATTTAATGTTAAAGTAAAAATGACAGAAACATGAGATGTTTTACTAAAACAATTTTTACATGGGGTAATACAAGTCGGATTTTTGACTATAAATAATAAATGGAAAGCTAAAAAGATTTACTACATAATATTAGTTTTTTTATAATTTTTAGACATTAAATAAATTAAATTATTGATGACATCATGATGATGAAACGATGACCTCATTATTTAACGATTTAAATAAAATGGAAATATAATGTAAAATCTAAGACCTACACATGTCCAAAACCTATTGGATATGTGGATTTCGAACCCTTATCACCTTATCCTTGAATTATATCAATGCGGTACATTTTAAATCCGGAACTCATTTCCAAATAAAGTAACATTTCTTTACTTTCCAAGAGTGCCCCTCCTCTCCTCTTATAAAAGGCCCCCACCTCTACCTCCATACCCACACTTCCAAGCCTTTTGATCGTCCAACCCCTACCCATTTTGTCTCTCCACATCCCTCTCTAACTCCTTGAAGCCTCAATTTGGGCAGAAGTCTTCCCAAGGAAGCCTTTGATCTCATACCAAAGGGAGTTACCCGATTTTAAGGTAATGTCTTCACTTGTGTCCTTTTGTTTTATTTTTCTTCTCCAACCCCCTAAACTCTTTTTATTCATTTCTTTTGTAAAAAATACAGTATCTTCAATATACTATTATGTTGTTATAAGAAGTATTCTAGTTACACTTACACAGACCTTTGTCTAATGGTTAAAGAACATACTGTTTCTGTGGTTGGCGATTTTCTGCCTCACGAAATGATGATTGTTCAATATTCTTTTAACACCTTTTAAGGTGGACATTATGATGTCACTATATTTTATAGATGATATATATGGTATTTATGTTTACTATACTCTTATATATTTTATATTTAAACCATACATTTATTCTTTTCATGTTGTGTAAATGCGATAATTTCATATGAGGAAGTGTGGACTACCGCCCCTCAAGTGATGTGACTCGTACATGCAATACATGGAACGTATAAAGAATGAAATTAATGATCATATGTGACATATATAACATATATATTATAATGGAATTATAATATATATATATATATCATGCATTTTTAATTCCGTTAATATGACATAGAAATGATAGTAGCGTTCATGCGTACGTACGGCTTACCGTCTCCATAAACGGTGCATTTCATTTCTTACCTCTAAATGACTATGTGATATTATAAATACATGTATATTATAGATATATATGATATATATGATATCAAAATCAGGAATTTCATTCTGGATATAAATAACCTTTGACCACATGAACAACATGTAATTGTAAGAAATCCACTTTTGACTTAAGAACCAAATATCGACAAAACAAACATTATTAACTTAAATGATTACATAATGTTTATAAAATGTCAATAATTTATATAAAAGGAATAATGAACTTGAAAAAGGTTCTTAATCAAGTAGAAATTAACTCAAGTTTATTATTCAGGACGTTAAAGAATGATCGAGTCAAGTCGGACCTGAGGTAAGGGATCCTACTCCTCTCTTTCTTTTTAAGTACACTCTTTTATGTCATTCCTTCTAAGCTCATATTTATTGTGATTGGGATGTTCTTTTATATTACTCTTACTGAAATTTTTATGTTCATATGATGAGATACCCTATTCTCTCTCATCAATCCATTTTGGATGTTTTGAGTGGCACCGTTAGGCTGCCGAATTTTTGTAAGAGATCCAACCTCTCTCTTTTTTTTTAAGTACTCTCCTTTATGTCACTTCTTTTAAGCTCCTCTTTGTTATGTTGGGGGATGTTCTTTTTTATTCCTCTTTCTGTAAACTTTACGTTGATATTATGAGAGACCCTATTTCCTCTCATCAATCCATTTTGGAAGTTTTAAGTGACGTCGTTAGGCTGTCGAGTCTACATAAGGGATTTTTCATCTCACTTTTATTCCTGTGAGATTTATGCTACATTTTCCACAATTTCCTTTTATTGGTGTATGTACTGCCCATTATTATATACTTTTTGTAGTATAATTTCATTTATGGGTATTCACATCTTCATTGTATGACCCCTCTTCCATGGGGTGTACGTTTCGAAAGTTACCCAACTCGGTAAGGGGACCTTTCACCCTCTATTTTTTTTAAAAGACTTCTTTAGTTATGTCTTTTAATTCACATACTATTATTTTGGGATATGTTCTTCTATATCCTTATTTATGTAAATTTTATGTCCAAGTTATGAGATCCCCTTTATCTCTCTCATCAACCATTTTTGTAAAATTTTATGTGACGCCGTTAGGCTGTCGAATTTTACCATGGGAACTTCTTTACCCAATTTAGATTTCTTTGGGTACAACATGCAGTTATTGAATATTTCATCCTTTGAATATGTGTGAATAACCTTTGATTTTTTTACACTTAATATCCACTTATATTGTGTGTATTTATATTTGTCACACATAATTATGAGATTGATTTATCCTTAATTTAAGGATACCTTCTTTATAATGGATTTCATCTCATTTTACATTTATTTTGAGACTTCATTGTTGTTATGCACCAGTTCACTCTTATATGGTGTGTATACTGTCCTTTGAAATATTATATCATGAATCCCTTTATTCTCATGATATAATAATGTTCGGATTAAATGTTATTCCACTATTATTTGTATTCAAGAGTCTCTCATTTTGTTAAAAATGATTTAACAAAAATATCGTTTTAAATGTTTTAAAGATTTATTATTCTAAATCTTTATCTTTAATGTCCATATTTTCACAATGGTTTCAGTATTTATTTATATGGAAATTAATGTTTTAAAATTATAATTCCATTAAAAGCTTCAAAGTGGTATGGGACACTTTGATTCAAAAATCTCTTTTAAATGGTTTTTGAAAATGGATTGATTAATTCAATATCTGGGAATTACTTATTGTGATTACAAATGAAATGTTGTTATTGAAATGTTTATATTTTCAATATTTTATGAGTAATGATGGTACATGGACATTTTACGGGTGGTTACATGATAAACCATATGACGGGTGGTGACGTGAATACCAGGACGGGTGGTTACGTTATAACTTCCAATGCATTGGGTATGGAAGTCAGCCTTATGGCTATTCCATTAAGTATGTGTGGAAGTCGGCCGTATGGTTATTCCATTAAGTATGTGTGGAAGTCGACCATATGGTTATTCCACTTAAGTATGTTTATGTCCCAAGTTACCTTTATATGTTATGTGATCATTATATAGGTTTTATGGTAATCTTTTGGTTACATAAGGGTAAGTAATGAACTTTTATTCAGCGAAGAGTTTTTACTACTTCGAAAAGGTGAAAAGTATTACTTTGATAAAGTATATATGGTTTACTTGTTGTTTTGAAAAACTAGCAGTTTTCATTTTTGTGTATCCCTTAATGAGCTTTTTATGACCATCCCATGTTTTTGAAATGTTTCTCATAGGACTTAACGTGGAATAGGATCAAGGATGGGATCAAGGGAAAGTCATGCAACCTAAAACATGGAACTGAACATGTTTCTTTTTTAGAGTTTTTATTTTATGGAAACTTAGTAAAAGTTTCTACTTTGTAATCTTTTGAGATGTAATAGTTATGTCCTAATTCTATAAAACACTAAACCTGAAAAGATCATCAATGTGAATTATTCATTTAATTCAATATTAAGTAAGGTTTAAGGTTGGGGTCTTATAACTACACCTACTCTGGCTCCCTCTGTCTTTAAAGGTCTTCCTTTACACTCTCTTTCAACTAGCTCACTCCCTTCTTCTACCTCCACTTCTGCTCCTATGGCTTCCTCTTCTACTGCTAATACTAAGGGAAAAAAAATATTATCCAGTGAAAGAAGGACATTTTTTACTCTATTTTGATTGGAATCTTGTTTCCTTTGTTTTACATTTTGTAATTCCCCTCTCTTTATCTAATACATTATGCACTTTTCATGTTTTTTTTATTCTTGATACTTTTTGATAATCCCAAAAGGGGGAGAAATATATGAGACTTTTATATATTAAACTTATATGAGAAATATATAGGAGATAGAAATAATTCTATATATGTTATATTCTCATTCAAACTATGTTGTTAGAACAAATGTACACTCTAAAGTTTCATGATTTGTGATCATAAAGAAGGGGAAAATTTGATGGACTCCTCATGTATTAATAACGTTTTAATGATAAAAAATCCTATTTAGTTTATAAACCATGTTAAATCTCTGTAATCTATCTCACATTAAAGGTAAAATAGGTTTGTAAAAGCAATTCAAAGCTCTTAAGTTCTATACACTAAGTTTGGTTACTATTCACCTTTTCTTGATTCACATTATAATGATTTCTATGACAAATGATTAAGTTTAATTAATTTCATAAATACTAATAATTATGTTTGAATAAAGATATTTGACTATGTCATGAGACATTGTGACATTTAGACACTATGACATCCAGACATCGTGACATCCAGACACCATGACATCAAGACACCATGACATCCAAAAAACGTGACAAGAAGACACTCTGACATCCAGACACTATGATATCCAGACACCATGGAAAAGACACCAGGAACAAGCAGACACCATGACCACGAGACACCGTGACCGCAATACACCGTGCCTGCAAGATACCGTGACCAATCCAGAAACCGTGTGAAGGAGGCAACTTTTCCAGGACATACATTGACACTATTTCTGAATATGTTTTTCTGTCTTTCAATTTAATCTCTAACAGTCATATTTAAAGATTTTAATTCACTGACATAATTAATGTTTCCTTGTAGACATGTCATTAGACAGTACGAGGTACGTGGTGTCGAATACATGAAACCTGTCGGCCCTAACACATGCACTCCAAGATAAAAGTTTAATGCAACCCAGAAAAAGAAAAAAGTAGCACGATACTAAAAAACAAGTTGGTGGGCATGAGATTGACAATAAAATAAATTTAGATAATTGGATCATAAAAATCGATTCAGCTGAAGAACACACAAAGAATAATGGAATCCTGAGAACATCTTCACACTATAAACCACCATGAAGAACATAAGCTGAATCTATCTGACTTGCGATACTCCGTTTTCCATACGAGGACTTGAGTTCTGCATCTGTCTCATCTCAAAAGTCCAGAGCTACAAAGACCAACACTCAGAACAATTCTATACTAATATCAATATTACTACTCTGTTGTGTATCATTTTATTAATTTTTGAGCAGAGTGTGCATCTGTAAAACAACACACTTTTTCTCCAGTATTAAACTGAAGGATACAATATATCCTTACTCAAACATTAATTTAGTCTTGTGTATAACCATGGATAAGTGTGGGAGAGGTCCTTGTGTAGACTGGTTTTTTGTAGCCATGAAGAACTGTGGAAGAGGTCCATGTGTGGCCTGGACATTACTGTGTACTATTGTTAACCTCAATCTATGGTGTGGAACAAGTTTATTTATATAATCTTCTTGGTGGTAGGTGATCACCAAGTGGAGTGGATTATGTCTCGGTCTGATATTGAACCACATGTTTCATATCCTATATTCTAATTAATTTTGTCTTACCTATTTTACTACTTTACTGTATAGTTCAAAAATCTCTAAATTCAATTTCATAGTTTCTCTTGGAAAGAAGTTATAATTGTCTTGCCTTAGTAGAATAACTTCAAAAGTAATATTAATAACTGATATTAAAATTTCTGTGAACTAATCAATATTTTAAGAAGTTATTCAAATAGTTAAACACTTATAACAATATAAGTTTTATTAATTGGGATGTATTTAATCTTTTTGGGAAACATTTTAGAAATAATTTTTAATCATAAATTTTTATAGATACTCAATTCACCCCCTCTTGAGTAATATACTCTGACCAACAATGATATATGAGTTCGGTATGGTGAAAGTATTAGTCTTGGGTAATATAATAATAGTGAAAAGGATATATGTAGACCCTTAAATGAAAAATATGATTAAGGAATGTCTTGACCAACATATATTAATGAGATATATTGTATCCTCAAATTATCTAGGTATTATCAGTGATTTTGGAGAAATTTACCAAGATTTTTAAAAGCCACTAAAAAAAATACCTCATATGGGTTTGACGCATGTATGGATAGATGAATGTGAACCGATACTCATAGAGATAAATAATTGGATAACTACTAAACCATTACTGACATTGTCAACAATAGTGGAGGGATTTCGGATTTATAGTGATGCTTCAATAAGGGTTTTAGGTTTTCTAAACATTATGAATGATACAATCATAAACTACACCTAAATATAGAATAAAGCGCATGAGAAAAAGTATCTGATGGATAACATTGATTTGTATGAAGTAATATTTTCATTGAAGATATGAAGGAATTATCTCTAAAAATAAAAGTGTGATATATATATATATATTCCATAATATCCTAAAATATATATTAACATAGATGAATTTTAATTTCATCTGATGAATAAATTTAGATTTATTCCCAGATTATAACTGTATAATCAAATAAAATCTATAGAAGGAGAAAAACATGGAATATTATAAAACTGAAAAAGTTCTAAGAACTTATCTATAATGAGGATTGAGAATGATCTTATCCTCGTAGAAGTGAAAATGATAAACAAGGGAATTTTTAATGATGGAATATCATCATGTTGATTTCAAATGATTATTGATCCATCACTAAGGAATATTTTTAAGAAATTTCAAATGGGTCATGCGGAGATATAAATGAAGAAGGATTATATGAGGGAGGGTAAATCCTGGTATTTTAATATTGATGATTATGGAGTTTTATATTTGTGATATAAATTTTTAGTCCCATATATTTAGAGGTAAAATAATATAATAAATGATGTTCAAAGATCAGAATTATCCATTCACCGATGGCCCATATAGATGACTAAATATTTCTAAGAAAACTACTAGCGAGAAAATATAAATTATGGGATTAAAGAATATATATCAATGTTCTTGGTCTATTAGTAGGTGAAGGTAGAAAGGAAAACATACCAATGGATGATACAAAATATTCCCTTACCAAAACGAAAATAAGATAATGACACAATGTATTTTTTCACATTTATTCTAAATATATCCATAGGGATGAAATCTAAATGGGTTGTGAAGGAATTTCTTATAAAGAAGGCTCACTAAATTTCCATTTTATAAGACTTCTCACTTGATCATCCTGAAAAGATTCACATTATATATGTGGTAAGCCTTCATGGAACACCAATATTGGTTATATCTACTTGAGATATGAGTTTCACCTAAAATTTCAGAAAGAGTCTATAGAATTCCATTAACATAGTTTTAAAATTATATTTATCTTATAACCCACATACTGCTATTGAGTATGAAAAATCTATCAAAAAACTTGAGGATATATTGAGAGATTTCTTTATGCATTTATAAGGAGGTTGGGACCAAAATATTATATTTGTTGAGTTACTACACACTAAAAATATTAAAATTTATCCATATGAAGCCCACTGTATTAATATAAATATAATATATTTTTTTGGGATTAATTTGGTGAATTAATGTTTCTCGGATATATGATGGTTGATGAAATGTTATAAAAGAGAATGAAAATTGAGAAACACATAAAAAAGGATCAATGTCAACAGAACAATTATAAATAACACCATCAATTTTACTTGGGTTTTAAAGTTAGTGAGAAGTGTTTCTCCACATATCTCCCTAAAACAGAGTCATGATATTTTGTCTGAGTGGGAAGATAAGTCCATGATACATCTTCCACTCTGAGATTATTTATCATTTAGGAATAGTGTGACAATGACTAATACTCAAAAAAATATATATCTAAAATACATTATGTTTTTTAAATATCCATATTGAGAAAGTATATAAAATATCTATCACATGTACCAAATATGGATGAGATATATTTGAACAATGATCTATTTTATGAGGAGTACCTTGTGATGAAATTTGACCATAGAGAAAAGGTTTTCTTTTACAAGGAAAGTCACCTCGTCATGGTACATTAGTGAAATAAAATGTTTATAGAGGAATCATGAGATCCTAAAGTGATAATGAAAGAGAATATACCTCAATTTATTTTACCCAAGGGCGTGAAAAGAAATTTTTAATAAATAATTTTTTATGTGGGAAAAAATTTAACGACCCAAAATTTATATATATAGATTTCTCTTCTAATTATATACATGTGTCATATAATGAAATAAAGATGATAAGAACATAGATCACTTTATAATTAATTCAAAAAATAAAAAATTTGTAATATTACTTTTAGGATAACAATCTAATTGTGGTTTAATAATAATATAGATATATTTCCTTCTTTAAAATTCATTAAAAATAATTTAATTCATTTAAGAACATATATATTTATCTAGAATATTTTTATAACTTATATATGTTTAATTTAATAAAATCACATATATTTTTAGATTCATTGTGTGTTAATCAGTTCAGGACTAAATTTTAGTGTTTTTTTTAAAATTATTGACATTTAGGGTGAATAGTGAAAAATTTTGTTATTTAAAAAAGTATAATTTTTTCATGATATTTTCATAAGATAATATTGACATGGATATTTATAATAATTTATGATTAATATAATTTATAAAATATTATAAATTCAAAAGTATTTGGTAGAACATAGAAATGATATACTTAGCATTCTAGTTAAGTAATATTTAGTCCTAATAAGAAAACAATGTTATTATGTACGTTAAATTAAATATTATTTTTCACGAAATAAAAATTTTGTTTTTTATAAATTATAAAAAACATTTATTTATTTTTTAATAAACCAATTGTGTTATTAAATACTATATACATGTTTAATCATATCCCATACATAAATGTTATGCTTAAAATGATCATTTTTAATAAAATAGTTTTTATATGTTTTACGCACTAATACTAATATTAATTTCACTAACACATAAATATTTTATTCAATTAAATGATTTTAGTATTTGATATCAACCTATTAAAATTATTAAATAATGAAAATTTAAAATTTTCCAATTAAAATTAGTTTTTGAAGGGGAAAGTAGAGTTACCACGGAAATGGTAAATTAACGTAAAAGATATTTAACGTAGTATAAAAAGCCAAAACATGTAAAATTTTTTGTTACTATGGATATTAGGGGGGAGTATTGAACTGATATCTTTTATCATACCATTATTGGCTATCATTGGGTCTCTATAGGTTTAATAGTAGATTGAAGTAATTGAAAAGCAAATAGATTTTACAAAAAAACCCATTTACTTTACATGTAAAACATGCTCCCTTTCTCTCAATTTATCCACCCATTAAGAATATTTGGATCAATTAAAACACAAACCTGTTCTCTCTTAAAGACCCTAAAAATTCTATTGAATGTTTTTCCCACCAAAAGACCAAACTGTGGAGCCTTAAGAAGTTACCAAAGGGAGAACTTATGGGGTAGAGATAATACTCTCAACCCAACTATTATAGTTATTTTATTCTTCTACAGCCATCAAGTCCTCTCTGTTCAGGATGTTATGATAAAAAAAATTAATAAAATGATGAATTGTTAATATAATAATATAATATTCATTTTATACCTTCCCCCAACATAATTTATAAAAATAAAAATATGATCCTGAATATGTGTGGACTACAACCTCCAATAATGATGTGTCTGTTATTTCATCACCAACGTAAATGGAAATTTAAATAATATTATTTAATTAACAATTTAATATTTTTTAAATTATTTTAGTTAATAAATTATAATTATTTCTTTTATTACCCCTCCCATCTATGGAAAAGTAAATATTTGTTTGTATGTATATCACAACGACCACCATTGTGAAAATACATGTTTTTATTAACCACCTTACATGGATAAATTTAAAAATGTTCTGAGTATATAAAAATTATATTTTTTAAACCATTAATATTATCGAAGAATATTATTTGGTATTCAATTTGTGTGATTAATAATAAATTGTGATGGGAACTTCAACAACCTTAAATTGACTTCTCAAGGTACCTTTCTTAATTTTGATATAATTTGGGATAACCTTTGTAACGGTAAATGTGTTGTTTTAATAGAATAATAAATGACATAAACCTCAAAAATATTTGAGTTCATGATGTAATTTTATATCATCTTTGACCACAATGAAAAATATGATTGTTTTTTGAGTAATTTATCCTAGTAACCCTGAGTAAATGACTTTAGCCGAAACTATATTAAAATTAAATAACAAAATATTATAAATATAAATTATAAAATTATCTATAGGTGAATAAGGAAATTTTTTATGTATTAATTAAATTTAATTTAATTATATTGGATTTTAAGCATAATTATGGAGTTTATCCATACCTGAGGTAAGGGATATTCTATTCCAACCTCATTAATTTTCGGGGACACATTCTCTCCCCTTTTCACCTTTAATGAAATATTTTTCACATGAAATCATTTTATTTTTTATACATTTACCATACATATATACCTTGTTTAATATACTTTAAATTTATAGGGTGAAATATTTTTTATGTTCACTTTAATATTCCTATATAAAAGAAAGCTTGATTTAAGGTAACTTTCTTATTTTTTATATCATGTTAAGCCTCACTCCAATAAATATTTTTTAAACTAGGATCATCTTCTAAAAACACTAATTATTTTATATATAATCCAAAATTTTAAATTACCATTTTTATTTAAAATGTAATATATTTCCTTAAATATATGTTTGAATTGTTACATAAATCATCAATAAATTAGTTTATTTTATTCTTCCTTCAACAGAAACATACCAAGAGTTATCTACATTATAATTCTAGGTCCATGACCTCATTACATTTCTCAATATTCAATGTACAAAATATATAACACCTCCTTTTTTGGGAATCGTTATTAATTTTCCATAATTTATGCATTGGATTATATCAATGAAAGGAACATACATATCAGGGGTTTGATCATGATTATGATTTATGTATATTTTATCTTCCTCATGTGGCATGAATATGTATGATTTTAATTATCTGTAATAAGATCATGGAATTATATATCCCTAAAATAAATTTGTTAAATATTTATATATCATGAAATGTTAGATATATTATTAGTAAATGAACCTAATCACCCATGGGACATTGTACACTTTATGTTGATAGTGTTAGGAGTGGATTTTCTTCTAAAATTGCTCGTGGAGGTGTGGTTTTCCATAAACCCAGAGAGGCTAACATCACTGCTGATGCTCTTTCTAGTGTTAGTTGTCTAGAAGATCCTTTGATGATTTATGATACAATGGGATATTTACCTCATGAATGCGTTGGTATTGTTCTAGGGGATGCTTTAGGGCTTCATCATTATAGATCGTCATGATCTTTTTTGTGTGTAAGGTTATTTTTTAAAAATTGAATAAAAATTTAATTTCAGTCAATTTGGGAGTGTACCTTGACTTATATTTATTATTTAATATATTTTTTTTCTAAATATTCCATGATATTATGATTTAATTAATTTTTTGATGTTTCCATTCTTATGATAATTATTTTTAAGATATCATGCTATTCATCTTGACCCTCTGTTCATGTTTCATTTTATTGTTTATTCCCTTAATATTACTTCTACCTCACCCATTTTCTTGGTTATTTTTTCTAGGGAATCGTATATAGTTTCAAAATATATCCTAGAGTTTGGATCTCTCCGTGAATTTTTATATAATTTTTAAGTGTTATGTTTTTTATGATGTACTTATGAGTTGAATATTCCAAATTCAATAGACCTATAAATAATTTGTTTATACCTATTGGAAATCTCTATGAAAAATTATGCAAAAGTTTGTGTTCATGTATTGGGTCTCTATATTAATTTCACCCATCTATGTGGTTTGTTCAGTATAAAAGGACTCAATAGGGTTATGAAATTCTTGTGTAACTACCACGAGTAAAGACACTCAAGTGAATATAGTTGGAAAACCCAGATGTAGTCATCTATCTTGTTCCTACTACTAATAGTATCTTGAACCAGCCTTTGGTATATCTCAAATTATGTCAGTAATTATTTCCCTAGTATAGGGATTAAGGTTTTTTCCACAACCATATGGGTTTGATAAACTAATTTTCTAGACTTATAGTTCACCATATTAATAGATTTTACACTTAATAATCGACCATTTTGTTCTTTTTAGTAGATATTTTTTAAATTTAAAATATTTTCCTAGGCCTTGGAGTTATATTAACTAGAATTAATTCACCATTTAGTTTCCTTAGCTTCTATAACCCACCTTCAGATGGTGCAATATTTTCATCAATGGAATAGAACCCATCCAATTCGGGTGGTGGTTGGGATGTAGATACTATTGAATCATTCACTTTATATTTAGATGAAGCTCGCTAAATTGGTGGTATCAGGAAAATTAGAGGATATTTCAGATTACATGTATTCCTCCTATGTCTTATATGCCCACCATTTTTACTTTTTTCTATGTGAAGAACATTCAAAATTTATTCCTCCGAATATTTTTATTCAATATAAGTGTCGTGTACTATTTTATTTATAGGGATTTCAACACCATTCAATACCATGAACTATGTAGTTTGAATAAAATCATTATCCAAATTGTTGTATAAATGGTAACCACAATCCTTTGTATATCCATCTAGGGATTGATTATAATAATTTTTTATATGTGTATTAATGGTGTATTTTTTTGGATTTTAGCCTCAAAAAGTTTTATTTATTCACCTTGATTCTTATGTAGAATTATTTTGTATATAATGATCTTAAAGGAGTCTCAAATGGATTTCACATAACATTATCATAAATTGGTAAATGAATTATAATGCAGAAGAAACCATGAATTTGCTTCTTTTAAATCCAATTTGAGACTATAAATGAATTAATTTCATAATGTATAAGGATTTATCAATTCCACCATCCCTATAGGGTATGGTTGGTTTTCCACTTCCACTATCAGGACCATTCCTTGATATATATTTAATGATTCTTAGTGTGATGGTTGTCATAAAACTTCCATTATACCTATGGTCTAGGGCTTTCTCTATACTACCACTTGAAATTTTATCCGAAACTACTTGGCCTTTTAGTCCTTCAACTAAGAATGACATAGATATAATTCATTTTTGGGGTGGGATATAATCTAAATTAATGGAATATTTGAGGTTAAAGGTTTCACTAACCCTTAAATGGTGGAATGTTACACATTCCTATTTTTTTCTATAGAATTATATTGATAACTCAAACCCATTGAGTAAAATATGTCTAGGATTTATGGATGTTGGGTTACCAATGGATAGACCAATTCATATGGGTAGATTCAGGACCCAAGACCTGATATAAAAAGAAATCAATTCAATATACTTTCACTGATTACTATTTTTGGCTAGTGAGTATTGGGAAATATAAATCTGTGTATTCACCCAATACTATAATACAGAAATTAGGAGAGGTTTCAATGATTATATGAATGATTTATTCTATAATATTGAGTTAAGAAATATTGAAGGCACTCATTGTGTTTCCCAAAATTTGGGTTCTGATCAACTAAAAAGGTTTCATTGTAGAATTGATAGAAAATACCATCCAACATCTTAATATATTTAACAAACACCCATTTACATATGTATCAAGAATTTAAATGATAGTTATTCACCACAAGATAATATGGAATTGATGTATTCATTCTTATTTTATTTTCATGGGGATACAATATTAGGGATAGGCCATAGGCTAGAACATTATTGGTTTGTTTTCATAGAAAATTCATTTTACAAAACCATTGAGTGGTATTTATATTTTATAAATATTTTTACAACAAATCTAACCATAATGGATACATGTTAACTAATTTTTCTAGAGTAATAGTATCATTGAAAACATCTTTAGTCACCTCCTAGAGTATTTGGTGAGGGGGAGGAAAGGATGATGATAATCACCTCAAATTAAATAATGAATGGGATAAGAGTCAACTAATATATGAATAGTCATATGATATAACCTTCCCCATTTTATTGAGTTACTCTCAATATGATGTAATATTTAATGTATCTTTAATATAAGGAAGCCATTTTAAAAAAGAATATGATTTAGTGCAAGGAATCTCATCACAAAAAACACTAGGGGGAGGAATTCCATGGTCATTTCATATTTCACCATCATATGGAAGACCTCCATTATTGTTGGCCACTTATTCCTAGGGAGGATCTCTATAACATAAGTGATGGGGAGGAACATTTGGGTTAACATATTGGTTTCGAAAAGGATGTAATGCATTGTTATTTATTTGTTGGTTTCCTTTATGGGTATGGAATTTACATGGGACAATTTAATTTTCCCTTAAAGTATATTTTCAACGCATCCTATAGGGAGGACCACTAGAGTAATTACCATAGTCTTTATAGAGAGTGACTTCGAGTTTTATTGCCTATTTATGAGTAAAAGGGGGGAGTTAATCCTTATTAATCAATCTTCACACTATAAAGAGTACCTTTTATATGGCTATAATGAGTAAGACATTCTTGAAAAATCATTACATTTCCATAAAGAGGGACTCCAAGAATAATTTTCATTAGATGAATTTGGGAGGTATCTAATTTCATTTAACCATGGGGAGACAAAATTTTGTAATATTATTTCGTTAGTTACCATGAAGTGGCCCAAAACAGATGATATTTTTGGCGTTATTGGGAGTAATTCCATTATTGGTTCTCTTGGGATGACCTCAAGTGTTGTTGGCTATAGTGTTTTAAAGGGGGTATTTATAGTGGATGCTTTGAGGAGGGCCTACAGAGTTTTTTGATACAATGATATTAGAGAGACCATCATAATGGAGGCTCTAAAGAGGTCCTCTAATGTTATTGTTGGTCTTGGGGCGAGTACCTTAATAGTGGTTATTTTGGGTAGGGCCATCTAATTATTTGGATATAATTCCAAGGGGAAGGACTCCACACAATACCTTTCTTCTCTTGATGATAAATAACTATCAAATATATGGGAATATTTTTGAATATATCAATGAACCATAATGATATCTGTGACCACATGGGTATGTTCCTACTTCTTGATTATTAAATTACTATGAAGATACATACTTATGGGAATTTTCCTCAATGTAACTATGGTTGGAACCCTGATCATAATAGGGGTCTCAGAGTGAGGGAAGTGGCGTTCATATGTATGATCACTCTATGTCAACTGCTAGGTTTTTCTCAAGGTTTCTGGATTGGTTTGATGGGTATAATCAAGACTAGGTGTATGCACCTTCTCTTTTCCTTCATAATCTATCTACCATTGATAGGACATATTTAAAATATTCTTAGTTAAAGCTACAAGGGTTAAGATCACTGAGGTGATATCCTCAACATAATCTTTAGTATTTGAAGCTTTAAGTTGTTAGATATGGTATAATCTCAGGGGATTCATCCCTGGAATTTCTGAAATAGTAGTATTGATAAATTAAATATCATCCTTCTCCTAATTAAGTTAAGGATGGTTTTAATTTTTGTACTCCATTGAAAAATACCTAAATAGTTATGATGTGGAAACAAATGCCACTTTCTTCCCTACAACATTTCTTTCGTAGGATGACCTATAAATCTTCATATCAAATATTATATACTTATTAATTATTTTATATTAATGGAATTATTATTTTTCATTGAAATTTTTTTAATTATGAATAAATGTTCATGTTTGGATCATAAATATCTCTGTCAAGCATTATTAAAATTCAAATAATTTCCATTAAGTTTGATATATTGATTATAAAATTCAATATACTAACCCAAATAATTTGATTCTTATTTTTTAGGGTAATGGACTCCTATTAAAATAAATAATTCAACATGATATTTTGATAGTTCTGCCAATTAATGGTGCATATGGATAACACAAATGGGTTCAATAAATATATATAAAAGTTAGAAATGAAAAATTGATTTATTTTCTAGGATACATCATGAAGTTTGAATTAATTTAAAATAATAAAAGACCAAAAAATATTTATAATATTTATAAATATTCCATATCCCAAATCATTTAATAAATGGAATATCATATGAAATATTCCCTAGCCTAAAATTATGTATGGCGTTGAAGTATAGATCATTTATCATAACGTTTCTCCCAATCCAACAATCAAATAGAACTATAAACTCATGTATATAATTTCAAGAGACATTGAAACATCTATGTAGAATACGTGGTTTCAATACGGTGGAATATTAATTGTACTATATGAACTCTCATTTATTCCATTGAAAAACTATACATAATCCAGGAAAACAACACATGGTTTAGATAAAATACTTAAATCATCGACTACAAAAGTAATATAGATGAGATATTTGGTTAATTGGTACCCAACATATATATCAAGAACTTTTTCGATGACCATATATCATGATAATTTTATATTTACTATTAAATGGTGAAAAAACCTTAGTAGGTTAAATTAAAGAAAAATAAGTCCTACCCTTATGGCTATAAATACATGACCCTCTTCTCCTTGAAAAGGGATGCAAGTATATACTCAAAGAGGAGATATTTTGATGAACTAATCTTTATATATGGTTAGGAATACATTCAATACTGTTTTTTTCACACAATAAGCTAATCCACCTTCATTTTTATCATATTATTGTTTATTTATCATTATAGTCTTATTTTTTTTATTTTTTATTAGTATTAATGAATGTATCATTTTATTTCCCATATTAAAATAAATTTTTTAGTTTTATTTTTTAGACGAATAATAGAATCAATTCAATTGTTTTCAATTTCCTTATTCCCTTTTTTTCACCTACATGTGTGTATTCTTTAGTCATTATTTTTCTATTTTACATTATCAAATAAGTCTTTAATTATCTAGATGATATCATTTTTTATGAAATAATAATAACATATATAAAAAATCAACTAACCACAATAATGGATGATTAAATATTCCAATATAATGAGTCATAATTTGGGGATGTTAAGTGATTGAGAATTATTTATCATTTAATGTTCATTTAATTAAAATTGAGCGTGCTAAATAAAACATGAAATGGGTTAATGAAATGTTATTTTAATAAGTGGAATCCATATTTTACTCGGAAAAAAATAAACCAGGTTTTAGGGATTAATAAACCTTTCATCAATGATAATTGATTATGATCAGAACCATAGTGGGGGTTTATATTAATGCATATATATTTGATAATTCAAATCAAAATCATCTTATACAATTGATTTAAATTTAATAAAATGTTTTGAAATTATCAATAACATCATATTATTATGTCCCCAATAATTAACCAACATCAATTCATATAAAATATTTTGACAATAAAAAATAATCATTTAATTTATTTTAGATCTCTGAACCAAAAAAGCACCAATTTTAAATAAAGAAACATGATTAAAAAAATATTGTATTATCATTAAGGATTTGAATCAAGTGATGCTATATAATTTATATTAGTTAACCACACCATTGATTGTTGATATTCAGAAATCAGTCGGGCTTCAAATGACATCGTTTCTAGCGATGGTTTTCTAAAGAGTTTTATTTCACAATTTTTATCCAAAAAATAAATTTATGTAAAAAATGAAAACAAAAAACAATAAAATGGGAAAAAATAGTGAATATTTTTTTCCACATCCAATAAACACCATTTACTTTAATAAAAATTTATAATTTCAAGGAATTCCCTGTATCCCGCCAAAAACAATTAATGTGACCGTAATATCGAGTGAAACCTTCTCCAACTCAAGCGAACAATTATGGATAATAGAAACACTCCGATCCCATTTTTTATCCCAATGATCAATACATTTCCAAAAAATATGGAATAAAACCTCAAATAACATTCTATACCCTATATAAATTACTATCCTTTGGGTATTCAATATCTATACATTATGGAAGATTTATAACTGCTACTATGTTTGATTCATAACATTACTTTTTTGTGGGCTAGTTATAGAAGATCTTGACCTCCACTATAAAGAGTTTCAATTGGTATGATCTACAATGAATCAAAATATGGATTCTGATAAACAAATCAAACTTAGATTTGTTGTATTCTCTATATATAACCTTGTAATGTTTTTTCTTGACTACCTTAGAATTAGTTCCCTAAACTCATCAGTTGACATGAAGTGGATATTCTTAGTGAAATTATTTATTGTATATTGAACTAACTCTATCCAAAAAAATTAGTGTAATCTATTAAATCAAAAATAAATCACTCCATGAGTACTTGGAGGGGTTTATAAATTTTTTAGTTGCACTCTTTAAACACTAAATCATTGACCAACTCTATATTAAATACATAAACGGTGGTTTATTGGATGTGGAGTGATTGATCATTGATGCTACAAGTGGGGGTTCTACAATAGAAAAAAATCATATAGATGAACCTAATATAATAAGTAAAATTTCTATTAACATGAAACAATTATATACTAGAGAATCTGATCAGATGAAACAAGCCCAAGAGAGTCAGTCCTCATATCTAAAAAACATGACTGAGTGGATAACTGAGCTCATAATTCAGTTATGATTTTTTTTCAAATATCAAATCCCCAACATCATAATCTCTATAATCATAGTTTAATTGATATATAAAAAATTATATAATTTTTATCTCACATACTCACTCAACCAATACTTTCCCATAATTATAGGATAATATATAATCATCATATTGAAGAATATAGACCAACTAATCATTTACTTAGAGGAATATGAACCATTATCATTCATGTTAGTTTTTCATATATTCTGACCAACCACACTATGATCCCCTCTCTACTACCAATAATATAGGCTATAAGGACTATCTAGGTTTTTAGTTTGGTGTCCAATCCTATAACCCTCTCAACTCCATCCCTATAATGTGTAGGAATTATAGTATCATCAATGTGGGTGTAACTTAAAACAACTATATCTATTTGTTACACCACATCAAAGGATTAATTATCATCATGGTTTCCACTATCCTAGTGAGCATTCCCAAACTCATAATCCTTATCAACTATTTCCCTGGCATAATAATCAAGGTATTCCAAATATTGGACATTCCTCAACTACAAAACAACCATTAGAATGTATTGTGGATGAATTTTACTCATTAATCCATTCTGCACTAATGAACATTGAAAATAATTTTTTTATTATCCTCCCATATTATTCAGAAATAGTAATGTTATAATCCCTAGATTCTAGATAGACCATTACACAACTTCAAGGTAATGTATGTGAAATTTCACCTGTATCTGGAAGGAGTGTTTCCATTAATCTTATTTAGCATTATAAAAAAACTCTGATAATTGAACATAAACCTAAATAGATTAAAAACCACATAATAGAATATAAATCATTATCCCAACCATATTCCATTCCTATAATCAAGGAAATTAATTTTCTTCAATAAATATACCATCCAATGAATGCAATTAAACATGATCATAAAATTTTATACATATTTAAACATATTATGGTCAATACCCCAATCTAGGATTCCAAAAAACATGTTCCTATGTATATAAAATCCCTTAAGAAATGATTAACACATAAAAGGAAACTAAAATTAATTTAATATCCATAATCTCCATATTTATTTCCCATAAAGTGCATGTTCACTTAGACCATGATGATTTAATGGAAAATTGGATGTTCAAACATTAATGATGAAATGATTGAACTTGGATCCTCTATTAATGGCAGGACCAATACTATAATATTTATTCTATATTTAGGTACTTTGTAAACTAAATTTTTAACCATCAAAGTGGGTAATTGAATAATTACTTGTCATGAAAGAATAATTGATGATGTTTTTTTAGATAATGAGATAATCTTCTTTACTAGTTTCTATGCCCTTAACATGGAAAATGATTCATATTCATACCAATATCATTTGATATGTGGGATTAATTTCTTCATGAATATGAGAATATAAATTAATGTCCATGATAGAATATTAACTAGGGAATTTGGTCACCAACTAGTCAAGTTCATAAATTTCTATGCAATGAGATACCATTTGGATAATAAATCTTCTTTCTCTGTCTATGCTTCTAAAAAAATTTAGTGTGTAATGAACCTTAAACCATTATGATTGTTCTGAAATAGGGAGAGTGTAGTTTTTGAATTTCATTCCCACATTAATAAGTTGATAAATGGTGAAGCTAAAATTAACCCTTTTTTTATCAAAGATATAATGAGGTAAGTTATCTTGAATACTATCTCAATTATTATGTCATATTTGATCTATATTACACCACTATGGTCTACAATGAAAAAAAACTGAAACTATTAGGAAACCTTCCATACATTCGTAATATTTCTATCCCTTGAAAAAACTCATAAACCTATTCATGAATACCTAAATTATTCCTTCTTCTTCTTTAATAAACTAGAACATATCAGCATCTAAGGTTCAATTACTAAATGTGAATATTCACAACTCTTCCAAAAGAATAATGTAAAAAATATTTTGGAGGGAACTTGTAGTATATTCATGGAATCAATCAAATTCCCCATATTTATAATATACATAGTGAAGAATCATGCAGATCCATTAGAAAATCCCAAAAGAGACCAAATCCAGTCATACTTAAAGGTTTAATTGAAGAGTTTTCCAAGATTCTCAAATATTGTAATATATACAATATTTTTGATATATTTTGGGTTATTCTAACTCATATAGTTCTAAAAAAATATGGAACAAATATTTTCATCAATGATCATAGAGAAATGACCCCAAATAAAGAGAGAGAAAAATGATAATTTCTTTATCAATTATCAAAAAATAAATTTGGATATGTGAAAATAACACTACCCACTTCTATATTATAAAAAATGGAATAAATATTAGTTGTAATTTCAATTTATTTATTTATTTATATAAGCACTATCAATTTAAATATCCCAATCACGTATCTGGACTAAGAATAAATAATTTTCAAATTCTTATTTACAACATACACATACTAGATATTCCATTTGAAATTTGTAATACTACCATGAAAATCCTAAGATTGATTATAAAAATAATTTATTTGTTCATAGAGCAGTTCATGGAGGTTTTTAGAGATGAATTTTCATTTTTGTATGTTTATTTAAATCTATATTTCATTCAATCTCTTGGATATTAAAAATGTATTTATTGTAATGTTGTACTTAATTTTGAAAATTGTCTATTCTTGGTTACTGATGGGGTATTTTGGGGATTCATAATCTCTCATGATTATTTCCAAGTTGAACCTATGTAAAATTGAGGTAATCTAATACATTTATGAACCAAATTCAATCTAAGGAAATTGATCATTCCATGGATATTGTGGTTTCTATCATTGATTAATATATAATCACACTAATATCTACCACCATATCACCCATTAAATTCATAATGATGTTCAATTTAGTTATGATGAGGATTAAAAATATACTTCATTAAAATCAAAATTTATATCATATATCCATCATCTTATAAATCTACTAACGTTTCCATACCCACTGAACTAATGTGTGATACATCTGATAGATCCATACGAGTTTACCTTAGTAAAATAGAAGAAAATATTCCATGTGTAATCTATTAGTCCTAAAAATAATGGGAGAAGCAAAATCACATTACAATATCTCTAAAAAAGAATATTTTTTTTGGTTTTTCTTTAGTGAAATTTAGGCCTTAGTTCTTATGTTCAGAAATAATAATCATCACTAGACATTCTCCTTTAAAGTTATAGGCTAAAAATATTATTTCCAAAATACAGGCTAATAATATGTATTCAATGGATTCCAGAATTATACATTGAGAATAGGAAAAGATATAAAAAATAAATTCTTGTTTCTGATTACTTGAGTAAAATTTCAATTTTTTCTCATTTGAAATTTTTTATTCTGGAATTTATCATTGATTCAATATAAATTATCACTCTTAATTTTCTATATTACGCATCAATTGTTAATTACATGGTCTCTATTGTTTTCCATAATAAAAATTAAAAATAAAAAAATAAAAAATAAAAAATTTAACGAAAATAAAAAATAATGTTAAGATAATAATATTTGGAAAGAATGGGATCACATGGTAATAATGAGTTCTTTTGATGAAGGGGAACATTCTTCAATATGTTTGATTATGTCATTGATGTCTTGGAGGTGGCCAATACTTTCAATGAAGTTTCATTTGAATGTTAGAAGATGTTATATTCTTTATCCTTAACTATTAATGGACTCATGTGAGTTTATTTCATCATACCCCACATGATAAGAATTTGTAACAAATCTTTAATGAAATTTTATTCTCAAAAAACCATTAATCTTTTATAAAGTATTTTATTTTTGTGCATCAATTTTTTAACAAACTGACCCAAGTTAACCCAATAGATAACCTAAACCCATTCTCTACTCAGCCATCCCAACCCCCATTTTTTAAACAAGTTCCTTGAATTTAATAAAATAAATTTGGGAGTAGTTTCTTCATTAAATATATGTTAAACTATATAAATTCATGAGAAAAAATCTATCCTATGTTATTTTTTTGTCAGATATCATTGTACACAAAATTAAAAAAAAAACAAAAAGACAAATAAGTCATTACGAACTACTATGATTCAACTCATTTATCAATATATGACAATAATTTAAAATCAATATGTAACCTGGAATAACTAATGGGAGATAAATATAATTTAAATAAGGGTCATCATGGAAGATAAAACAATGCCTCAATAATTAAAACCAAAACCATAATTTCACCTCCAAACAACCCATATTTTCTTAGCACATCCCAACTAAACCATTTTTAGCCCAAATAATTAATAACCAAAATTAAATATATCCTATAACTTGTATAAAAAATTGGATATATATTCATTCATACATGTCAATATGAAAGGCATGAGAAAATGGTCCTAGAAGGATATCATCGTGGAGTTTATTTAACTTTAAACATAAGCAATCATATGTAATTGTTTTAGATGAATTATATTGTAATTTTTCTTTTATATCACTTATTATAACATAAATTTCAAAAAAAATTAGGGTTTAATCATAGAGAAAAAACTACTTCATTTTATAAAAAACTCAGTTGAGTGTTATCATGATAATGAAAACATTTAAAACCCATAAATGAGTACCCTTATTTAAAAAAAACCTTTCCTCATTTCAAAATAAAACATTCTCATGAACCAAATAATAAATAATTCTTTTCTCTATTAGATTGAAAACTCCATTGAAAAATTTACATTTCCATTAATGTTGAATAACCAATCAACCATAAAGAATAAAATCAAAAGAGAGCAGGAAAAATTATAAAAATAGGAAACAACCTATGTAAATGGTGAAAATATTACTAAAATAAAAACAAAAAAGGGATATATATATATATATATATATTAATAAAAAACCCTATATAAACATCAAATCAATCAACAAGTGTTAGAAAAAACTCCCTAATTCTAAACTATAACAATCTAGGACTTCATAATTGGTAAATTCAGATGCCTTAAAGGACAAAAAAACATCCCATTAGTCCTATAAATATAAAAATATTATATAATTTATCCTAAGATAAGATAAATTCATTTGGTACATAATCCATCCTAGGAGAACTGAGCATCCATAAGCAATGAACACTTTTGAGAGAGAAATTTGTATAAGGGGGTACCCTTATCAAGATTCATACCTAGATACACAAGATTCATATGACATGAAAATCAATTATGGATTGTTCATTATAAATAAATGGTTATCCCAGGTATCATAAGAATTACCTATAAATTTCACCTCACCTCCAACACCCTCATAAAATATTTCCCCATTTTCATCATATGATCATATCATAATAATTAGTATCCTATAAGGTTAAAATCCTATAGAAAGCATCACACATGGGTTATAAATGAAGGTATCTTTGTAATTTTTCTAATAACATTATAAAATTATAATATATAATTCATAATAAATTCTTACATGGAGTGACAACTCACTTCACATTTTTTTCTCATTATTTCTAACATTATTTGGAAACAAATTTTAATACAAACACCATTATATCCATAAAAACCAACATAATAAGGTATTCTTTCAATATTTGATTAATTGGGACCTAATACATAAATTTTCAATTAAAATCATTAAAATTATCCTCATATATATTTTCACAAAGTTCTTGGAATATTTTAGAAAAAAATTATAAGATATATTAGAAATTAATTGAGAACCCAATATGTCATTAAAAAGATTCATATAACAATTTTATACCTCCACCATAGATAAAAAATATCACTAAACATTATATAAAAATGAATTTATATACCTCACACATCATATGAATTGAAAAATAACCTGATTTCATAGAAACACCTACTTTAAGAAAATCCAAAATTGAGTTCTAACATGTCTCTCTACCCAACAAACAACTAAACATGAAAGAAAAATATCTCTATAAACCAAAAACATAAAGTACCATAGGTTAGAATAGAAATTATAACCTAAATCATTATTAACATCTATTTGGGATCTTGGTGGAATAAAATATGTAAGATGAATCAAAGAGAATATAAATGAGGTAAATTTGAGAGATTTTCATTGATGACCACATATAATCTAGTGAAATGAATTCAAAATTTATTGGGAAAAAGGTGGATATATCCATTGGGATCTAAGGGAGTAATCTATTTGAACTGGGTAGTGAAGGTGGAAATAATTTGTTTAAAATGACTACGGTAAATGTGATAATGACTCATTTAAAAATTATAGAAAATATATATAACATTGTGTCTTTGATGGATGTAACATTCTTCCCTTGTCCAAATTCTCAACATAGTGTAGCCCTGGGTGCAACAATGTTGTGTACCAATCCAAAAACCTATATGTCATGGTCATATTGGATGTGGGGTAGTCTTATAGGTTACAACATTGCAGTTTTTGAGATGCATGGGATGAGTATATCGAGCTATGATGCCACTACATATCAAACCTCCACATTATTTTGTGGAGTCATTATCCATAAAACATCCAAGGAATAGTACATGGTTTATGTCATGGGTAACCTCGATTTGGTATATAAATGGGACTAGCTGCTAGAAACTAGCGTGTATCCCCCCTGGGATATGGAAAATCCAAGAGAATTATAGGTTTACATCTCCACAGGACCTTACAAAACCGCTAAAAACATAAAACACATATAGATAACTTATAATAACAAAAACAATAATCTAATAAATTAGTGATATACCCATAGGGTCCCACAATTCCCATCACCATTCTATAATCTACCCCTAGAAATTCATTATCCTAAGAAGAATTCAATGATAAATAAAAACCTCCACACCTCAATTCTTGAGGTGGTGGGTTTGAAAAAAATAGAAAAGGCCAGGTGGGAAAGGAGCATTGAAGAACCAAGTAAAACCACACTCAATAAAATTTAAATCCCTAAACACCATTGATCATTACTAAGAACATACCAAAATACAACTAATGGACCAATATCTCTATGTGAATAGAGACCTAACACAATTCTCCCTACAAATTACAGTTCCTCTAAAATAGGGAAACAGAAAGAGATCACACCAATAAATAGTCTTCTAATATGAGAAAAAAAACTCCTCTAAGAAGAACCTGAAAAGATGAGACCAACCAATGAAAATATATTACTATCTATAAATTGAATATATTAACTCCCAAGAGAAAAACGACCCACAAAAAAACGAAACATGCACAAAAGGGTCACATCCAAAAATAAGTGATTCACAAACTACCTCAATATATATCAAGAAATAACATGGGACCCCACATTAGTTCACAACCATTTCTAAGGATAGGTAATGACCTCAACCTTAGAATGTAATCTCATAGATAACCCAATTAATCTAAAACAACACCCACATGTGTTTACTACAATATATCACCTTGGTCTTAGCCACCCGAACACATATCTATGGTCTCTCCCATGGTCACCTAGATAATAACCATCCTTATTAATAACAATATATCTCAAAAAAAGTTTGTAAAAAAGATACCTTTCAACTAATAAAAATTATAACAAAAAATGGATAACATTCCTTGAGAAATTTTCAAATTATACCCAATGTAAACATCAAACAAGAATTATTTCTAAAGTATTAGCCCAAAGATTTAATGAAGCCTAAATCAAAAAAATATAAAACCAAAAAATGGGCAACCACAGACAAGATTAAATAACACTGAATCATATTAAAAAACAAAAAAAATTGATGATTACCTATATAAATAAAATTTATACAGGTTCCCAAAACATTTGAAAAAATTGATTAGCATTCCCTGACTCACCACACACAAATCACATGATTGGTATATTTGCTTCCAATTGAAAATGATGCACAAATACATATGAACTTATCCATCTTTAACATCCCACATGAGGTCTTCCAACCTCTATTACACATTGAATGTGGTACTATATTTATACTTGGTAGGAATGACGTTTCACCCAACACTATTTTCCCATGCTGACCAACTTCAACCGATGTGGAATCTCTAACTTTCTCTTCAAGATATGTTAGGTTAGAACTGAAACCAATGATCTACGATCTATTTAAAAACTACCTCTAAATAAATTTCCATTCCTTGATTCATATATGGATATATTTAATGATAGGATCACTGAGTTCAATAAATAATTGGCCTACCCCTCTACTAAATATTTCCCATAATGAATGCTAAAAAACTCATGATTTTTATCTACCTTCATGTTATTTTTTAAGAACCACTGAATAGGTAACATCATGAATAGCTCCCAAGTTATGCTCTCACACAATAGAAATAGAACCATCAACTCCAACCAAAATTTTCTTATTCCAACAAGTTAACTCAAATAATATCTCACCATTGAATTATTGATTGAGAAGTTTATTACATAGTCCCAAAACAATTATCACTTTAAGGACACCTCTCTATTAATATATTGGGTATATTTTATAATTTATGAGATCTTCTTTGGAATACATTAGTATTCACCAATAAGATCATCATTTGAAATATGCCTTCAATATTATTTATTTTCTATTTAGGATGTGTACTCTAAATAACAAAATATATTAACATAATAAATTCATGAATCACAATTGAATCATACTGATCCATTTAAAAAAATGTGACTCATCAAAAAAATTTTAAATTCACCATGTAAAAAAACATCATTCACACAACATAAATCATATTTTATTTAATATTTTGAATATTAAATTGATAATTGTAAAACTACTTACACTATTGGCATACCATTTAAAAATAATCACCCTTAATGATTTGAAACCAATTAGTCATGGTAAAGTACGCAATTAAATTTTTATTAGCTAAATGAAATTATTTTAAAATATTTTTAAAATTAAAACTATTACAAAAAATCAATAAATTATATTTTTATGCATTTATAAAACCCACCATAGTTTTAAAATATTTTTTAAACGTTATAATACAATTAACCACATTGTGAAATATCTCGTGAGAAAAAACTCCCTCAATTTACCAATGACAAATAGTTTTGAAATCAAACACTTAAAAAAAACTCACAATTTTGAAAAAGAATTATTTGAATCCTCTTTTTTAATAAAAAACACTGAACATAAAAAAACAAATCCAATTAAACATTATTAAAACCTTTTTAAATTCAACTCCAATAAGTGGGAACTACTTTTGGAGAAATTGAAAACCATCTGTTGTCCAAAAATATCGAAGGGATGAAGGGATGTCGGTGGATTGGATAGATTTATCGATTGAAAATGTGCCAAATATGAAAAAATATTTGTAGATCCCTCATAAATATAAACACATGCACCACATAGTTCATCGGATCCTAATAGATAATCATGAAGAAAATTTCATTCTTCCATGTTCACTAAAAAATAATGAGAACCACAAAAACTAATTTCATAATACATTAAGAAATAAAATATGATCTTACCATATAAAATAAAAAATAAAAAATTGGAATCAGAATCAGAATCTAATTATCATGTCTCAAATACCCATGGAAAATCAAGGTTCTAACTGATATACTTTCATCTAGTGTCTCCCCATACCTAACTCTTGAATCAAAACATATATATCTCTATACATCCATAATTCCAAAATCAAAAGTGTTTTCTCAAGATCCTTGGCCTTTCAAAAACCAAGGATGTGATACCATCTATTACAAACCAACAAGGGATAACCTAATACAACATCTGACTTGCCTTCCTACTTAGTCTAAAGAAATATTCTAATCCCCATGGGCTTGAGACTATTTTCCAAGGAATCATGGAATCCACTTTGGGAATATTTTCACCCTAATATAATATTTAAATGATATAAGATCATCTTTCCAAAATCTATCATGGGTTTTTAGTTTTTGTTAATCCATTCCCAATACAATAATTAGGAATGAATAAACATGCATCAAATGAGTAATAACCAAAATCCATTATTAAAATCATTTACAAAAATGGAATAAGCATACAAAAATATATAAATGGAGGTGTAAAAATGGAATATAAATACAAATTGAGGAATTTTTATCTTTTCCAGTATAATGATGTCTCCAAAAATAAAACTAAAATCACAATATCAGCTCTATTCATCCCAAGGTGGATCACCGCATCCCATATAACCCATAAATGGTACAAATAGTTATGAATAAATTGAATTGGAACTTAAAACCAGTATAAAGCAAAATATCTAAATATTTTCACACATGTGTGTATCAATAGTATTGATAAAATACCTAGTAGTATCTCACCAAGGAGTCTATGAAATTTATTACATAAATGAATTCATATGTATACACCCCAACCACAGAAGCCTAGAGTTAGTGCCTTACTTTATTACATTAACATGATTATAAATAATTAAATCCTAAAGGTCCGATTAGTATATAATATTTTTGGAATAATATATTACATACAAGATACCCATATTAAATTGGGAAATATGAAAAAAAATCACTACAACACAAATAGGGTTTAGCGGCGGTTTTGTGGCAGCAGTTCACAAAACCGCCGCTAAATGTTTTCCAAAAAAGGTTTCGCGGCGGTTTTTAATAAACAGGCGCTAAACCCATATTTTTTTAAAAAAATCCCGACCCTTCCATACCCAGATCCTGGTTTCCCCCAACCCTCCCGAACTCGTGCTCCCTTCTTCCCGCAACCCCCCCGGCAACCCCGTGACGACTCCGGAGAACGCACGACCTTCGTCTCCGGTAACCCCGCAACCAGCGGCTACGGCAGAGCCCGCGACCAGCGACCCACGACCCCCTTCTCCCGGCGACCCTTCTCACTGCGACCATGACCCCAAAGTGAATTTTCAAACATTTTTCATCTTTTTTTAAAATATTTTGTGCAATATATGTTTATCATTTGAAGCTGAGGTTCGTTTCGGAGGGCGGGTTGGTTCGGATTGACTTTTAGTTTTTGGATTGTGTGAACATTTTTTTGGCATTAATTTTATTTTTTAATAAATTACCTTTGTTTATTATGAAAGGATAAAGTGGAATGTTATGATTCAAGATATATAAGAATATAATATAAATGTTTTTTTTGATCCTAGGATTTTCTTGGTACATTGTATATAAATTCATCCACAATGTAAATTAATTGTTGGTAGTCATAAATAGTAAAGTGATGTATATAGTGCAAAATTGTAAGAAAATATCTAACTGTAGCATTCGATATACTTTTTTTGGAAGGTGCATTTGATACACATTCAATTTACTCAATGTGATGCTAATTTTCAAAAATGTTATTAAAAAATTTGTAATTGCAGGGGTAGTTCATTGAATAAAATACTCTAATTTATTTATCATCTTAATTATTTTAATTTTTTTTAGAAATATTTTGATTGGTGTACCCATTTATAACATTGTGTTTGATTTTTTGTCAAATATGCATTGAAATTTTATGCATTCACTGGTTATAGTGTATTGTTAGGAAATACTGGATGGGGAGATTGAAAGTTTAAAGTTGGATGTGTGATATAGAGAGTTATACTTAGTGTGTTTGATGATTTTACGTGAAGGGTTGTGATGAGTTTATGTGAAGGGTTTAACACAACATGAATTTAGTAAGTTGAAAATTACATTATCTTGATAGATATGCTAATGGAAAAGGCACAAATTGAAGAAATAGTAGACATTGAGCTTCATGAAGAAGAGAAAGGAGAGACGCTTGAAGCGTTTCAAGATTTTAATACGACATGGAAGTGTAAGTTATTGTAGAGAACCTAGAATTCAGATTCATGTCTAAGGTTGAGGCCAGCACTTCATGAGATAGAGAGGAAGAAACGAGAGACTTGGAGCCGTTGGCATCTAGATGACGACCTCTGAGTTGCTGTTTCCAGAAATTATGCAGCGAATTCCATTACAACAAACAAGACTGGTTGTACTTGGGCAACACCAGGTACACTATATCCTGGTCTCAGACAACGGACTTTGGCACTCGTAGGGATACCTTTTCCAGAATCAAAAGGTCGAGGTCCAAATCCACACAGATTTGTGCCACTACAGTCTCCTCGCTGCGGTGAGTGCGGTTGGCCGAGCAAAGATACCTTGGTGTGGTTGCCCTTAGATTCGGGAAATTTCTTACAATCCATACATCTTTAATTGTGGAGTTGACATGTGATAATGTAGACCCCATGGTAAATATGTTAATGTGGTTGGTTGGGTTGAAAATGGAATACTAAAAGTTGTTCCTAGGGTTGATAATTACACAATGGATTGTTTGGTAATGACATGAAAATGGGATTAATTGAGTTAATTAAGATTTTACCAATTGACCTATGAAATACATTGAAATTCCTAAGAGTATTAGTGTATACAAAATTATGAATATGTTAAATTGGTAATGGATTATGTATTGAGGAATATGTTAAATGGATTTTCTTAAGGTATTTCATGAATATGTTAAAAGGGTTAATATAAGGGAATTATTGAATATGCCTCATTGGATGGGGCATGAGAATGGAAATTTGGCTAAATTGGATATGTAATGTAAATGAAAAATGTGTTAATGGGTTATGGAATAATATTAATTCATATATTTATTGTTATGGATTGATATTCTTATGTGTATTGTTTTGAGTATGGTTGTGATATGGTGTGGGTGTGTGTGTGGAAATGGATAAATAAGCATGTGCATGTGGCTTGGTGGTGGGATAAAGGATTGAGGCTCCTTCCATAGGTCGGTTTGGACTAATGCTCTAACCCCACCCAAGAATGCATGGGTTATGGAGTCGAACTGATTCTCTATACCCCTAATGGTTGAATTTTATGGAACTACCTAGACTGAGACTCGAAGGTAAGTGTGATGTATTGTTAGGAATGTTTATACCTTGTGAGATAGGGAACTTGAATTATACTCTTATGCATGATAACTAACCCATATTTATGTTAACATAGACTATAATGTTGTATGTGAAAGACTTTTGAATCATGACTTGTATCTAGTAATAGTTACACGATGTGTAACCTAGTTATACAGTGTGAAAGACTTTTGAATTATGTAGAAAAAGCTGGTTAAAGATGAAAGTACAACAAATATTTGACCTCACCATTTTAGGTATCTTACTAAATAAATGGTTAATAGATGAAAAAACATTGAAATTAAGTGGGGGAATTATCATAATGTGTTATCACTGTGTTGGATCTAGTGAGAAGAATATTCATTGGCTTATAAACAAGTATCAACAACATTGTTCAAATTATGAAACTAAATATGGTAAAAAAAATATTCCATATTATTTTTATTGATCTATAATATTGATAAGTGAAGGTAATGATTATTATACATAATCTAATGAGGGGAAACTATAGAAATTGGAACCCATGCATTGGTATTCTATACTAGTGATTTTGGATGGATGTTATAAATACCGACTGGAATCCCATTTCTAGATATGGAAAATAAAATAAAATATTTAATAGAGATGACCAAGCATGTGAGTACATGAGATGTTCAGGAAAGTTGTAGTATTTTTTGTGAGGGTGTGGAAGTAATATGAGTGGACCAATGTAGCTCATTAATTTAGTGGCGATAGAAATTTCTTGAGGCAACATAAATGTGTGATTGACAGTTTTATGATAATTGTGTATCCCGATATTCTTACTGCTCCTCAATGAGGTGTTCACGCTGTCTCCTAAGGACCAGACTTGTTTGGTTTGTCAGGGCATGCTAAGTAAGTGGTAAATGTGATCAATGAATCATCTTTATTATATTATGCATACTTTATGATCAATTGTTCATCCTTATTATATTATGATTCTGCGATCTTACACTATCGTATATTTTGTGTAGGCACATTGTGATATACATGGATAAAAGCTGGATCACATTACCGAGGAACACACATCAGTATGTTAAGGGTTTGAATGAGTTTTTAGATTTTGCGATTTCTAATCTATCCATTGAAGGGAGAATAAGATGTCCATGTACTAAATGTAAATTTATAAGATGGTTGAAGAGAGATGAAGTTTATGAACATCTAATACTGAAGCAATTCCCTGGTCAATATTTGTGTTGGAATTGGCACGGAGAATCAAAAAATACAGAAAGATTGAGCCCTGATGTTAATCCATAGAATGAGGTCCCAAGTTCGTCGACAATGGAAAATGAAATGCAAAACCTCATAAATGATGCATCCGGCACTGCAAGACACCACTATCAGCATCAAAACATTTCAGAACAACCAGAAGAGGGTGCTACAAATTGCAACGTGACAAGTGATTTTTTTGATACTGTAACACAAGTAGATCAAGATTGGAACATATCATTGGATCTTCCTCTTGATTCTGTAGAGCCAAATGTAACATAAAACTTCACTGATAAAAATGTGTTTCATGATTTAGTTGACGATGGAAATCAAGAGTTGTATAGTGGGTGTTTGAAATATTCAAAGCTTTCATTTCTACTGAAGTTGTACCATATCAAATGTCTATGTGGAATTACAAATAAGGCAATGTCAATGATATTGGAATTGATTCGTGATACATTTCCTGAAGAAAAAATCCCATAATCTTTTTATGATATAAAAAAAGTTGTTAACAAGCTTGGTCTGAATTATATAAAAACACATGCGTGTCCCAATGATTGTATGCTTTATTGGGGAGAGGATTCAAGTAGACAGAATTGCAAGAAATGTTCTTCTTCTAGATGGAAGTCAAAGGGTGATGTTGGAAGTCTGACGGAATATAATTTCATGAAGAAGAAGAAAATGAACACACCTGCAAAGGTTTTGTGTTACTTTCCTTTGAAACCGCGATTGCAAAGATTATTCATGTCATCAAAAACCGCCGAACACGTGATGTGGAATTATGTAGATAATAAAAATGATGGGTTAATGAGACATCCATGAGATTCCCAATCATGGAATACATTTGATTCATTACATCCAGATTTCTCATCTGATCCTAGGAATGTTCGATTGGGATTGGCTGTCGATGGATTCAACCCATTTGGGACTTTGAGTACAAGTTATAGCATTTGGCCAGTTGTTTTTATCCCTTATAATCTGCCTTTGTGGATCTGTATGAAACAATCATCTTTTATCATTTCAATGATTATTCCTGGAAAACAAATGCCTGGAAATGATATTGATGTATACTTGCATCCTTTGATTGAAGAATTGCAGGAGTTATGGAGTAACGGTGTTGAGACATTTGATGTTTGTTCTAAAACAATGTTCAAAATGCATACTTCTTTACTGTGGACCATTAGTGACTTCCCTGGACTTGGGAATTTATCTGGTTAGAACACTTATAAAGGTTTGGCTTGTCCCATTTGTATCTTTGATTTTGAGCCCAAACGGCTACCTCACAGTAGAAAATGGTGCTTCATATGTCATCAAAGATTTTTCGATGCATCTCATAGATTTCGGCTGAACAAATCAAAATTTAATGGTCTCATTGATCATAGACCACCTTCAAAGTTGTTAACCGGTTCTGAAATATTGACACAGCTTGAAAATGTTGAAACAGAATTTGGGAAGGTTCATCATTTGAATGATAGCGGAAAACGGGTCCGAAGTGCATCGTCAAGTGAAATCAGAACGCAACAATGGAAGAAAAAAAGTATATTCTTTAAACTTTTTTATTGGGAATTTAATTTGTTGCACCACAAACTTGATGTGATGCATATTGAGAAGAATGTCTGTGATAATTTGATTTTCACATTACTTAATGCGCATGGAAAGTCGAAGGATCATATTAATGCTCGCAAAGACTTACGAGTAATGAACATAAAACGCGATCTCTGGCCAGATGAGAATGAAAAGTATGCTCCAGCCATTTTCGTAATGAAAAATAGGGATAAAGATACATTCCTTCGAATTTTAAAGAATGTGAAGGTATCTGATGGGTATTCGAGTAACATCTGGAGGTGTGTTGACTTGAAGAATCGTCAGTTACATGGATTGAAAAGTCACGATTCACATATTTTGTTATAGTAGTTACTACCATTGTCATTGCGTATATTATTACCTGAAAAAGTTACTACTGTTGTACTCTAATTCTGTAAATTTTCAGGAAATTATGTGAGAAAGTTGTACATCCATTTTAGCTTGACAACCTCCAGGAGAGGTTTGTATTGACTCTTTGTGCAATGGAGATGATCTTTCCTCCATCGTTTTTTACTATCATGATGTATTAAACTGTGCATTTGGTTGGAGAAGCTAAATTAGGAGGCCCCGTTCATTATCGATGGATGTATCCAATTGAGAGGTATTTTATTTATATGTTTTCCAGTTAAGTAAATAGTTTTTGACATTTAAATAAATGCATAATATTATTATTTTATTTCACAGATATCTTGGGCATTTGAAATCATACGTGAGAAATGAAGCTCAACCAGAAGGCTCTATTACTGAAGTCTATTTGGTCGAGGAATGTCTTTCATTTTGTTCCTAGTTTTTAGATGATATTGAGACAAGATTTAATCGAGTTTTACGTGTTGACGACACATCAACTCAATCTCAAATGCATCAGAAATCAAAAATATTTCCTGCTATTGGCCGATCAGTTGGGAGGACCTCAAATGTGACACTGACAGAATTGGAATTATTACAGGCACATAGATATGTGCTGCTGAATAGTGAAATTGAAGATCCATTTATTGAAGAGTTGAGGATACAAAAAAAGAGATGAATGAGAGGCCGAACACGAAATGAGAAAGATATAATGAAAGCTGTGAATAAAGAGCTTGTAGAATGGTTTGCACGACGTGTAAGTTCATAAATATTGCAATAAATAAGAATATTAGTTTGACACATACAATTTGTAAATATATTAAATTATATTTCTTTTTTCAGATCATGAATAATGATACTCGAGCAGACTTGTCAGAAGATTTGATGTTTCTTGCTAGAGGTCCTATAAATCAAGTTAGAAAGTTCGACGCTTATAATGTGAATGGCTTTAGATTTCGTACAGTTGATCGAGAAGTGGGTTTGAAAACACAAAATAGTGGTATATTTACATTTGATGAAGTGGGATACTATGGAAAGATGCATGATATTATTGAATTAAACTACCATGGACATTTTTCTGTTGTTTTATTCAAATGCAAATGGGTCGATATTATCAGAGTTCTTAAAATAGATTCATTGCAATTTACTTCTGTGAACTTCTCTCGCTTGATGGATGTTGGTGATCGTGAAATGCATGATCCATATATCTCAGAATCCCAAGAAAAAATGGTATATTATGTGAATGATGTTGTGGATGAATGGTGGAGTGTAGTTACTCACGTAATACAAAGAGATTTGTATGATATGGGTGATGAAGTGGAATATTTGACCTCTGAAGTTGAATGTCATCAACAACAGGAAGCAGAATTATTTTTCCATCATGATATTGAAAATATTAGTCTTGCAAGGATGAATGAAGTGGATGAAGCAATGGAGCAGGAAACTGACATTATTGAAGGGGAAAATGATTATATGTACAATTATTCATTCATGAAGCAACCACTTGTTTCATTTCTGCAGTCATTCATTATCATTGTTATATATATTTGGTTTGTTAGTACTGGGCATCTATTATCATTTTTAATTTTTTTTCTGCATAATTTTTTTGAAATATATATTCGGAACTTAATTTTATTTGATTAAATGACAGGAATGCCAAGGAGGAAGCGGTATACTATTTCTTCTAGTCATGCGACGGATGCTGATCCATCTGGGTCACTGCCCACGACATCTGAGGCACCAGCTGCCTACACCCCCGCACCATCTCCCCCTGCACCATCTCTCACACCATCAGAGAGCCTCCCATTAGATGCTGAGTCGTCGACTCCCCCTACAGGTGCCTCATCAGTTGGGCGGCGACAGACCCCTTCCAGTTCATCCCGGACACACTAGAGGGTCACAGTCATAGGTATAAATTTTAATTAAATAAATTTATTGCATTTTGTTTATACTAATTATTTGCTCATTGAACATGACAAAAATAAAACCATGGAGAAACACTTAAAAAGATCAGATGTTTGGAACTTGAATGGCAACAAGATAGTCATGCCATTTGATTCTTATGGGGTCCCTACGGATGATGCCGCAGGGTTACTTGGCCAGATTATAGGTCATTTGGTAGCGAAGCCCATTCCCATTCCCATTTCATATGATGATTGGAGAAATATGCCTCCAAACTGGAAAAATGAAGTTTTTGATTCTCAAATAATGGTAATTTTATTACATTATGGTTTAATTGAATGTCATGTTACTAATATGTTCAAAATTAATTTCTGTATACAGATGTTCTTCCACTTCACAATTGCTGATGTGATAGCACGGAAGTGGACTTTGAAAAATCTCGGTAAAAAATAGAATGATTTCAAATGGATATTTTGGTGTGATGTCAACGATAGTTTGTTGACCTTGGAACAAATGTATGACAACCAACCCAGTGGGGTACCGAAAGAGCAGTGGAAAGTTTTTGTTGACAGACATCGTGATGAGAAGCAGATGGTATTGAAATATATATTATTATATTATCCTCATTTTACATTAATACATGTATATGAAGAGGAGATGACGTTGGATACATTACTGTTAAATTTCATTTTATTTATTTCAGGATCTTTCACGATAGAATGCATCAAACATGGCGAAGCAAGTCATCCCTCACACGGCGGGCTCAAAAAGATTTTCTAGAAGCCGAATGTCATTGGTAATATTTTAAATATTTTAAATATTTATAATACAATATTATCTATTTAATATATTGATTTTTGATTTATCTTTGCTTAATGTAGTCACAGAATTTAGGGCACGAAGCCTCCCAGATTGAACTGTGGTTGGATGTTCACAGAAAATCAGATGGCTCTTTTGTTAATGAGCCTACCAAAGAAGTTGGGGTATGAAGTCAAAATTTTAACTTATTATCAATTTTTACTATGTTAATATGTATTGATATTTGATTTATAAGTAAAAATTAAAGAACTATGGGATGAAAGTCATGGGCAGTCCTACTATGTCCCCCAGGATGACCCGGTTGCTCAAGTCCTTGGGAAGGAGCATCCTGGTAGAGTGCGCGGGATGGGTTTGGGACCCGTACCATCTGAGGTCTTTAGCAGGCCATCAGGGATTCCAGATGCATATACTCCTGGTTATGGTCAGCCAATACCTGAAGATGCTCAGAGGGAGATTTCTTCTCTACGAGCCACAGTTCAAGACCAAGGGGCTCAGATATCCACTATGCAGAAAGCGTTGACTGATTTATATCAGCAGATGAGCAGATATGCCCCCAGTGGTAGTGCACTGAGTGGAGGTAAGCAGGTAAATCACAAAAAATCCCAATCATTTAGTTTCAAAACTTTTATTGGTTTTATGTTTAATTATAAATATGCAACAATATTTAATTTTCAATATAATGTTCTTACAGGTGGCAGAAGGAGATGGAGGTGGAGAGGGTGATGATGCATCATCAGACCATGAGTAGTATTGTTGATGTGTTGAACAAATATGGGAAAGGTTGGTTTGTATATATAACATGTGTGGTGTATGGAACCTTTAAAAACCATTGGTCTTGGAGGAGATTCAGTGGCTAACCTTGAATGATCACAATAACCTCAGTTGGTAAAGAGAATGATGTGTCTGTTTCATCGGTTAGATGATCTATAGTAATAGGCTCTTTGATGTTTCTGTTGTAAATTCAGTATTGGGAATTTGACTCATTAGAGTGTTGCATGTCCAAACAGGGGGTGAGAGGCTGGTCGTTTGACCGGTGACATGAAGCTCCATAACTGTCAAAACCCTATCTCTCGTGCGTTTTTTTGTAAGACAACTTTGCATGACCTCATCACAAGAACCATACAAGAGACCTAATCACGTGATCATGTCACTTGACCTCTTTGTGTGATCACCTTGTCTAAATATCTCACTTAATCAATCCATGAACTAATCAATGGTAATTTATTAGAACTTTGATGTACACCCTTGGCCATTAGTCTATCTTATGTGATTCGGTTGTCTCTTGAGGATTTTTTCATGATCTACTAATCTTTATGTGATTCATGTGACCTTCACATGGTATCATGATTATATGTATTAAGAAAAATCATGTGATCAAAAGATGTTTTATGGGTTATGTGATTTTCGTGACCTAGATTGGATCATGTGGTCTACGTAATGTTTTCCATGTTATGCACTTATTTTGTTTGATTAGCACAACTGATTCTCTCTTAATGGTTACATATCTTCTAATATATTCTCTATTCTCTTTAAATATTTCCTCTATTTCTCAAATGTCTTCTTATGTGGTAGACTGGAGAGACCTTATTTCCTGGAACCATAATGTCAATCATTGATATAAAGTATTTTATAAAAATAATGTTTTAAAGGTTCTTATTCTGACTGAACATCAACCCATTTAATCCTCGTTCCTCATCCTTATTGGACAAACGACTATTAGTGATCCCTCCCCTATCTTCTTTGGCACATTTTGATCCATACACTTTAATCCTTTATGGAATCAAATATTTTCAATTAATATAAGTGGATAATTGTGTTTGGGAACCCTGGTCCCCATAGAAGGTATACCCATTAGAAACCATATTTTCATAAAAACATTCCATATTAATTTCTTACTCTACTAATGGTTTTGTATATTTAGATTCCTACCATACCACAAGGTCCCCCCTTGTTCTATACATCATTGTTTCATTTCATGAAATATGATTCCAAATTTCATAAAATATTTTCAATTGTTTTTACACTCTATTTTCATGATAAAAAGACCACTTCTATTTTTAAACAATCTTTATATAATTTTATCAAATTTATCATTTGAAAACATTAGATCTTATAAAGTAAATCCAATTAAAAAAAACCATTAAATTTACAGTATTAATTGGTCAATCAATTTAATCAATCAAAACAAACTAAGAACATCATATCAACACATGAATTCCAAAATATTTATCTTAGGATGGATACTACTACATCAAAAAGGGTGAAAACGTTATTTATTTCTCGAATGGTTATGGGATTGAATGTGATCGGATTCAAGAGAAGATAGATTTGATAGAAAAAATGAAAATTAATCATTTCCAAGGTATATCTTTTTATCTAGTCTCATAATTTAAAAAATATATAGAGAATAAGTGATGAAAAAACATTAAAATGGATCTAACACCCCAAATTATAATCAGAAAATATCCACGATTTCAACCAACATGATGATCTATCAATTAGAATAGGGAGATAACCAAAATCATCACCATGGATCCTATAAAACAATTTAAACCATATTATTGTTGAAAGGGTTATATATTTACATAAAATTTGTGAAAAAAATAATTGCATCATATCATATTTTCGAGGTCATAACACGTCCCAAAATACAATTGACTATGGAATAAGTGTGTAGTCCTCACCATAGTGGTTCTTAGTCAAAAGTTCATTGAAAATCTAAACCACAGACAACTAGGAAATCTTATATTTTACAATAAATGACTTCTAGAAACATTATATTCATTTTTTAGTAATATTATTTTGAAGGAGGTCTAACGGGATTAGTGAAACAAGATTTGTAGGAATACCGTATGTTGTGGGTCATGATATGAACCCACTTCACAACATGAGTTGGTATTCATAGATTGTGTAGCAAGAAAATAGATGATTTCTATTGAACTACGGAGTGTTGTGTGAAATTAATTCTGGACATGATATTCCAATTCATTATGTGTAATAATAAATGGCTGAGGATACATGAAATTCATGGGAATTTTGAAATATGGGAATTCATGTCACGAATTGGATACACAATGTGAATTATCTGAGTTCAATATTTTAAATGAGGTTTTATTAGATATTTTCTCTAGTATTTAATACATAATACCCAACTATCATTCTGAGTGAACACTAGGTGTCTTGAGGAAAAAATATATCCCACTTCATCCTTTATTTGATTCATGGGATATGGTGGATTCCTATTTGCGATCCATGGCGTGTTCTCCTATTTTTATATTTCTTTCATTATGTACATATTATGGAGATCCAATATAGAGGTGGTATTTTTATTTGGTGCGTGAATGTGCATGCATTTCTACAACCCCTTGTTTAGGTGTAGTTTCATGCATGGTTTCCATGCATGGTTGTGGTTTTTGAGTTTATTTTTCTTCATCCTACAGTAAAGAGTTAGAAGTGACAGATTCCATGTGGTAGAGGATACCCATTCTCAATATTCTATATTATATGTGTGGTATAATCAAGTTCATTATCTCTTTAAAGTAAATATTAAGGGTTTTTTAATTATAAAATAATTTATGAAAAATATAAATTTATGATAATGGGTAATTTTCTCATGCCTTACTGCATTATTATATGTTTTTGAGATATCTATGCATGATTACATCCAATCCCAAATATAAGTACTATTGGGACCCTGTTTTTAATATATTTGTAATGTTTTGAGGACACTTTCAATGTTGTAATGTAATTTCTCCCTGAATAAATATAAAAGGAATATATTTTTGGATAATAATTGGTGTCCCATTGATGTATTTTTTGTGTGGGGATAACCACGATTAGTAAAAATGATATGTGATAATTTCCATGAATATTAATTGAAGTCGTTATCTGTGATGTTGTGGATAATTCATCTTATTGTGTTTCACTATATGGTTTAGGAAGTTGTATGGTGATGTTATTGACCAGATTGGTCGTGTAGTACAAGGGGATGTGATTCTTTGGTCAATTTTAATGTATGTGATTTTGGTAGTAGTGAAATGTGCTATGAAGAGGTTGCAGTACATGGTTATGGGGTCATGGATGTTGTGTAGTGGTTGTAGAAAAATGTTTTTGTAGCAGATTCGTTGATTTGGTATGTGGTGATAGAGTTTCATGATGGTTTTAAGGAGTATTTGATTTTGTGATATGGGTTGGGCAATGTGGTGTGGAAACAATGGTGGATGTGTGGTGTTGTGGTGATAGTTTTGTGAGTTGAATTAGTTGTAGCATGGAGTGGATATTTCAGTTTCTTGGTTATCCATGAGATGAACTATGTTGATAATGTAAATGATCTAGGTTAGTAAATAAAAAATATTTATTGGAAATAGATATGTTATAAATTAATCAAATGAAAATGTAAAGTGTTATGTGAATTGTAATGGATAAAAAATAAAGGCGGTGAATCATGTATGTGGAAAGTGGAATGTTGTGTTGATAGTGTTGTGATTGTCTTGGGTGATTCGAATAGTGATTTAATTGGTTGTGATTATTGATTTGTGTTATGGTGTGGTGATCTAATAAGCTCAAGTGTAGCTTATGTGGACACATAGGTTTGGTATTGTGGGATATCTATATACCATGAATGTTTCTATTATTTTATACACCAAGCATAATTTATATAAAATTACCACTACTCAAAGGTTTAGAGTTTTAGGTATTTTCACCAATAAATATGATGGTGGTGAAATTTAGGCATGGGTTCACACACATCCTCTCACTTCATTCAAAATTAGTGACACATGTTGGTGTTGGAGAATTCATAGAAACGATGTCATGTCCATGGTGCCTTCCGGTGGGAATTGATCTATTAGACACAATTTCTATGAGTGATAAGTTATGTGTTTCTATGTGATATATTGTGGGGTAATTGATGGTAGGAGGAGGGAACAATGATTATTTCCATCACATTCATGATACCTTAAGACTCTTGTTCTAGCTTGGATGCCATTTGACAGAATATGTGTCTGTGGGTGGGAAGAGATGTTAGGTGGTAGTGTATTTGTCTACAAGTATGATTTATTGTGAAGTGATGGACTATGTTTCTATTGGTGGTATGTGATGTGATGTGATGGCCTAGGTTACTGCTGTTGGGATGTGGTGTGATGTGATAACCCATTTGTATATGGGAAGGATTTGATGTGATGTGACGTGGTTTGTTTGGATGGGATGGGAGCATTTCTAATTAGATATAAGGTTGTGAGAGTGGAAAAGTAACGTTTAATCTACAGTGGGGTTACATTAATTTTTTGTTGAACACATTTCCATATGATAATATTGGATCAATTATTTGATGAGTAATCCATGGTTTACAAAGGATTATTTAGATGAAATGTATGGGGTTATATGGTTTATTCTATTTGATGGCCAGCACATTAACACACCATTTTCACCTAAAATTTAAGACTTCATTAAGACCTAGATGATTATATCTTTTTTTTCTCGCACTACATATATATTATAGTTTTCAGGATTCAAGAATAACTTTGGAGACTAAAATGGACATTACCAATTCAAATAGTATTCATGGTACTTAACCGGATTTCAATTATCATTTGGAACATTGGGATACATTTATGAAATCAAATATTTTCAATTTTGATCATCTGTAAACTATAAGTATAAATCCATGTGACCCCCAATCTCTTGTTTCATTTGATGTTATCTTGTGTATCATTCTAAATCCATAATTTTAGGTATTTTGTATGCTTTAGGTATTCTTATTGAATTGGATCAACTTTTTCATCAACATTAAATGAAAGGGTGTTTATGAATATTGCGTAGGTGGTGCATAAATTTTGTCCTTATTATATATATGTTGTATGTGTTGTTTGGTTTGTTTTCCAGGGCAGTGGTGGAGTATAAACAGAAATGCATTTTTTTTTCGGGTCAGAATTTCGCGGCGGTATTAACCGCCGCTAATGTTTTACCACTTATACATTTAGCGGCGGTTTAAACCGCCTCTAAATGTATTCGGAAGACTGTTTAGCGGTGGTTAGAACTGCCGCGAAATCACGTCGGAATTTGCGGCGGTTTTAACTGCCGCTAAGACAGCGCCTGGCATGCCTGAATTTTGCGGCAATTATAGCCACCCCTAATTAAATAGCCGTTAAAACCACCACTAAATTTAACAAAAACTGACGCGAAATGAGTTACTACGACGCTTTTCTTTGACCGCCGCTAAATGCATAAAACCACCGCTAATAGATTGTCGACGCCAAGTTTAGCGGCTGTTTCGGTAAACCGCCGCCAAACCATATAGCAGTGGTTTAAACCGCCACTATATGAAAAAAAAACCCGCCACTAATAGGCGGTTTTCCTGTAGTGAAATATGATACATAATAAAATGAAATAAATATCATCATCAAAATCTCATTCAAGGATTTATTCCTCATATCATAGGGAAAGGAAACAAGATAAGAGCGAGCAAGAATTCTCATTAAGTGTAATTAAAATAGAAGTAAAAATTAATAATTTAGAATAAGAATCATGGAAATTTATATTAGTAAGCACACATGTCATTTATAAAACTAAATATGGAATAATAAATATGGAAAGGTAAATAACTGAAACACATTACATTTAATAAACAGAGAATGGAATATATCCATTGATAATGTAAAATAAAGAATAACATGGATAATAATAATAAAAACTAAATTATAAATAATATAGATTCTTAATTATTGGATGATAAGTTTCCAAAGTATATGGTACCTTTATCATCAAAACCATTTACAAGACGATTTAGCATATCGTGTAGTACCCCATCTGATTGGGTCAATTGATTTCTCTCATGAGGCTTATGATTCATCGTGGTGTTATCTATAACTGGGACCAAGCCATGTCAAACCTATCCATATAATTTCTTAAATATTTAATAATTAAATTAAATATATAAACAAAGTGCCTTATCAAATATCTGTATTGGGTAAAATATTTTAATTTACTAATTTTTTCCAGATAATCAAATAACATCCATGTACACATCATATGTAAAAAACAGAATATGGTTTAAAAAATGTTTATATAAATCAAATAATAGTATGGATATATTAAATAAATTTATTTTTAAATGGAAAATGGTTATAGGCAAGTGATTGTTTCAAGAGATAGTTTACAATCACGAAATAAATTTATATTGCATGGGTAGTTGTTACCACTTGAGAATTTTCAATTCAAATCCTTTTGGATGAGATAAATAAAAGTAAAAAACATAAATTTATTCAATAAAAATAATTTATGATATAATAATTCAGAATTTTCAATATATATACAACACCAAAATAAGTAAGTGGTGGATATTACATTTATATCACAAAAGTAAAAAAGTGAGATGAAAATACATTAACTTACTATTAATTCTGGAATAAAACACTTTACCATCATGTATAATAGTTTTAATAATGTTATTAACCTATAAAAAACCATATTAATATTTTTGATATCATATATGATCCCATTATGACATATTATTATCCATTTGTTAATAGTCTTTCATTATTTTCATTGTATCGGGTGTCAGTTTCCATATTGTCTAAGTATGTCTCGATTTGTTATTTTTCATTCCGATTATATATATCATGATTTGTTCATCTATAGAATATACACCATGAATTAAAAATCTTAAATATTTAGTACATGTGTATTTATAATAATAAATAACAATTGGATATTGGAAATGAAATGCACTGTTCATAGAGACGGTCGGTCGTACGTATGAGTGAACACTACTTCCATTTCCTTTTCATGTTAAATGAATGAAAAATAAATGGTATATATTTATAAAATTAGGGAAATATCATATCCTTGTCATATACGTGAAATATTTTTATTAAAATCATCATTAATACATTACTTGTTTGGCATGAACGAATCACATCACTTTGAGGAGGAGGTAGTCCACACGTCAAAAAACAAAGTTATCAAATTTTCACAAAATAGAGATAATAAATTTAAGTGGTATATAAAATATAAATAATAATAAATTCATCAAAAATATCATAAATTTAATATAAAAACTAAATCCATCATTATTTTAACCATGAGATGTGTTGATGGAAGAATGAGCGACATCGTTTCATGAGTCGGTAGTCCTCCGTACACACGAATGATGTTTGTGTATCACATTTGATGGATGTCTGCAAAATTTTATGTTGAAATATATAATAAAATGTATGTTAAATATACTTATTTTATTATATTTTAATCATTTAAAAATAATTTAATAGGTGGATAATTAAATGAAACGAAAGCGATCATTGAAAATGTTACCTCTAATTTAGGTAAGTCATTTTCTATACCAAAATTCTTCCTCAGTTGGAATTATACCAAAATATAATATTATAAGAGGAGGGGAGATTTTTTATATCATTTTTGTAGATTTTTTTATGAGAAAAACAGTATGAGAGGTTTGAATAAGTGGGAGGGGTGAGTGCCTTTTTATAGTGGAGGAGGAGTGGCATCCTTGTTAATTTTTTAATATAGAATCCCACCCATGTTTTTCCATTTCATGTTGATCAAATAAAGAACCAAATTTTAAAGAAGGGAGTATAGTGTCGAAATATGGACATCCAAGGGATTGTGGGAATGTTTCTAGATCATTTTTATTTTTATATTTAAGGTTTAGTCCCTTGTTAAGATATTTCTTCTCTTTATCGTTGTAATAATTTTTAATTACTTCCACTTATACATTCAGTAAAAAATAAATTTGAGCTTATTATAAATTATAAATTATTATTATTCTAAATATGGAATCCATTTTTCTTGATTATAATCACAGTAGTGGTAGAAATTAATTTAAATTAATCTTGAAGATGTGATGAGAAAATGGGGTTTTAATGTTAAAATGTTCAATAGTTTGAAATGTAATTATTTCCAATTTCAATTTGAAATTAACTCAAATGACATATATTGGATTAATTGGTGGATAATTTATCTAATTTGACATTAAAACAAATTTCAATTCTAATTATTCTATATAAATAAATTAGATGAAACAATTGTTTTCAAATAAGATTCTATATTTTCCAATATTCATAAAAAATGAAAATTTACATAAAAATTCAAAAAGTTCACCCAAATATAATTATGAAATTATTCCTTAATTTTTTTTGACATATGAAATTTAAAAAATCAAGAAAAAATTAGTATAAAAATAGGTGTTTCTTTAAATGACATTAAAACGTCGATTATAAAAATATTTCCTTTTACGTGTAAAAATAGAATTTTTTTATCTTATGACTATCAAATATATTATATGAATGTCAAAAATATTTTATTTACTATATAATTTATAGATTATATTAACACTAATCACTGATTGTAGTTAATTTAAATTATTATAATAAAATGCCTTTGTGAGAAAAAATAGTTTTTTATAAAAACATTACTTTTATATTCAATTTCTTCTTATATTTCTTTTATAATTAACATGTTACCAATGAATTAAATCATATATTTTAATAATTTATTTAATCGTGATCATAAACACAAACTCAACAGCTAGGTTGTGTCTTATTATATTAAATAATAATATCTTAATAATATATTGTTGTTCGGTAAAACTCAATCTTACGTGTAATGTAAACCACCAAACAAAGTCACTCTTGAGTGTAATGCAAGATATGACAATTTTTCGTTCATTGAAATATTTTAAAAGAAAAATATTTATTCTAAATGGATAATATTTTATATTATTGGGTTCTAAATTATTACACCCAAATATTTTATGTTATGTTTCATCATAAATAATTTTAATTAATTAGATATATTATAATGAATGAAACATTGAGTCTCTACGAAACAATTTTTCTTATTTATAGGAGATAGTTATAATCAAGTGATTAAGCAAAATTTCCCACTTCTATGTTTTAAATTTAGACAAATAGACAAACAAGGTTGTGTTTTGTAATTTATTTTGAGTCTGATAGGATCAACCTATTTTTTGTGGATAGTAACTTTACCCTTATTAATAGTAGTGTACCTTTAGTAAAAGGAAACTGACCCTTATGTATAGTAACATACCCTTATTAAAAGTAACATCATCCATGTAAGTATAAATAAATTTTATCTGTCTTATAAAAGAGAGTAAATATTTTAAAAATAATAATTAAGTGTTGGTATTATTGTGAGTAAAATTTATTTAATTATAATTTTATAATTAAAAAATTAGTTTTAATGATATTTAATTTTCATAAAATGTATTCATAAAAAAATATTTTATTGTCGTTTGGTTTTGGGATAATTTAATGTGACCTTTTTGTAATTTTTTAGGGTATTATAATTTTAGTTATAATTTGAAAACATATTTTTTGAGGAAATGGTGATTTTAATTAAAAAATAAATTTCTATTATCTAGAAAATTATTTTCATTAAATGTTGTATAATTTTGGATTATATTCATCAAAAAATAGTTAGGGTGAATTTTTGGGAATTTTCAGAAATACATGATTTTTTGGTGAATTGTGAACTTCAATAATTTACAAAATATTCCTAATAAACAAATTTATGCATCATTATTGAGTCAGGGGTAATGTAAATGGATATGGTATCTAACTCACATGAACTTATTACTGATTTTTTCACAATAATAAATACTATTTCTTGTCTTGAGTAAAATAATAAAATAATAAATAAAATATTGAGAAATCACTCCTCTCCTCCACATTAAGAACCACCCATCACCACCTCTTCATTTCACTATTCTAATAAATGAATCTTTTCTAAGTTCTACCCAAATGTACTTCCATATTCCATACTCACGTAAAAGTTCTTTTGTTTATGGAAAAAGACCGAATGAAGCCCTATAAAGAGATTCTCAATGAGGAGTATCCAAGAGGTAAAATCCTCTTCCTTTTCCTTTTATTTTCCTTCCAATTTCCTAATTAATTCATTATTCTACCTTCACCTCCTCTATTTAAATTATAATTATAACTCAAGTATCATATATATACTATAATTATACAATCTTAATGGATTATACCTCATTAATCTCATTACTCACTCTCTTTAAAAAAACAAAATCCTCATCTAAGAGGTGTCGATTTACAACTTTCTTCACGACGAACATTTATTCTTCAATTTCTCATTCAATTCAGGTCATGAAACCATTTTTATGGTTAAAAAGGATTATAAAATATATATTATCTCTTATATAATTTTCTTTAACCATTTTAAATACATGATTTTAAATAATGTTTCAAAACCAGCTCATTGTGATTGAAAACCCGGTAAAATTAAGGTAAACAATTATCATTAACATGTTATCTAATGATTCATCCTTATAACATATAACCAAATTATATCTATAAAAATTTACACCTATGTATTCTCATTAATAACATGTAATTCCAATTCTGGATAATTACAAATATTTTACATGAACTCCATTACTTATAATCTAGCAAACTGATCATGAAATCAACTTAACGAACACTCCGGAACGATGGAATTCAATATTAAAACTTATCACGAAGGACATGAATGAACTTAATAAAAATATAATGGATAAAATACACGATGAATGTTTTGGAAGGAATTAATTAATGTATTTAATTTGATTATCCATTACATTAAGATCATGTGAAGAATACTTTTTTGAAAAAGGTAAGGGGTTTATCATCTCACTTTTATATGAGATTTCAATGGTTTACCACTTATTTTTTATATGTAGTTTATGTATACATACATTTGATATATAATATCATGATCCTCTTTATATTCATACTATTAAATGATTCAATTGATGATTATTAATTTTTGGTCACATGATTCGATTGATTATAATGTGGTATGGGACATTATCAAAATTTACATTTCATTGAGAATTACTTGGTATTGTGCACCTAATCGTGTATGTGGTGAATATATACATACATTTGATATATAATATCACGATTTTCTTCATATTAAATGTATTAAATTATTAATTTGATGATTATTAATTTTGGGTCATGTGATTTGATTGATTACAATGTTGTAAGAGGCCTTATCTCAATTTTCATTCATTTGATACATAATTGATATTGTGCACCTAATCATTTTTATGTGGTGTATATACTTCCCCTTTGATATAATTTTACATTTGAAATTACATTCTTATTAAATATCTATATCCTTTTACAATAGATATGATATTTTTTTATTTCTGTACCCTTTTACATAAAGAGTTCATTTTGAATGTTGTTTTAACTGTGGATGTAACACCCCAAAATTTTATAGTACGTTATATCTTTAAAATAATTCAATAGCTTGCACTACACACAACACTAGGTTTGAGCACACCATGACTTACCAAACTATCCATTCAAAAAAATTTTATAAATAAAATTAACTGAATTTTAAATTTTATATACTAAATATAATTTTAACATCCATATTATGTGTTTCTTAGACATAATATAAGAATAAATTAAAATTTTCATATAAAGGAATTATTTTTCAAAAAAACGCAATTTTTCCACCTTTTAATAGAGAACCCTTTTTATATCCAATATTTGACACTTTAATATATTCAATTTGAAAAAATAAACTTCTTCTTTCGAAGTAGGACAAAAAAATTAGTTTTAATAAATTTTTGGTGTTTTTTTTGAAAACTTTCATATTTTGATGAATAGTGAAAAATACTAAATTTTAATTGAAAAAAAATATTCTAATAAAAATAATTTATAGTGTTAAGTTATACATTTTAAATGTTTTTAAATATAATTAAATTATATTTTTATCATTGAATATAATTTTGGTCATTAGAAGAAATTTTAACTTTAAATTGGACATAAAAACATATCAATCTTTTGATACTTTTAATTCTCAAAAACTTGCTTTCTGGTTTTGACATTGGGAATTAATTTTAAATTAATTAATTCAACATTTATGTTTTAAATTTGGTAATATATACATCATTTTTTAATTTTTAATATCAAAATTAGCTTTGTGTGAATTTTTAGTATTTTTCTAAAAAATTTCAATTTTTGATGAATAGTGAAAACACTAAGTTATTGTTTAAAACCGAAATTTATTTAAATATTTTTTATATTTAATTTTATTTTAAAGTTAAAATAGTTACATAATAACCATATTAGTAAATTTTAATTCATTGGAGTCAATTTATAACAAGATTAGATATATAAAATTTTATTGAACTTTCTAACGTCTTTTACCCACCTTCTTGGCACATTTTCAAATTTGCATAAAAGATAATTTTACCACTTATGTGGATTGAATTTTAAAAATATGAGAGACACAGTTGATATTAGTCAGTAAAATTTGGTTCAACAGGATGAAAGTAATTTTTGGTGAATAGTTACTTTGGAATTTTATATACCACAATTAAAAGTAAATAAGGTAATTAAAGGTAACAATGATTTTATAATTACCCTAAAACATGTCCTAATTATATTGGAAAACTATATTTCTACAAAAATAATCCTAAGGAATAAAATATGACCATATCTAATCCACTTGTATTAGATGAGAACATTTTGTTATTATTTTATTTAAAGAAGAGTTTAAAGTGTTTAATTTAATTTTTCATAACTAAAACATTTTTAATATAGGGTTATACATAATATAAATTCATCTATAAATATTCATTATAACGATATAAATATTTACTACATAATGGTGTTTTATTTATAATTTTTAGACATTAAATAATTAAATTTATTTATGAAAAAATGATGATGGAGTAATTACCTTGTTAAAGAATGATTAAACTAATTGATATTATAAATATTAAAATAAATTTAAATTGATACCTTTGATGAATTGGAAAAATTTATGGGTTAATATTTTCTGATAGGATTGATTTAATGTATTTTTATTTAAGTAATCATTTTTTTTGACTTTCACAAAAACTAAATATTAAATAGTGTCAAATTGGACATAAATAAGTTTTTAAAACAAATACTATATTATTAAATGATATAATATTCATAAAAATTTAAGGTTTGGAAAAAGTACATAAATAAGGATATATATGTCATTAATTAACCATTTGGGGTTTTCTTGGAATTTTATAGTATGTTTATTAACCACGTAATATAAAAATACAAGACGACATTGTAAAAGTTAAACTATTTCACTAAGAGTTAAATCTAAATGAGAAGGTTAATATGGTGACCAAAACTTGTCTAAAACCTATTTTTTGAGAGCATTTAGACCCATCCCCACCTTATTCTCGAAATAAATTCTTTTAGAGCCATTATAAACTAAAAATTATTTTATAATAAAATAATATTTCAAGCTTTTCCTAAAGTGGCTCTCACCTCTCTTGTAAAAGGGTACTTCCTCTTCTATTAATTTCACACCTCCAATGCAATTTTTCTTGGCCAAAATCTTCTCAAATATCCTCCCAACTACAATAAATTGGACCAATAGGTATTAATTTTATCAGAAATCTAACCTATGGAATATTTTTGTTCAAATCCCAAGGAAACACCAAATGAACAGGTAATTATTCCATCCCCTCTTTCAAAGTTATTTTCTTCTTCCACTTCCTCTATCATTGTTGTTTCCATACCAAAATAACAACTCTAGTAACTTCTATATATTGTTATGTTATTATAAATATGGTACAACCATATTCACTATTTTATTCATCCTATGAATGACAAAGTCACCATACGTGCAAACGTGCAGCTTACCATCTCCATGTCGTGGTGTAGTTTGTTATTTAACACTCCATAATTTGGATGGGTATAATGATAAGTATAATTGGTGAAACATGTTAATGATTATTTATATATAATATAACATCTAGTTAAATAGAATTTCACCATCAATTGAATGATATCATTACTCGTGTATACGTATGACTTACCATCTCCACAACACGATGAGATTCATTTCCACGTCTACCTTTCAACAATGATTACAAATATATATATTATTAATAACTATATAATATATGAAATAAAATTTCAATTTAAAATATATATATATACACACATATATCTCATTCAATTACTTCCATTCAATATGACATGAAAATGAAAACATTTTTTATGCGTATGTATGGCCTACCATCTCCATAAATGAAGTTTTCAATTTCATATATCTATCTTTTATACATACTTATAATTTGAATATATATGATACATATATAATTTTTTATTTTATGTAATCAATTAAATCATGATATTAGTTATAAGATAATGAATGAAAAGTTAAAACACACTTGATAAAGAAAGTGATTATTACCCAAAATATTATTTTAACATAGAAATTATTATTAAATGGGTACTTTGAATCCCTAAATGAATCAATCATGACATCATAAATATGAATATGGTTCTGTTATAATTAATATCAAACTATGGTCAATATACAAGAGGTTAAACGTACCCTCAACCAAAGGAAAGTACAAGGTATGGGTTAATTGCCCAATCTCATTATTATCCGAGATTGATTATGTGTAAGTATTTACTGGGACATTTTTACCATTCATGTACATGTTTCATAAAAATGTTTTCAAAAGGAATATAATATGGTTTTTTGGAAGGGATTATTTATCACGATTAATATTTTAAATTTTTTAATGGTTTATTTTTCTAAATATTTTTAATTAATGTCCATGTTTTAAGAATGATTTTAAGGATTTATTTATATGGACATGATTGTTTTAAAATATTAATTCCTTTAAAACATTTCAAAGTGGTATGAGACACTTTGATTCAAAAATCACTTTTAAATGAATTATTTTATAAATGTGTGACTTTCAAATGATCTCACAAAAAGTTATATTTCTCTTGAAGAGTTTTACTGATCATTTTCTACTACATTAACATCATTTACATGGTATTATTCTTTATTGAGGTTGATTTATTATAATAAAATCATACATATTGTATTGAATGAGTTATGATATGTTTGATTGTGGATGTGCTATTTTTATACCATTCATGGTTTATTGTTAAAGAATTGAAATTTGTATTCTAGTTTTAATACGAATGTTTATGTTATGTTTCAAAATTTTCATATGAGGTTGAATTAGACTTAGTAAGTGACTGGTGGATCCCACTATAGCTCCTCAATGCATCGGTAAGTCTCATGAGAATTATTAGTGTCCTCGCACAAATCCTTGATAGAATTTTTAATTGTATCCTTGGCACAAGACCTTGATTATGTGGTTATGATATTCTGTATTATGCATTCCCTCGTTTTGAAATTATATATTACATGTGATTATTCAACTAGTAGAATATCTATGTGATTGTTTATATGGTAATGTTTGATTTATTTTTTCCATATTATGTTTAAGTTTATGTTTAAAAGGTTGTTGTTTTTATTACACATTTTTTCTTAAATGTTTATAGCTTTTGATCAATTATTTACCCTTACTAATCAACTGAGCTCACCCATTTAATATGTTTTATTTTTCCAGGAATCCATGAAGTGTATAATGATTTATACAAAGGGTTATGATAATGGAATAATGGTGTTATCAAAGTAGTATTTGTTTTATATTGTATGTTAGAAGGTGTAATGTAACATTCATGGTTGTAATCTATTTTCCAAGATTGCTATACTGATCATCCCTTTAGGAACTGATCCTTTGTAATCCTGCTAATGTATTAATATAATGCACCAGCATCGGGTAATTGGGGTCGGGGAATTACAGTTGGTATTAGAGGATGTTTAGAAACAACCTTGGAAACTAGATTTAGATAAATTCTGATTAGGAAACATTACCCTATGATAGTATTTAAGGACCAGTATAGAAGAACTACCAAGAATTTTGTGGATGTAGAGATTTGTGAATTTTCCAACAAATACATCCATGTCGAGAAACGAGTTGGTAGAGACGGATCTAGCAAAGATGTACGTAGGGGTAAAACATGAAAACACCACTTTGATATAGACTCGTAGGGGAACTGGGGCACAAAAATTGGCCTTGCATCACTCTTGTTTATTACACTTCTGGGGGTTATGTTTAGGATAATTTAGATTTTCTATAACAACCATTGTGAAGGATTTATGATTCAATATGTCAGAAAAGAAACCAATGTTATTATTATGAAACTAGATGTGTTTAAATATTCAATTAATGATGTGAATTAATATTTACAGTTTTTGGATTTTACACTATGATATGATATAACCTAGTGTATGTCATCATTTAGGAATGGCTCCCAGTAGAAAGAATGATAATTGCAACAATATAAATGATCCCAAAAGTCAGAAAAATCATATCTTTCAGGTTATTAATCCAACATTTATAATAGAAATAGTCTCCCATGTATTCCCATCATATGAAAAATAGTATTGTGTGTTGATAAGATATGAAAATAATTCTCTGAGTCGTGTGGCTTTGAAGGGAATCTAGATAAGAAGAGGATGGTAGAGAAAAATAAGGATAAAGGGATGAAGGGAAAGAAGGATTTTCTCATATGTAATAACTATGGAAAGAATCACCTTGGTAAATGATTTAATGGAATAGGAGTTCATTATAAGTGTGGAGAAAAATTAAACTATGTAAGTGATTTCAAGGGTAAGAAAATGGTTTCAAATGTAGAAGGCTTCACCAACAAGGAATTGGGAAACTATGCGAATCAATGTCTTAATCATCAGAGTACACCTTAAATGATGTTATTGAATAATAATCAGGTTATGATACTACCATAGATGAATATGATTAATTAGTGTTCTTATATTTTTATTAATTAATTAGGTCAATTGAATGTTATCTTAATTATATTCTTGTTATATTGATTATGGAAATAAATAAGGATTTTACTATAGTACTATTTCATTGAGGATTTGAGAATAAATGGTACTAAGAAATGTTACTCAAAAACAAGTAATTTTTTTTGGAAAATACATGGTTAAAGGACATATAAACATTAATATGGTCTTGATACTGAGGTAGTGATTTTAGAATAAGATATGGCTGATTTGGATAAATTATATTAAATTTTCGTGACTACCTTGGAACTAATTAATTGTTTGTTTGTTCCATCATTATTGGAGTTTACAAATTTTTTGGATATACAGAGTATATCCAGTATTCTATGTCATACAAAAGAAATAAGGATTTACATACATATTAAAATATGTATTTATGGTAATTAAGGTTGTTACCATGTTTTAAGAGAATACATGATGAAGGTATTCACATGTTGTTAAGTGGAAAAAAAGATATTCATTATGTTTACCTTCCTTATAAAATTTGGAATGTGAGTTTAGACGGAAGTATTTTGTATAAATCTAATGGTTAGAATGAATTAAGTTGGACATTGGATTCTATTGTTTAAGGTTAAAACATTTCGTAAGATTATTTTTCTATTGTTATAAAAATGAAAACATGGATGTTAGGCGATATGCCGTCATGTCCCGAAGTTCCATGTGACTTGAACCCGTAACCAAATGGCGACAAGGGTGCATCATCTACCACAAGCCTATGTGATTTCCTAGTTTTTATAATGTAGTTTTTTTAAAATGGTCTAATAGATAAATTATGAATTCATTTTTTTAATCCAATACAATTAGGAAAAATGGAATATTTTTAAGATTTATTATCTTCTGGAGTGAAATATGACATTGTGGTTGAAATTAGGTAAAGCATGGAACCCTACATGACAAGTATTTTTCTCTTATTCTATGAAGAAATTAATTATTAAAATTTAAGGAAAGGATCTTAAAACCAGAAATGTGTTATCCTAATACCTTATTTTTTAATTAAACAAAGATACTTTAAGTCATCATAGATTTATGGATTTGATACCCTCAATTTTTAATTTATTGTTCACTTGTTTGTGATTGATGGCCTTAATCACTCCCTATAAATATTTAAATTTCCCTCCAATTATGTGTCCCAAATTTCTAACAATGTTCTTCTATTTTAAATCTTAATTTTGGTTGTGACTTTTCAATTTCCATTTCCCTCTTATTAAGACTAAATTTTATTTACCCTATTTCCGATGTGGGTTTTCAAAAAAATTTCTTTCTATTTTAATACATTTATTTTCAAAGAACAACTTCTAATTATGAGGACACAGTTTATTAAAGGAGGGGATAATGTAACACCCCAACATTTCATAGTATGTTATATTTTTAATGTAATTTAATATCTTGCTCTACAAACAAAACCAAGTTCAAGCACACCATGACATACCAAACCGGCCGTTCAAAAAGAGGTTATGAATAGTATCAAGTGAATTTTGAATTTTATATACTCCATATAATTTTAACAAACTTATTATATGTTTCATAAATATAATATAGGAACAGATTCAATTTTTTATATAAAAGAAGTATTTTAAAAAAATGAAATTTGTTTCATTTTAACGAAGAACCCTTCGTAAATACAATATTTGACACTTTTTTATATTCAATTTGACTAAATAAACTTATTCTTTATAAGCGGGACATAAAAAATTTATTTTTGATAAATGTTTTGTGTTTTTCTGATAGCTTTCATATTTTTATGAATAGTGAAAAATATTGAAATTTATCAAAAAAAAATTAAATCAAAATAATTTATAATGATAAATTATACATTTGAATGGTTTTGAAGTATAATTAGATTACATTTTTATCATGTAATAAAATTTTGGTCATTGTAAGTAATTTTACATTGAAATTGGAAACAAACAAATATCAATCGTTTGATTGTTTTTCTTCTCAAAAACCCGCTTTTTGGTTTTGACTATAGGAATTAATTTTAAATTAATTAATGCAACGTAAAAGTTTTGAATTTCATAAAATAGACGTCATTTCTGAATTTGGAATATCGAAACTATCTTTGGGTGAATTTTTGGTATTTTTTTGAAAACATTTAATTTTTGATGAATAGTGAAAACACTTTGTTATTGTTTAAAACCAACTTTTATTTAAATAATAATTATTTTGATATAAATTTATTTTAAATTAAAAATTGATTAATAATACTTATATTAGTCTAATTTTATTCATTGGAGTCATTTTATAATAATATTGGATATATAAAATTTTACTAAACTTTTTAACGTCTTTTACCCACCCTCTAGGCACATTTTCAAATTTGCATAAAACGTAATTTTACCACTTCTGTGGATTGAATTTAAAAAATTATAGAGACATGGATTACATTATTAAGTAATATTTTGTTCGATAGGATGAAAATAATTTTTGATGAATAGTACATTTTGTATATTATTTACCCCGATTAATATAAAATAGGGTAATTAAAAGTAAAAATGATATTATAATTACCCTAACACATGTACTAATTATATTGGATGACTATAATTCAAAAAAAATAAACCTTAGGACTAAAATATGACCCTATTTGAGCCACTTAGATTAGATTTGAATATTTATTTTTATTTTAATTAAACAATAGTTAAAAGTGTTAAATAAAAATTTTCATAACTAAAACATTTTTAATATAGGGTTATACATAATAAAAATTCAAATAAAAATATTCATTATAAATAAAAAATTATTTCATACACAATTTTATTTTATTTATAATTTTTAGACCTCAAATTATTAAATTTATTTATGACACAATGATGATGAAATAGTTACCTTATTAAAGAATGACTCAAATAATTGATATTATAAATATTAAAATAAATGTAAATTGATACTTTTGATGCATTCCAAGACTTCTCAAGGTTAATATGCCATTTTAGGATTGATTTAATGTATTTTTTTCAAAGTAATCAAGTTTTTTAGACTTTCACAAATACCAAATATTAAATAGTGTCCAAATTGACATAAATAATATTTTAAAAAAACTATATTATTAAATGATATAATATTCCTAAAAATCTTCGAGTCTAAAAAAAGCCTTAAATAATGATATATATGTCATTAATTAACCACATGGGGATCTTTTGGAATTTCATAGTAATTTTATTAACCATGTAATATAAAAATACAAGAAGACATTGTAAAAGGTAAACTATTTAACTAAGAGTTAAATCTGAATGATAATGTTAATATGGTGACCTAAACTTGTCTAAAACATATTTTTTGAGAGGATTTAAACCCAAAACCACAATATATTCTAAATCAATCCAATTTTATCCATTATAAACTAAAAATTATTTTATAATAAAATAATATTTCAAGATTTTCCTAAAGTGGACCTCACCTCTCTTATAAATGGGTACTTCCCCTTCTTTTAATTTCACAATTACAAAGACATTTGGATCGGCCAAAACCTGATAAAATATCCTCCCAAATACCCTCAACTAGACCTATAGGAATTAATATTTATTATAAATCCACCCTAAGGAGCCCTTTTGTTCCAAACAAAAGGAAACACCCGAAGAAGAGGTAGTTATTTCATAACCCCTTTCAATGTTAATTTCTTCTTCCACATCCTCTTTATTTGTTTTCTCCTTACCAAAATTATAACACCATTAACATATAAATAATGTGATGTTATTATAAATATGGTACAACCATATTCATTAATCTATCCATCCTTTGAATGACAGAGTCACCACACGTGCATACGTATGACTTACAGTCTCCACGTCGTTGTGTATTTTCTTATGCAACACTTCATTATTTTGATGGGTATAACAATAATTATAATTGATGTAACATGTTAATGATTATTTATATATAATATACCATCCAATTAAATATGATTTCACCATGAATATAATGATATCATTTCTCATGTGTACGTACAGCTTATCATCTCCACGATGCGATGAGATTCATTTCCACATTCACCAATCCACAATGATTATAAATATACATATTATTAATAAGTATGTAATATATGAAATAATAATGCTACTGGAAATATATATATCTATTTATTTACATATATATCATTCACTTACTTCTGTTTAATATGATATGAAAACGCAAATGACGTTTATGTGTACGTATGACATGCCGTCTCCATAAACGATGATTTCCATTTCATATATATATCTTTTAAACGTACTTATATTCTAAATATATGTGATAAATGAATAATTTTTTATATTCTGGAATCAATTAAATCATGATATAAGTTATACAATCAATAATAACAAGTTAAAACACGCAAGATAAAGAAAGCAATTATTCCCCAAATTATTATTTTAACATAGAAATTATTTCTAAATGGGTAGTATAAAGTAATAAATGAATCATATATGACATGAAAAATATGAATATGGATCTATTATAATTTAATAACATACTATGGTCATTATACAAGAGGATAAATGTACACTCTACCAAAGGAAAGTACAACGTATGGGTTAATTCCTCAATCCCATTATTATCCAAGATTTTTTATGTGTAAGTATTTATGTGGAAATTTTTACCCTCCATGTCCACGTTTCATAAAGATGTTTTCAAAATGAATATTTTAAAGTTTTGTGAAAGGGAGTCTTTATCAAGATCAATATTTTTAAATATTTTAATAATTTATTTTTATAATTCTTTTTTAATTAATGTGAATGTTTTAAAAATGATTTTAAGTATTTATTTATATTGACATGATTGTTTTAAAATGTTAATTCCCATAAAAAGTTTCTAAGTGGTATGAAACACATTGATTCAAAAATATCTTCAAAATTAATTCCTTTATAAATGTGTGACATTTAAATGATTTAACAAAAAAAATTATATTTCTCTTGAATATTTTTACTGATCATTTTCAACAATTCCAAAATCCTTTACAAGATATTATTCTTTATTGAGATTAGTTTATTATAATAAAATCTTCCATATTGTATTTAATGAGTCATGATATTATTGACTATGGATGTTCTATTTTTATACCATTCATGGTTTATGGTGAAATTCTTGACATTTTTTATACTAGTTTTAATTTGAATGTTTAGATTATGTTTCAACATTTTCATATGAGGAATTCATTAGACTTAGTACTTGATGGGTGGAGCCCGATATAGCTCCCTGATTAATCGGTACGTATCATTAGAAAAATTAGTGTCTTGGAGAAAGTCTTTGAAAAAATTCTTATTTGTAGTCTTACCACGAGGCCTTGAAAATGTGGTTATGATGTACGACATTATGAATTCTCTCATTATGAAATTTGTTATTACATGTGATTATTCGACTATTAGAATATCTGTGGGCATGTTTATATGGTACTGTTGGATTTTTATTATCCATATTTTTTTCAAGTTTATTTTTAAAAGGTTTCTCTTTTTATTACAAATCATTCCATAAATGTTTATATCTTCCTCTTAAATATTTACCCTTACTGAGAATCTGATCTCACCCCTTTCTTATGCTTTATTTTCCCCAAATTCGAAGAAGTTTATAATGATTGATATATAGGGTCATGTAAAGGGAATAATGGAATTATCAATGGATTATTTGTGCTATGTTTTATGTTATAAGCTGTAATATAACATTAATGTGTGTAATCTATTTTACAAGATAGCTAAACTGATCGGCCCTTCAGGACATGATCCATTGTAATCATGCTAATGTAATAAAATAATTCACTCTCTCAGGGTAACTAGGGTTAGGGTGTTATAGTGAAAATACTGATGAATCTATATCCTCTAATTAATACAAAAAATTATAAATCATATTGTCCTAGAGTTAAATTTTTTTATAAGAATCATTAGTACTTGAAGTGGTGGTCAGGGAATTCTATATCACATCGATGCTTCCATGGGTCTCATGAGACAAACTATTTGGTGACAAACCTATTAAGTTTATTTCCAAAACATAATCCAAGAGGTTTCTACCGAGAGACATAAATTGTCTCGACAGTATTATGTTTCATATTCCAGATATATAATTTCCAAATAATAAGTATTATCTTTATTCATTATTTAATTATTACTTTACACAATTTTTTTCAATATGAAAAAACCTATGGATGCACTTTCATTCTCATTTTATTTATGATGTGTGTTTTTCAATTATTTTCAGGCCATATTAATTATATATTATTTATTATGATTCAATTATTATTGTTTCATGATTCCACTATATGTAACCCTTAAGAAGAATTTGATATAACTCCTTTAATTTGTTTTTCATCCCCAGGTTTCTAAGAAGAGATCATTTATTGAGTTATCTAGGATGCAGTTTAATAGCTTATATTATGTATTATATTTTGTTTTCTTTTCCCAATGTAAAATATGTTCCATGTATATATTTATTTTCTTCAAGACTACTAAGCTGATAGGTCCTTCGTGATATGATTCCTTATAATCATGACAATTTAATAAAAGAACGCACTGGATTTAGGATTCTAGGGTCATGGTGTTACAATTGGTATGAAAAGATGTTTAGTAGAATCCATATAAATTTTATTTAGAAAACATTAATTAGGAAGAATGACCCAAAGATAAACATTGAGAATAATTATAGAAGAAAATACTATAATTTTGGTAAGGATGAGATTATATGGGTATTCATAGTAATAAATCCCTATCTGTAAAATATATGTTGATATAGTTCTGGAACATATGTACCTATGAGTAACAACTCTGACGTGGTGTTCTAGGAAAGACTCGAGGTAACCCGGTACATGACAATGGGATAACCTGTGCACCTAGTTTTCCACTTCCAAGGGATATGCTTTGTATAATTCACATTTTCTTTACCTACCATTAAGAAATATTTAAAATTACATAGAAATAAATTTTATCATTATGATATTAGCTATGCATAAATTTTCTGATTATGTTATGTGTTTTTCTAGATCAAAATTATGCATTATGATTTATAACCTAATTCAGTGTATTCCATTGTTTAATGATGGGTCCTAATTAAATAAATAGAATTGATACCCGTAGAAAATGTTGGGATTTCTGTACTGAGCAAGTCAACATAATTAGAGTTGGATCTATTAAGATCATGACAATAATATTACAACATAATCTATCTGCAATGAATAACCATGCTACACCTATATTGGATCTTTCATGCAATAGAAGCCCGCATTTTTTAGTGGGACTATTAATCCTGTTGTAGCTGAGCAATGGATGAAGTCCCTTGAAATGATATCTCCATAATTAAGATGCAACGAAAATGAAAGGGTAGTACTAAAAATATATTATCTCAAGGGTGATGATGATCAATGGTGGTCCATAATCTAAAATACCATAGAAGAAGATGAAATAGAAGATATATAATAGAGAAAATTTTTGGAAGTATTCTTTGACAAATATTTCCCTCATGGGAAACAAAATGAAATAAAGAGAAAAAAAATTAGCTCAAAAAAGTGGGAAGAAGAAACAATGTAGGGTATGATGCTACCTTCACAAGACTAGCTAGACATGATATAGATTACATACATTATTTAGAAGACTTGTTTGATCATTTATTTGAGGTTATTAAGAGATGTAATTGAATGGAATTGGTTTCTAAAACATTTTAATCATATAATGAAATAGTATTAAGTGCCATCAAAAATGAGAAATAACATTATAGATCAAATTTTTTTAAGAGAAGTCAAGAAAAGAATAGGTAATCTGATAACCATTGAAAAGTTGAATCACCAAAGAAGAACAAGGGAATGAAGAAATAATCATTATTCAAGAACTGTGGAAGGAATCATCTAGGTAAATTCACGAAAGGCATGAGAGTTTTTTATAAGTGTGGAGAAGATGTTCACCAATCTAATGAATATAAGGTAAGAAACAAGTTAATTTTGTTTAATGATATAATTATAGGGAGATGTGACACTATGAAAATTATTGTCATAAATGTCATTGAAAAGTTCCTCAAAAAATTCCACCAGAGCAAGGGTAGGATTATGTGATCACAACTATGTAGGTTAACATTCCTAATGTTGTGATAGAATGTAATTTAATAATCTTCTTGAATTTATCCAATTCTTTATTTGATTCTGAAAAATCACTTTCTTTTATATCTTCCTAGTTTTCCACAAAAATTAGAATTTTCCAATTTGATTTAATAATGGAGTTTCCATTATGTACTCATAAGGGAGGTATCATTGCAACATAGATGTGTCGGTTAATCCCCTTTGTGAAACATAAATGTACTTTAGTTACTGAACTTATCATAATACCTATGATTGAATTTGAAATAATTGTCGGTATAAATTAGATTTCAAATTATGATGTGTAAATCTATTTCAAGAAGATAGAAGTTTCGATTTTTCATAATGATGTAGAATCCCTTATCTTTAGAGCACAAACATCATCAACTTAATCTTATCCAGATCCACCTTCGGTATCTCTTCTAAATTAAATTCTTTGGGTGTAAGAAAAAACATCATCTATGGATCTTTAAATTTAATGTGTACCAATTGTGAAATAATATATTGTTGTATTTCCAGAGGATTTACCTAGATATCCTCTATAGTGAGAGGTTCAGTTCCCTATTTATTTAATTCTAGCTGAAAGACTTATATCAAAGACTCCCTATATAAGGGTTATTTTGGAATTAGTAGAGGTGAATAAAAAACTATAGGAATTTAATGACAGATTATTTATTCTCTATAGTGTTTCTCTATGGGGATAACCTATTATCTTTTTCAAGAATAAAGATGAATCCCTGAGGTTATTCAATAATTATAGAGAAATAAATGTTATTACTATAAAGAACAATTATCCTCTTCCTCACATTGATTATCTATGTGATCAAATTCACGGAGCATATTATTTTTTGAAGATTGACCTTTGGTCTGGATATAATCAGTTACATGTGAGAAAGGAGGATATTCCAAATATAGAATTTTGAACTAGGTATGGGCATTATGAGTTTATACTAATTTCATTAGGACTAACTAATTCAACCTTTATTGTCATGGACCGAATAAACAATGTTTTCAAGTAATATCTTAATGATTTTATTGTGGTATTTAATGATGGAATATTAATATGTTACAAATTTTATGATGCCCTTTAGAACCACTTATAGGTTTCTCTAGATACAGTTAGGAGAAAAGAGTTATATGGGATGTTTATTAAATGTGAATTATATCTTCAAGTAGTCTATTTTCATGTCAATATTTTCTCTATGGATTGAATCACGATTGATCCTACAAAGACAATAGGAATCCAAGAATGGCCTACACCAACTAACATAACTGGGGTATGTAGTTTTATTGGAATAATAGATTATTATAAGTATTTCATATAGAATTTTTCCAAATTGGCTAACCCACTAACCAAGATCACACATAAAGCGGTTATGTTTGTATGGAAAAAATAATGTACATAATGTTTTTGAAGATTTGAAATGAAGATTAGTCAGTGCTATAATTTTGACTCTTCTATATGGAAATGATGTGTTTATGATATAGATTGATGCATCAAATAATAAACTAGGTTGAGTAATTATAAAAAATGAGAAAGTTATTTCTTATGCATCATGCCAGTTGAAAAATGATGAAACTAAATTATCCAACTCATGATCTTGAGTTAGAAATCATATTCATTTCTCTAAAAATACAGAGACATTATCTCTACGGTGAATGATGTATGATATATACAGATCATAGGAGATTAAAATACATTTTTACATAAAAATAACTCAACATTATGCAAAGGAGATGGATTAAGTTACTCAAATGTTATGATTATTCAATACACAATCACCATGGAAAGTAAAATAAGGCGTCATATGAATTAAGAATGAATGATCATGGGGTTCTGACTGAAATGATGATTGAGAGTGATCCTATATTCATGGATCTAGTAAATGTGGATATGGGAATTGTTAAGGGAGGGGAAACACCATTAATTTTACAAATTATTTCAAAACTATTTTTTCTAGTGAAAATAAAAATATCTCAATTTGGTGATGAGAATCTACAAAATAAAATTAAAGCTGTTAAGCATGGAAGATTATAAGAATTTGTGTTTGAAGATGGAGTTCTGAAATATGAAAAAGGTTATGTGTTCCATTAGTACGTGATCTAAAAAAGGGAACAATTAGATGATGCTCACAACTCATATTTTCCTATACACCATGGGATCACCAAGATTTATAGAGATCTAAAGGAATATATTTTTTTGGGATAACATGAAGTATGACATTTATGACTATGCATCATGTTTTGTAGTTTTTCAACAAGTGAAGGTAGAGAGACAACAACCTATAGGATTCATAAAACATTTACCTATTCCTATGTTGAAGTCTGATGACATTATGATGGAATGTTTCAAAATACAATCACAGAGACCTACAATGAATGATGCAATATGGTTAATTATTTATCTTCTTACAAAATAGGTAGATTTCCTTACTATAAGAGAGGGTTTTCCGTGTGATAACCTATAAAGGATATATATTAATGATGTTATAAGACATTATGGTGAAAAATTATCAATTGTGTGTGATCGAGATCCTTAATTTACATCCAAATTCTAGAAAATTATTCATAAGGATTTGGATACCAGGCTTTATATGAGTACTTCTTATGACCCTTGATCCGACAGATTGTTTGAAATAACTATTCAAACATTTGAAGACATGTTGTGATCATGCTCATTCAACTTTCATGGTATATGGGATTAGTACTTACCTTTTGTGGAATTTACATACATTAATAGTTTCCATTTTAGTATTCAAATTGCTCAATATGAAGAAATATATAGTAAGAGGTGTTGAACTTCAACTTCTTGGGATGAAGTTGATGAGAGGAAACTTGTAGGCCAAGAACTTATTGAAGAGACAATGACAAAGGATACGAAAATTGAGGCTCATATTAAACCAGACCAATGTAGGGAAAAGAGATATGCCAACAACCGAAAAAAGGATTTGGAAATTCTAGTAGGAGATCATGTATTTCTAAAGGCATCTCCATAGAAGGGTGTTACGAGGTTCGGTAAAAAGGGAAACCGAGCCTTAGGTAAATTGGACAATTTGATATTTTGGATATAATTAGAGTAGTATCTTATCGTTTGGAAATTCCACTAAGACCCTCCAATGTTCATGATGTGTTCCACATGTCATTGTTAAAAAAATACATGCCAAACCCAATGCATGTACACCCCTATGAATAAATATAACTATAACCTGACTTGTCTTACTATGAAGATCCTATCTTGATTATTAACATGAGAGAGACAGTACAAAGACATTGGATGAATCAACTAGTAACAGTTCATTTGAGAAACCCTAAAATAGAGGAAGTAATGTGGGAACCATATGATGTTATGAAGAATAATCACCCATATATTTTTAGAGGTCTATATAAATGAAAATTTGAAGGAAACCTTTGTAAAGAATGTAATAATATAACAACACATTATTTTATGGTATGTTTCCTCTTAAATAATTTTAATTTTTTAGATATTTTATAGTTCATGCAACCCTGAGTCTCTGTGAAACAACACTTCATTGTTTATACGAGATAGTTATAACATATCTGTGAAACATAATTGTTCTGATTATGTGTTATTTATTTTAAAAAATTAACATACACGGTTGCGTTCATTAAGTTATTTAGATATGATAGGATCACCGTAATTTTTGGTGAATAATAAATTGACCATTAAAAATAGTAACATACTTTTAGTAATATTAACATGATTTTTATGAATAGAAATATACCCTTATGAATAGAAACCTCACCCATTTATGTATAAATTAAATTTAGGCACCTCATAAAATGAGAGTGAATATTTTAACAATAATAATTAAGTGTTGTAATTTTTGTGAGAAATAAATATTTAATTACTATTTTATAAATAATAAATTAATTTTAATGATAATTAATATCCATAAAATGTATTTATAAATCACTATTTTACCTCTTATGATTTTATGTCAAATTAAAGAGACATTAATTAATTTTTTAGTGTATTATAAAATCAATTATAATTTAAAGAACATATTATTCAAGAAAATAGTGATTTTAATTAAAAATAAATTTTTTCATATTTATAAAAATATTTTCATAAAATGGAGTTTATTTTTGGATTATAATAATCAATAATTTGTTAGGGTGAATTTATGGGGTGTTTTTGAAATACTTGTATTTTTTGTGAAGAGTGAAATTCGAAAATTTATGAAATATTCTTAATAAATGAATTTATTCATCATGATTGAGTCATGGATGATTTCAATAGGCAATGTTATGAAATCATATAAAATTATTATTTTTTCATAAAAATCAGTAGTATTTATTTTCTTGAGAAAAATAATAAAACAATGAATTAAATATTGACAAATTATTCCTCTCCTCCACTATAATAACTACAATGTACCCCCTCTTCCCCTCACTCTTATAAGACTTCAAGCTTGTCAATGTTCTTCCCATATCCTCTTCCATAGTCCCTCCCCAGTTCCAATATCTCATGGTCTATCCTAAATAACAAAATTAATCCCGTTAGATAGATTTTCAAGAAGGACTATCAAAAAGGTAAAATCCTCTTCCTTTTTATTTTATTTTCATTACAAGTTCCTTTTTATTTATTATAATCTTCACACCTCCACTATCCAAATGATCATGATAAATCTATTATATTATATATACTAAAATTTTATCATGTTAATGGAAGATACATCATCAACCTCCTTACTCTCCCTATCTTATTTTAAAAAACGAAACCATTGTCCTAGAGGTGACGATTTTCAACCTTCTTAGACGATGGAAATTTTTTCATAAATTTATCCTTAAATTATGTTCATAAAACAATTTTTATTGTTGAAAAAGATTATATAGTTTGTATTATCTCTTATATAAGTTTACAAAAACATTTTATATACATGATATTAAATAATGGATCAAAACAATGTCATTATGATCGATGAACCACTAAAATTAACCTAAAAATTAACATGTAATCTAATGATTCATCCTCAAAACCTATAATAAAATGATATGTATAAAATTTTTCACCTATTTATGATCACTAATAACTTTTAATTTCTATTCTAGATAATTATTCTCATTTGACATGAACTCCATTACTTATAATCAGGAGAACCGATCATGAAATCAGGTAAATGAACACTCCAGAATGATAGAATTCAATCTTATACCTATTAAAGACGGACATGAATAAAATTTATAAAAAAATAATGAAAAATACATGTATAAAAGTTTCATAAATAATTAATTAATGTGTTTAATTTGATTATCTAGAAAATTAATATCAAGTCACAAATTCGGGCATAAGGTAAGGGGTTTCTCGACTCACTTTTATTTCTAGGATTTTCCCTATTTTTACATTTATTTCTTGTATGTGGTGTATTTATGATGATATTTGATATATAATAAGTTGATTCTATTTATATTCATGTTATTTAATGATTCATTTTATGATTATTAATTTTTGGTCATGTGACTCCATTGATTACAATGTGGTGAGGTACTTCATCTCAATTTCAATTTCATTGAGACTTACTTGATATAGTGAACCTAATAATTTTTATGTTATGTATCTATAACCCCTTTGAGATCATTTTTCATTTGAAGATAAATTCATATTAAATATCCATATTCTTGTATAATGGGTATGATTTAATATCTTAGCTGTATACCCATTTACAAATGGTGTTTATTTTGAATGTTGTTTTATCTATTGAAATATTGATGAATATGTATCCTATACTCAATATGAAAATTGATAATGAATATATTTTTTTAAATAAATCTTTTTATAAGAATTATTTGGACTTTTAGTTTTCAGTGGGTCCCATTATATCCCCTTGAAGCATCGTCGGGTCTTATGATTCAAAATAGTTGGCAACGAACCATTTGAGTTTGTTTCAAAAACATAATAACATGGATTTATATACACAGACCTTAACCATATATACAGTATGATGGTTCATGTTCTAGATACATGATTTCCAAATAATAAACATTCTGTTTATTCATTATTCAATTATTACTTTCTATTAGGTTTTTACTATGAAAAACCCAATGAATTCTCTTTCATTCTCAGTTTATTGAAGGTTTGTATTTTTCAATTATTTAAATTTCTACATTAATTATGACTAATTTATTATGATTCAATTATTATAGTTTCATTTTTCTACTATATGTAACCCATAATGAGAATTTGAGATCACATATTTTATTTTTTTCATTCCCTAGGTTGTGAAGAAGATATCATTTATTTAGTTTTAGAGGATGCAATTTATTAGCTTCTATTATGCATTATATTTTGTTTCCTTTTCCAAATGAGAAATAGGTTCCATGTATGTATCTTGTTTAATTAAGACTACTTAATTAATCAGTCCTTCAGGATATGATTTATTATAGTCATTCCAATGTAATGAAATAATTCACTGGCTTTGGGCTTCTTGGGTTGGGATGTTATATGCATTCTCTCCACCTTAAATAAATTATGTCCACATAATTAAAAGTTGATCTCGGTAATCAATTGATTGATATTTAAAAAAACATATTTTTAAACAACCCTCATTTTAAATAACATTAATAACATCTATTCTTAATAGGAGGTAAATTAAAATTCTAAGGTCATAAAAATAGGGGTTTGAATATCTAAATATTAGTGAAAATAGGGATATGGAAGTGAAATAAAACAATCAACATATGATGGAGAGTATTATAGAACATATTCATGGGAATGTTTTTGACCAAAAAGAAATAAAATTGAGGTGTGAATAAAGGTAATTGATATCATGAAAATGATGATCATAGAAAAAAAATTACAAACCATTTCCCTATAGCTTATGAATTCCCTCACTCTCTAAGGATATATGTAAATAATCATATTAATATGTTTATATAAGAATGATATTATACTTTGGTCATTCCTTGAACCATTTATTCTTTCCTTTATAAGAACAAGATCAATAATATGGTGAATTAATTTACTAATATCGAAATCCATATCCAAATTTCAACTTAAACCATTTCATAAATGGTTAACCTTATGAACTTTCCAAGAATTATGATCCGAAACATTAGAATCATTTCCAAGGAAATCAATAATATCTAATTTATATTATCCATATCACTCATATCATTATTCAAGAATCATTATCTGAACATCAAGAAAATATTAAAGCTGATATTTCCCTAAACCATATATTTAAAAAAAATTAACTCGTTATTAAAAGAATCTCTTGGTACAATTCAACATATGATCTCAGATATTCATTGAAAATGTACTATAGAAAAATAATTATATATTACATAATTAATTTTATGAGAACATCATCAATAAAATAATTATAAAACATATTTATTAGATCCAAATATAGAATAACATTAATCATTCCACTTTAGTTGTGTTAATAATGTTGGTCGGAGAGAGGATGGCAAGAGGGGGGGTGAATTGCCTTTTAAAAATAATTAACAATTTAAAATCAAAGTTAAAGGTGCAGCGGAAATAAAAGAGGCAAGACACAAAACTTGATAATGGAGTTCGGCTTAAACCAAAGCCTACGTCTCCGCTCCCAACTCAACCGTTGAGAGATTTACTACTGCTTGCTTTTTAATGGTTTTAGCAAGAAACCCACTAGACTTTAAGGTAGTCTAGAACCTATTACAGCTTGCTTTTTAATGGTTGAGCAAGAACCCACTTGCTTTTAATGGTTGAGCAAGAACCCAATAGCCTTCTTACAGGTGAAGGCTAGCTCACCTATGACTCAAGCCTTTTAAAGGGAAGGCTTGATTAACCTCTTCACACCTTGAAGGTGGTGTGAAAACCCAAACAAAGAGAGGATAAAAGAAATGGGGGTTTGTAGGCACAAACCCAAAATAATGCTCAAAATGATAAAACGATAAAACCGTAATGTGGAGAAGTCTTGGGCACCAATTGGATTGATTGGAGTTGATGAATAGCGCTCTCAAGCTTCTATGGTGGAGCTCCTTGGATGTGGAAATGGGTTGGAGCAATTGAGGTTCCTTGAAGGAATGGGCCGGAGGTTCGCCAAATGGTTGAACAATGTACCCGTGGGCTACCGTGGCTTGGATATGGTTCCAGTATTGTTCCGTTATTATTCCGGGGCTTCCTAGTCCTTTATTTATAGAGGGGGAACCCTCATATGGCCGTTCGGGGTCTTCGGAGCCATTGGAAAAGGCTTCGGAGCCGTTCAAAGCCCAACGGCTAGTTTGACTGGCTCCACCGGCTGACCGGTACAGAGCCACCGGTTGGCCGATGCTTTGAAAAATGGAAAGGGTTTCTGTCTGGGCTCCACCAGCTGGCCGGTGAGGAGGCCACGGGTTGGCCGGTGCTGAGACAGTAGCTACCACTATTTGTCTGGGTTCCACCGGCTGGCCGGTGATGGGACACCGGTTGGCCGGTGGAATGAAATCAGTCCACTTTCAGTTCCTTCTTGGCCCAATTCCTTGGCAACCTTTTTCCTATCAACACAAACACTTAAAACAAGATTAGATAAAAAAGAGAGTGATTGTGATCATGAAAATTAAACCACGAGGGGTACGAGAGGTACAACAATCTCCCCCTATTTTGATGATCTCAATCACCAAAACAATCAAAGTAAAAGACTGAAATGAAAGGCATGCTTTAAGGATAAATTGAAAATCATGAGAGAAAGATTTGTCCCCCAATCAACCAAGAAATTCTCCCCCTTTGTGATTATCAAAATAGCACGGGGCATAAAACGTGATTGAGGGAAAGGAAACAAGATAGAGATTTTAAATCAATTGAAATTTTTGAGATTTGAATTGAAAATTTTGAAAAAGAAGGTTTGAAAATGATGTTTTGAAAATGAAGTTTTGAAAATGAAGCAAAAAGGCTTAAAATGACCCTAACTCCCCCTAAATAAAAACAACAAATCACCGGGGAGAGGATTTTGAAACCGAGACAAATTTTGGCCCGGAGAGACTCGCTAAAAGGGATTTTTCAATCCATACTTGTCTTGTGGCGGGTCTTCTCCTATTAAATTCATCGTTAAAGAATATAGTTTTGGGCCTTCCATACCGGGCATTTTTGCAATTGCACTCATAAATTAAGTGCCCGGGTTTTTTACAATAGTTGCAAAATTTATATCGGGAGCTCCCCCTTACAAAAATAGTTGGAGCATGGGAAGAGGAAGCTTTCTTGGAATAGCCAAGCCCTTGGGTGGTTCTAGATACGCATTGGGAACCAAGGATCTTGGTTAAATTTTGTTCACCTTGGGTGAATTTGGCAAGGGATTCCCTTAAATCCTTGATTGTTGATTCCATAGAATCAACATTGGGAAGGTTTTGGATTTTGAGGGACAACTCTTCCTTCTCTTTGAGAAGTTGTTCCTTTTCGGAAGAATGTTTTTTGAAATTCTTTTTTAAGACAAAAAATTTGGAAGAAAGTTCGTGAAAACCTTCCTCCAATTGATCTCTAGCATGTGGGAGATCCTCATACGATAAATGATTGAGAGAATTTGAAGAACAAGAGGAAGAGGAGTCGGAAGAAGTTACCTCATGAAATGCCATTAGGCATTTTTTACCGTTGTCACTTGAGGAGGAGGAGGAAGAGGATGTGGAGCTATCACTCCAAGTGGCCTTGAATTCCTTCTTCTTTTCCTTTTTCTTGGCCTTTTTCTTGTTGAGTGGACAATCGGGCTTGTAATGGCCTTTCTTGCCACACCCGTAACATGTTACCTCGGGCTCGGATTTTTCGTTGGGTTGAGCCTTGCGGGATTTCTTCTTCTTGTGCTTCTTCATGAACTTGTGCATTTTGCGGGCAAGATTCTCCATTTCTGAATCGCCGCTTGAAGAGGAAGACGATGAGGAGGAGCTTTCTTCTTTTTTAACTTTGAAGGCGATGTTCTTTGGAGTTTTGATTGGTTTGCCTTCCTTTTCTGCTTGCCTCCTCATGGTGATCTCATAGGTCATGAGGGATCCGATGAGCTCTTCGACCGGCATGTTCTTGATGTCTTTTGCTTCTTGGATTGCCGTGACTTTCGGTGCCCATGTGCTTGGTAAGATCCAAAGGATCTTCTTGACCATCATTTCTGCAGACACATCATCTCCAAGAGATTTTCTTCCATTGCAAACATCAGTAAAGCGTGTAAACATTTCAGTAATATTTTCAGAAGGATACATGGAAAAAGACTCAAAATCTTGACGGTACATATCCAATCGAGTATCCTTGACTTTTTTGGTCCCCTCATGGGTAACCTCCAAAAGTTTCCAGATTTCATGAGATGAAGTGCATGTGGAAACTCGATTGAATTCATTACGATCAAGGCCGCAATGTAGAGCGTTCTTGGCTTTGCCATCAAGCTCGAAATTTTTAATATCGGCTTGAGTCCATTTGGATTCCTCGGGAGAAGAAAGAGAATAACCATGCATGAAAATTTTATAAATAGGATAACCTATACTTCTAAGAAAAGTGGTCATGCGGGTTTTCCAATAAGTGTAGTCGGTTCCATCAAAGAATGGAGCACGACCCAACGAATAGCCTTCGGGGGCGAAAGAGGTTGAAGCCATCACAAAGGATCTTGAATTTGAAACTGGTGAAGGTATTACTGAAATTTTTCCTCTGATACCAATTGTTGGTCGGAGAGAGGATGGCAAGAGGGGGGGGGGGTGAATTGCCTTTTAAAAATAATTAACAATTTAAAATCAAAGTTAAAGGTGCAGTGGAAATAAAAGAGGCAAGACACAAAACTTGATAACGGAGTTCGGCTTAAACCAATGCCTACGTCTCCGCTCCTAACTCAACCGTTGAGAGATTTACTACCGCTGGCTTTTTAATGGTTTTAGCAAGAAACCCACTAGACTTTAAGGTAGTCTAGAACCTATTACAGCTTGCTTTTTAATGGTTGAGCAAGAACCCACTTGCTTTTAATGGTTGAGAAAGAACCCACTACCCTTCTTACAGGTGAAGGCTAGCTCACCTATGACTCAAGCCTTTTAAAGGGAAGGCTTGACTAACCTCTTCACACCTTGAAGGTGGTGTGAAAACCCAAACAAAGAGAGGATAAAAGAAATTGGGGTTTGTAGGCACAAACCCAAAATAATGCTCAAAATGATAAAACGATAAAACCGTAATGTGGAGAAGTCTTGGGCGCCAATTGGATTGATTGGAGTTGATGAAGAGAACTCCCAAGCTTCTATGGTGGAGCTCCTTGGATGTGGAAATGGGTTGGAGCAATTGATGTTCCTTGAAGGAATGCGCCGGAGGTTCTCCAAATGGTTGAACAATGTACCCGTGGGCTACCGTGGCTTGGATATGGTTCCACTATTGTTCCGTTATTATTCCGGGGCTTCCTAGTCCTTTATTTATAGAGGGGGAACCCTCATATGGCCGTTCGGGGTCTTCGGAGCCGTTGTAAAAGGCTTCAGAGCCGTTCAAAGCCCAACGGCTAGTTTGACTGGCTCCACCGGCTGACCGGTACAGAGCCACCGGTTGGCCGGTGCTTTGAAAAATGGAAAGGGTTTCTGTCTGGGCTCCACCGGCTAGCCGGTGAGGAGGCCACCGGTTGGCCGGTGCTGAGACAGTAGCTACCACTATTTGTCTGGGTTCCACCGGCTGGCCGGTGATGGGACACCGGTTGGCCGGTGGTCTGGACAAAGGAGATGCCTTCTGTCCAGGCTCCATCGGCTGGCCGGTGGTCATCCACTGGTTGGCCGGTGGACTGAAATCAGTCCACTTTCAGTTCCTTATTGGCCCAATTCCTTGGCAACCTTTTGCATATCAACACAAACACTTAAAACAAGATTATAGAAAAAAGAGAGTGATTGTGATCATGAAAATTAAACCACGAGGGGTACGAGAGGTACAACAAATAATATATGCTTGACTTTGACCTTTTATATTCTAATGGGGTACATTCCCTTTCTTATTGGGGAATCTATTTGCATAGAGCCCCATCTCCATGCAGTTATGACATTGAATATAATAATTTTCATTCATTCCAATGCATTATTTTTTCTATAGAACATTTTTATTTCACTTATAAAAAACTCTAAATCCTCTCAAGCATTTCCCAAGATGATTCTCTCCTTAGTTATTATATTATCATTATTTATATTCAGCTTCCTGTTTTTTTACGTTCCCTTTTTCTTAGTTCAGATTATACCATTTATTCCATGGTTTTATCTTTTACATTTATTCTCTATTTAATTCATTCTATATTTTATGGAACATAAAACTATGTCTTCATATGATGAAAATGTATGAGAAACCAAAACTCTCCATAGATTTGGCTTAAGGCCATCAAATAGGTGTAAAATATTATACATTGTGTTGCGTATGAAATCAGTATCATTATATTAAAAACTTTTGAATGTAGTTTCATTACCTATAACAAATGTTTTCTACTTTATTCTTTAATCTAAGAAAGTTTACCTACATCTCTGTTTGTTTCTCATAAGGAAGATGTTTATCCAGTAATTTCTCCTTAAAAGTTCTATTTTCTATAAGTTCTATTTATTATTCCTCCCAAGTATTATGGATCTACAACCACCATTGATCCACATATCCATCGATGCAATACACTGCATGTGTAAACTTTCCCTTTTCCCCACATCCCAAGGCTATAAATATCTTCTCCAAAGACATAATCCCTTCCTAAGCTATAATTGGATTAAAAACCCACTAAACGATGGGGAATTATTTCCCATAAAGTGATCTAGAATAAGAAAGTATCATTGAGGAATAAGTAGTTCTGGTCAGTAAAGGATATTTTCCATAACTAGATTAGGATTCCCTAATATAGCAATAATTTTCTCCGTTCAAATACCATTTATATTGGTCTCCCCAGTTTGGAAAAATCTACATTTTCCATGAGTATTGAGACCGTTCATCTTTCTAGTATGTATTTCTAAAAAATGGAACATAATAGATTAGATGTAAAAATTAGGTACTTTGAATAATTCTATGTTTACAATTACACTTAACATAAATTAAAAAAAATTATGAATATATCATCTCATTATCATAAACATGGTTTCTTTGGGTATATATTTACAATTAAATCCTTAAAAATAATTTATAAAAAATGTGAATTATCCTAATCATACCCCATTGGGAGTGACAAAATAGGTGCACAGTAAGGATCATTGTTATGTACCAGGTTATGCTCAAGTTAGGCATGTAACACCTTTTTAGGGTTGTTACCCCTATGCACATCAATGCCAGAACCACATCCACATGTAGTATCCAAATAGAGATATATTACTTAGAAGACCCACGTAATCTCCAACTTCCAAAAATTGTAGGATTTTCTTTTATACTTCTCCACAATGTTGATATTTGGGTCATATTCCTAAATATAACTAGTTTAAATCTAATTTCTAAGGTTCCTACTAAACGTCCTCTAAATCAAACTATAACATCCAAACCATAGAAGCTCGGACTCAGTGCCTTATATTATTATAGTGGCATGATTATAAGGAATAAAATCCCAAAGGACTGATCAATTTACCGGTTTTGGAAAATCATATTACATACATGATACCAATAATACATTATAAAATAGAAAATAAAAACATAATACAAAATAAAATAAAATAAATATAATCCTTGAAACCTTATTCAAATATTTATTCTTCATATCCTAGAGAAAGGAAAAAAAATATGGGTGTGATAAAATTCTCATTAAGGGTATGTACAATGGAAGTAATAATGGATCAATGAGGATAATATTTATGTTATGGTAAATAAATAATCACACATTCTATTTATAGAACTAAATAAGATATAATCAATATGACAAGGTAAATAACTAAAACACATTCTATTTAATAAACTAAGAATGAAATGCATCAAGAGAAAATTCCAAATACAAAATATCATAGATAATAATAAAAATAACTTAATTTTAAATAAAGTAGATTCATAAATATTTTACACCATGTTTCCTAGGTACATGGAACCTTTACCATCAAGACCTTTCACAAGATGGTTTAGCATATCAGGTAAAAATCCATCTCATTTGGCCAAACGGATTCATCCCCGGAGACTTATAATGTATTAAGGGGATATTTATAACTGATCCCCACCGATGTACTAGTAGTCCAAATCATTCATTATTTATTTAATAATCAATTTAAATGTGAGAACAAAGTGCCTTATCAAATATCCATATTTATTAAAAGATACATGTTTACAAATATTTCCTAATTTAATCAAATAACTATCAAGTACACGCTATTTGTAAAAATGGTATACGATTTGGTAAATAATAATGTAAATCACATAAAAATTTTATATCTGAAATAAATTTCATTTATAATGGAAAATTTCCATAATTAAGTTATTTAAAAAAAATCACAGAAGAATGTGAGATTGCAAGGATAACATTTATCACTTGAAAATTTACATGTAAAAATCCTTTAGATGGCATAATTCAAAGTAAAACATTAATACCATTAATATAAAAGGATTAATAATACAATATATCAAAATAGTTTGTTCATACACCACACTAAATATAATTAAGATTTGAATATGAAATTTATCTAACAGATCTAAAAAAGTTAGATGAAAATCATTTACCTTAGGCATCAATTTGGTAGAAAACTCCTTATTCTCTTGTATAATGTTATTAATAAACTTATTAAATTATGAAATAACCATATTAATATTTATTATATAATATATTATCCCCATGACTGAAAATTAATATTTTTATTTTTCAATACTTTTGAGGAAAAAGTGACAAAACAATAATCACTTTTGTTAATTGCCTGATTTTCTATGTATGTCTCGATTTGTTATTTTTCATTCCTATTACATAGATCATGATTTAATCATATCCATAATGTAAAACATGATTAAAATTTCATATATATTTAATACATATATATTTAATACATGTATATTTATAATAATCCATAAAATTTTGAGATAGGAAATAAAATGCACCATTCATGGAGACGGTAGGTTATATATATGCATGAACACTACTCCAGTTTCATTATCTTATTAAAAGAACAAAAAGTAAAAGATATATATTTATAAAATAATTATATTATCATATTTATGTCATATATTTCACATATTTTTAATAATATCTTTTTTAACACATTCCATCTTTAACATGAATAAATCCCATCGCTTTTAGGGGGAGGTAGTTCACAAGTCCACAAACAGAGTTATCATATTCCTAAAAAATGTAAATCATAAAGGTATGTGTTGTATAGAAATTATTGAAGAATATATATATATCATATATATCATATATATACTATAAATATATAATTATTTCAACCCTTAAAGGTGTTAATTGAATAACGAACAACATCGGTCCGCAAGGAGGTATTCTATCGTACGCATGAATGATGATTGGGTATCCCATTTGAAGTGTGTGTATGAAAGCATAGCCATAACTCTTTGTATAAAAACATATCAGTATATTTAATATAAATAGGTTATTATTATATGATGATATAAAAATAATTGAATAGGTGGAGATGTAAATGAAACAAAATATATCATTGAATAACATTACGTCTTTTTTGGGTGCCTCATTTTAGTCTATACCAAAATGATTCCTTTCTTAGATTTGTTACAAAAGTAAGGCTTCTAGGAGGAGGGGAAGAATTTTTTGAGCTTATTTTTTAGATTATGTATTATCTATATGGATTCATATATTTGATGATATAGGAGGGTGATATCCTTTTTATAGTGGAGGATGGGTGCAATTTCTCTAAATTTTTGAAAAGGGAATTAAACACACGTCTTTCCATGAAATTTGGATAAAATAATGCACCAAATTCATTAAAATGGATGATAGGGTCGAAATATTTCCTTAAAATTGTTTTTCTAATATGTTTCTAGGTCATTTTGGTCGTTTATTTGAAGTTTTATTTCTTTATGAAGATAATTTTTCAGTTAATCACTTTAGTTTATTTTAATTAAATTGATTGGTATTTGGGGTAAAAATTTAATTTTACTTTATTATACATTATAAAAGATTATTATTCAACATATGGAATCCATTTTTCCTAATTCCAATAACATAAATAGAAGAAATTAAATAAAAATTAATCACACACACGAGATGACTGAAGGAAAATTTAATATTTATTAGCAAACAATTTTGAGGTAAAGTGAGAAACCAAATAAGTTCAACCAATAGGATATACCTCATAATAAATCATAATATCATTGAAACAGAACTTAAGCATGTTAGAGAGTTACTCCGTAAATAATTTCTTGGAGAGAGTCTAGATCTGTGTATATGGATCTTCCTTAATTCAACTAAATCATAATATATAAAATTATTTATAATTAATCTAATTTTATATTAAAAAAATAAAATATAATTTAACTATATAAATAAATGACAAAAAAATCAGTTTTCAATTAAAAACACTATTTTAACTAATCAATACAAAATGAAAATTTATAGAAAATTTCCAAAAGTTCATGAGAATCTAATTTTGATGATATAATTTGATATATTAAGTCTATTTTGACATATAAGAGTTATAAAATTGAAAAAAAAAATCTTTTTTAGTATAGTTGTTCCATTACAAGGTGGAAAAACTACCTTTATAAAAATATAGCTTTTATGCATAAAATTAGACTCGTTATTGTATTCAATATTTAAAATATAATTGATGAATGTAAAACATACATGATTTATTATATAATATATATATTTCATTAAGTTTATTCACTAATATTATTAAATTTAATTTATTAGGATAAAATTCCTTTGTGAGCATTAATATCATTTTTATAGAAACATTCTCTTTATATTCGAATCATTCATATATTCATTAGTAATTAATTTTTAACCAATTAATTCAAAAATATATTTTGATAAGTTATTTAATACTATTAATAACCACCAATAAAACAACTAGGTCATATCTTATTATATTAAATAATAATATATTAATAATATATTATTGCTCGGTAAAACACATACTTACATGTAACGAAAACCACTGAACAAAGTCACTCTTGTGTGTAACACAAGATAACTCGGTGTTGAGTGCATTTCAAGATATCAAAAAATAATAATTTTCTTTTAAAAAATTAATACATTATAATTTATTATTATTCTTCAATATGTTATAGTTTTAAATAATTTAGAAGGGAATGGTTCACATTTTTTCACTTTTTATAAAAAAAAATTAAGATGGTATTCTTTAATAATAGATAATGAGTCACTTATTTTAACCAAAATATAATTATAACTTCTATATATGATTAATACATTTTAAAAAACTGAATGAGGACCCTGATTTATAGAAAAAAACTAACACTCCATTCCTCAATTCAAAAACCATTCTTAGGATTTCCTGACTAAAAAATCATATCTCTTTTTCTTTAAAAACACATTTCCAGTAGTAATATTTTATTCATTTTAAAAAACAAAAAACCAATAAATAATAAAACCACAACAGATCGAGATACACAAGAATGAGATGATAAAACCAAATTAAATATGAAAAATTGTTACAAAATAAAATATAACTATGATTCGATACATATGAATCAAGAAAAAACCCTATATAAACACCAATCAAAGAAAAAGTTTCATTAATGACTCTATAGGTCTAAATTTACATGATCTTAGAATAGTTTCATGGTACCCTTGGTTTTCCTAAATAACCCATCAATATCCAATTCATCGAACAAAACTAACCAGGGTAAATAATCAATCCCATTAGTGAATTGATTTTATGGTCGCAAAATACATCTACAAAGCACATATCTTCCACAAGTAATGATCCCTAACTAAAAACAATCTATACTTGGGGTTTTGTTTATCCAGATCCCCTACCATGTTCCCCTAGATTCCCATTAATGAATAAGAGTTTAAATGAGTATATGATAAATAATATGTCATCAAAAGCATAATAATAATAAGAAATAAATACCACCTAACATATAGAAGCCTCTCATGAATTATCTCATTTTTTATCACATGTGTAGGACCACGGGACACCTTGAGAGGGGAAGGGTGAATTAAGGGGTTATCTTTTTCTTCTAAACTGACAGATCCTGTTCCCAAATTGGTAGAAACTATTTTAAACTATATGATGAATATGAGAATAAATAAAACATGCACATACAAAGAGATGACATAGCACTTTTTTCTTGGTTCACCATTAAGGGATACGTCCAAGGAGCATACGCCGCCAAGTTTTCAGTCATACAAAATTTCACTATTCTTAACTAGTTCTATATTACAAAGGTTTGGTAACAATCACTCTGTATCAATCACACTACCTTTACAAAAGTTCAGGGAAAGCTCACTACATCCCTCGGGTCACTCTTGTTGACTCCCCCTGGCTCACTGCCTTAGGTGAAGTCCCACTCAGTTTATAGACGTGAAAGTCTCTTCATCTTCGATAATGAATACATCCTATTTTGTATATATATGCTCTATTGAAGTCCAACTCTCACCCGTAAACTAATCAAAATTTTCACCGAAGGTATTAGGAAATCATCCCACTTTCGTGCAGCTCCAAAAATACCAGTGTGCTTCAACCACACCTGGCATGCTTCTCCAATCCTAACACACAACTTTCAAGACGGCGTGCATGTTTCGGCATGTATGTCCAAACCGGCACACAATTTCACCTCAACCAATTGCGCGACACTCACTTCTTCAACTTCAAACATGGGTGAATCACATCCTTTTATGCCCAAACTGATTTTCATGTGAAACAATGAACTGTCGCACTTCTTCAAATCCTGGCATGCAAGTTTCACCAAACTACCTATGCGACACCTCCTTCACCATCTCCAAACATGGGAGACTCAACCACTTTCTCTCCCAAAACACCTTTGACATAAAGCAAACAACTATCGCACAACTTCTACTTGTGCGACCCACTACCACTTGCACGACCACAACACCTGCGTGACGGGAACTCTGATTTTCTCTATGTCTGAGCTTTTTGTGGAATGAGGAGGGGTCGAACTATATTTATAGGCATTTGGACACCCTGCACTATGGCTTGGAAGTTTTGGCACGCAAGTCTCTACCCCCACAAATCACTTGCGCGACCAACTTAAAAACATGGGCACCCTTCTCCATTTTCAATATTTTCATTTCTGATCTTAAAAAACAAAAGGTGCACAAGTTTCCAATCCTCCAAGTAATCAGCGTGCAAGTCCCTTTTCCAAAAACACTTTTCTCCATTTGAAAATTTTGTCGTCCAGAATTTTGGAAAACACTAGAAAACGGTGCCACCTTCAATAATGTTATCTTCTTCAATTGTAAGATCACTTTGCTAGCACATATTCTGAACATCCACTAAGGATTGACAAAAAACAAAAAACATACACCAAATCGTGAAAAGACAACCATGGTTCCAACCATCTCCCCCTTTGGGTTTGTTGGAAATCCGTAAATACATTCAATATAGTACCAGCCACATCCAAACTAGAAACACAAGAATCAACTCAACCAACACTCTATATCTACATGAGAAATGCTTGTTGTAGAAAAGAAGATAGGAAGCTTGAATTGGGTTCCTGTGTTTTGGAATTCTCAATGTTGCCCAGAAAATTCCTTACAGTGTCATAGAAGCATTACATGTCCAATGTATTCCTTATCATCCTTCTCATCCTAACACTGACACTAAATTCTCATCATGTCACAAAATCATTACATGCGTAAATTTATTCCATTCTCCCCCATTGAAAATAATCCCAAAGACCGGTAATTGTTCCCTGTTCATCTCAAACCACACTCTCCCTGGACAGTATCTCCCACACAAACCGTCATCACATCCATAAAGAGATTAAAAACAGTTAGCATAACTGGGGAGAGGGGATTTTTGTAACCTCTTTATGCACTGGGAGGTGCCTTAACACTGAGGTTCAACCGATGCTTCTCAAACACAGCCGCTGACAGTGGCTTGGTCTGGATATCAGCTACTTTCTCATCATTTCCCACATGATCCATTCTAATCATGCCTTGTTCAACATTTTCTTTGATAAAGTGATACCTGATTTAAAAATGTTTTGTATGAGAATTCTGAACAAGATTCTTCATAAGATCAATGGTGCTCTTATTATCATAGTAAATTACCATTGGTTGCTTCACCTCGTCACCAATATCTATGAGTTGTTGCTTCATCCATAGCAGTTGAGTGCATGACTTTGTGGCGGAGATATACTCAGCTTCAGCAGTACTAAGAGAATTACTTTCTTGTTTATTTCTCAACCAGACAACACATTTATTCATAATATAGAAATATCCACCACTGGTGGACTTTCTGTCAACTAAATCTCTAGCCTAGTCAGCATCAGAAAATGATGATAATTAACTATCCCTGCCTGTAGCAAAATATAAACCAAAGTTATGAGTACCTTGAATGTACCTCATGATCCTTTTTACTACTGCCATATGTTCCTCCATTGGATTACTCTGATAGTAGGCCACTAGACATGTTGCAAAGAGAATATTTTTCTTTGTCGCTGTCAGGTATAGTAGGCTCCCAATGATCCTTTTGTACATGGTGGGATCTACAGATGTCCTATCCTCATGCTTTCCCAGTTTGGTTCCAACTACAATCAGAGTTAACATTGGTATGGAGTCTTGAATATTAAAATTATTCAGAAGCTCTCTAGCATACTTTTCCTGAGAGATGAAAGTATAATATCTCTTTTGAGTCACCTAAAGTCCTATGAAATATGTGAGCTCCCTAATCATTGACATTTAAAATTATGATTTCATGTGATTGGAAGATTCAGCAACTAATTTCTACCTTCTGCCTCCAAATATAATGTCATCCAAGTATAGTAGAACCATGAACTGATATTTTGGAGAATTATTCACATATATATTGTGATCTACTCCTCCTCCATTGAATTCCAGCTTCTTGAGATAAGAGTCTAGTTGGGAATACCATGCTCGTGGTTCTTGCTTCAAACCATATAGATATTTCATTAGTTTTCAAACCATTGATTCATCAGTACGAAGAATAAAACCCACTGGTTGCTCAATGTAGACTTCTTCTTTGAGTAAACCATTCAAAAGTGATGTCTTGACATCCATTTGATATACTTTATATCCTCTTTGGAGTTCCATGGAAATGAAAAGCTTGATTCACTCTAGTTTATCCACTGGAGAAAAGGTTTCTTCAATATCAACACCTTCAATCTGGGAGTATCTTTTACATACCAGTCATGCCTTGTTTCTAATAACACTTCCATGCTCATCAAACATGTTATTGAAGATCCATTTTGTACCAATCACATTGTGACCTTCGAATCTCTGGACAAGATCCCATGTATGATTCTTGTCAATCTGATCTAACTCTTCATTCATGGATTTCACCCATGATTCATCCTTTGCAGCTTCTTCAAATAAGGATGGCTCCACAACTAATAGAAATATAGATTAAGTGTTATTCTTCATCCTAATTGTTTGTGTGGCTGCACTTATATCCCCAATTATGTTATATGGATCAATCTCAGCTCCTTTATTTCTATTGTGAGGTTCATTTTCATTCTCTCCAGCCAAGGTTTCCTCTTCAGATTATTCATCTGATTCAACATCATGATGTGACTGCTAAGTATTTTGTACACATTCCTCTATTTCTGTATTTGCATTCTCTACACATTCACTTTCTTCCTCACTTTCTATCACATCATCATATGGAGGCCTTGAAGAATTTGTGGTTTTCACTTCTATGATCTTAACATCACTTCTTTCAATAATCCTTCCTAATCTCTTGTTGAAACACTTGAAGGATTTTCTGTTCATTGAGTATCCAAGGAAAATTCCTTCATCAACATTGTCACCATACTTCCCTTGATTCCCATCTTGATTCCCGATGAATCACTTACTTCCAAAAACATGAAAGTATTTCAAAGTGGACTTACTTTTATTCCAAAATTCATAAGATGTCTTTATCTCACCCATATAAAGTTCTGTTCGATTTTGAATATACACTACAGATTGAACGACATTTTTCCCGTAATTCTGTGGAATACAACTCTCAATCAGTATAGTTCTTTCCATGTTGTTCACCTATTGATTTCTGCAGTCAACAACTTTATTTTTTTGTGGTGTTCTCACAGCAGCTACCTCATGTTGTATCCCATGCTTCTCTAGGTATTTTTCAAATTCAATAGACATGTATTCCCCTCCATTGTCTAATTGAAACACTTTGATTGTTTATCCAATATCATTCTCAGCGATTCATGGATATGTTTTCATGCAGTCAAGCACTTGTAGTTTCTTATGTATAAGAATTACACATGCCATTTTTCTTAATCATCTATGAAAATGACAAAGTACCTTTATCCATGAGTTCCAGCAACATTTATCGGGCCACATACATCTGTATGAATGAGATCAAGAAGATGTGATACCCTTTTCTTCTTTGGCCGATATGAACTACATACCAGCTTCCCATGAATGAAATAATCAGAAGACTTTTCCCGTTCACATTTCAGAATGGGGATATCCACGACTATCTTCAACTTAGATATATTTTCCATGTCTTTTGGTTAATGTGCCCCATCCATCGATGCCACAAATTGTTCTCTTATTCAACAGAAAAATAGAAGGAGTTCACTTTGTTGTCATCCTGATATAAGTTTCCATCTGTTCTACATCCTTTCATAAAATAATTCCTTATTTTTTCCTTTATAGTGCAGCCTTTTTGATTGAAAGCTAATATGATCCATGAGTCATAGAGTTTACTGACACTAAGGAGATTATGATGTAGACCATCCACATAAAGAACTTCAGTCTTCTTTTTCTCTCCATTGGTGAGAGCAGTATTCCCACTACCTTTAATCTTCAAAGGACCATCATTACCAATCCTCACTATTCCATCAACCTTCTTTTTAATGTTCTTCAAAAGGTCTGCATTTCCCATCATATGGGAAGAGCATCCACTATCAAGAATCCAGGTGCTGCTGCTCTTTGTAGCTTTGAGGGATACTTCTGCAATATTGGATTTCTCGATATTCTTCTATTCATACCATGAGATATTGGATCGAGTATAGGATACTAATGGACTTCTAATAATTTCTTCCACATAATCTGATTCTTCATACCCATAATCTTCTTCCCGAGGAGAAAAACTGCTTGTGAGAACAACACTATCATGATGGTGAAAACTAACCAGTCTCTGGGAGTTGTATGAATTTCTCCATTCGTGCATCTGCCTACAATACATAGCTTTATGTCCAAAGTTATAACAATGAAAACAATAACCATAGAAGCTATTTCTACTATAAGTTGGAGGATATGAATTTGATCTCATTTTTTATCTTCCCAGATATTCCCCATTCATGTAACTCCTTGCCTCTTCGCAATATGACATGGTGTGACCCAGATAGCCATAGAACTGATAATTCATGAGGGGAAATTACTTCTCATCTAAATTTATCCTCATGCCTTCTTCCTTGGGAGAATGGTTGGACTGCCTTTCATTTATGAAAGTTTGAGGATTATCTTCAGCTATTCTTTTAGTTTGGATTGAGGGTTTCTTTTTCAACACTTCAGGCATCATGTCAACATGTCCAACATTTATCTTATCTTTATTTTGGCTCTCTTCACTTCCAGCAGTTGATAGCCTAGCTTTACAGCTGATTCCACTCTTTCCCATGAAATCGAGTATTTTATAACTCAAGATTTTTCAAACCCCATCTGAACCACACTTGTATCTGTCCAGTAACATTGTATATGAGAATATTCCAAAATGAATTTGCTTCTTACCCTCATTTTTTGTTGATCAACACTCATGTTTACTCCTAAGAGAAACAACTTCTTCTTCAAGACCCTCAACAGTCATAGGCTTCTCTTCTAGTCTAGATGTAAGGTCATTTATGACCTTTTCTTGTTCTTCAATTATATGCTTCAATTCCACAATGTCATCTGTGCTATTAAGGATTGAATATTGAACTATCACTAGGTCTTCTAGTCATTCAATTTAAGCTTCAATATCATCCACATATTCTAATGATTCTTTCACCATTTCTTTCCTCTTACTACATACCTTGAATTTTTTCTCAATCTTTGAAAAGGCATCCTTTATTTTTCAACTTGGGATCAAAATAATGAGACATATGATTGTCTCTCTCTTTATCAATAGAGGGCTAAAACTTTTCAATGGTAGCCTTCATGGAAGCATCGTTTCCAATTTTAAATTCAGGTTCTACATCTACACAGAATTCAATATCATCCTCTTATTCTTCATAGAAAAAACACCTCTTTTGTATCTTCTTTTTAGATTTGATGTCTCCCTTTTTTAAAAACCTTTTCCAAGGCCTCTCAATGTCTTCTGCTTCACTTTCTTCATCACTGATCTTTCTTTGGCACTGTGTGTCAATGTGCCCAACTCTTCCACAGGGAAATATTTCCAGAGGTAACTTACCTTTAAATTTACCTTTTCCCTTCTTCAGATTCTTGGAAATAAGAGAAATAATTTCTTTTTCCTCATCATATTCACCACCACAATATTCTGAAATTTTTATTTTTTCCATGGATTTGAATTCCATTTCCTTTCTAACATGATTCGTAGCTTCTTCAGGTTTGACTCTCATCTCATATGCCACTAGACTACTTATTAGATCATCAAGAGATAGTTTAGATAGACCTATTTCTTCAAGGGATGATACATTTGAATTGTACATAGGAGGAAGTATTTGTAAGATTTTCTTTACGATATCAATGTCTTTTATTTCCTCTCAATGCCCTCAAATTTGTCCCACTAATTCAGGGATTCGATTGAAGAATGAATCTGCATTCTCATCAAGATGAATTTTTAGATCATCAAAACTGTTATGCAGGACTTGATGTTTTTCCTCTTTCACTTTGTTTTATCCTTCATTGATATTTTCAAGTTTATCCCACATAGACTTTGCTAAGGTGAAACACATCACCTTTAGATAAATTTGATTAGAAAGAGCCGTAGTGATAGCATTCTGAGCTTTAACATCTGCATCAAGAACTTTCCTGTCTGTATCAGTCATAGCCAGACCTATTGGAACAGTAACATGTATTCCTTGCACAATAGAATAGAGGACTTCCATTCCTAGAGATCATAAATGAGATCTCATTCTATTTTTCAAAATCTAAAAATTACTTCCATCGAATATAGGGATTCCCCTAACATTGACATCATTCTCCATGATGACAAAGTACGGCTCAAACACTAATAACCTCCCTCTGATACCACTTGTAGGTCCCCGGGACACCCTAAGAAGGGAGGGGTGAATCAGGGTGTCTGAATTTTCATCTAAAGTGATGGATCCTATTCCCACGTTGTTAGAAACTAGTTTTACCTGTATGATGAATATGAGAATAAATAAAACATTCACATGTAAATAGATGACACAACACTTTTAAATTGGTTCACCACTAAGGGATACATCTATGGAGCAAACGCCGATAGGTTATTGGTCGTACCAAATTCCACTATTCTTCACTCGTTGTGGATTACAGTGGTTTGGGAACAGTCCCTCTGTCCCAGTCATACTGCCTTTACAAAAGTTTAGGGATAGCTCCCTACGTCCCTCAGGTCACTCCCGTTGACTCCCCCTAGATCACTGCCTTTGGGGAAGTCCCACTCAGTTTATAGACGTGAAGGTCACCTCATATTTTCTAATGAATACATCCTCTTTTGTATGTAGACGCTCTGTTGAAGTCCAACTCTCACCCATAGACTAATCTTAATTTTCACCAAATGTATCGCACAATTTTCCAGCTTTCGTAATGCTCCACAAAGACCGGCGTGCTTCAACCACACCTGACACGCTTCTCCATGCCCGACACGCAAGTTTCAAGAGGTTGCACATGTTTTGGCTTGCATGTCCAAACCGGTGTGCAAGTTCACCCCAACTACTTGCGCGACACTCACTTCTTCAACTTCAAACTTGCATGACTCACATCCTTTTATGCCCAAACCTATTTTGGCGCAAAACTATGAACTGTCATGCTTCTTCAAATCCTTGCACACAAGTGTCACCAAACCACCTATGTGACACCTCCTTCACCAACTCCAAACATGGGCGACTCAGCCCCTTTCTCGCCCAAAACACCTAGGTCGTGCAGCAAACAACTGTCGTGCAACTTCAACATACACGACCCACCACAACATGCGCGACCATAACACCAACACAACAAGAGCTCTAATTATCTCTAAGTCTGATCTTCATGTGGAATGAGGAGGGTTCGACCTGAATTTATAGGCATTTGGACACCCTGCATGATGGCGCGCAAGTCTCCCCTCATCGCGCAAGTTTCGGTGCGCAAGTCTCTGCCCCCTCAAATCACTTGCACGACCAACTTCAAAACATGGGTGCTCTTCTCCCATTGCCATATATTAATGTTTTGATCTTGAAAAACAAAAGGCGCGCAAGTTTCCAATCCTCCATGTAATCAGTTCGCATGTCCCTTTTCGAAAAACACTTTTTCCATTTGACAATTTTGAGGTCCGAAAATTTGGCAAACACTAGAAAATGGTGTCACCTTCAATACTGTTATCCGATTGAATTGTAAGATCACTTTGCTGGAACATATTCTGAACATCCACTGGGTATTGACAACAAAAACAAAACATACTCCAAATCATTCAAATACAACCATGGTTCCAATAATATGATCATCACATAATAATCAAAGTCTCATTAGTGAAAAATTCTAATCAAAATAAAATTTAAGGGGAAGCAATGAGGGTCTTATGGTAATTATAAATTGTTTTATAAAATGTCTAATATGTTTTCTTAAGAAGTTAAAACTCAGAGTATTATTTCATTTTCCATTTCATAATAGCCTATTACAAAAATTATATGGAAACCAATTTGAATATACACAGACCCTTAAGGAAAAATAATTTCATTAATATTTTTCTCTATGTTCTAAAATAATGCCAAATCATAATATATTTTGAATAATTCAATTAAATGATCCTCATTGGAATTTCAACTACGAGCCTGGAAAGTTTAAACACCTATTGAAAAAAATATATAAAATTCACTAAAACACCATTTCTGAATCCATAATTTCTTGAAAACATTTTAATCTCCCACCATGGATATGAAAAAATATTATACATTAATTAAAAATAAATTTATAAATATAAATCACCTTATTAATTGAAAAATAAAGGTATCGTGTAGATAATCCTACCTCAAAAAATGAAAAAATTGAGTTGCAACATATCAAAGTCTGTGATGAACACCACAATAAGTATAAAACCACCCTATACAACTTATGAATAACAAAAAACCTAAGTTAAAAGTACTACAAATACTTATATTCTCAGAAAAATTGATTTGGTTTATTGGATGATGAAACACCCAAAGATAAATAGAGGTGGGTAAATTGGATATGAAGACGAGTAATTTACCAAGAAAACCACCCATAATAAGTATAAATACACAAAAAATTAACGGTGAAGAAAAGAAAAGATCACTCTGGGTACCTAAAGACATTGATTATTTGAAATTGTATAGAAGGTGGTGAAAATTAGGCTAAAATGATCCATGATAATTGAGGTAATTTGAAATTTAAAACCGCTAGATAGACACAAACCACGGTGTTTCCTTATTACATGTGGTGTTTTACCTTATCTAGATTCCCACAATGGAATTTCCCAAGGTGTTACAGTGTGATTTATTTATTTAGGAACATAATAAGTGTTTTCCTTCAAGTTATGTAATGGTGGTGCTCAATATGGAAGGATCAAGGTTCACAATAACGTAGGATACTAAACTTCTACCCTCCAGAATGTGACATAGAGTCTTCTATGGCAAACAATCCCTAAAGTATTCCCTATGCTATATCTTTAAGAACCCATCTCAAGAAGACCTAAGTGCATCTAGGATAGTTGTTACCTCATGTCCTCAATAAGTTTCATCATGTAAAAATAAAACACCAGATAGTATCTCCCTGTGACCATTAGAATAACATTAAATACTATTAGAAAAATAACATTTCAGAAACAATTATATAATAAATTATTGATGGATGTACTGGGGTGTCATGTCCTTCCTAGACCAATTCCCTCTTTTAAATGGATTCATATACAACTTTATTCAATTTATTTTTCTTCAGGATGGATTTAGGCCAAATAGACAAAAAATTATGATGCTAATACTATTAGTGAGTTCCTAAAAACACATATAATCCTTAAATTTGGAACCCTACATTCCTTGGTGGCTGAATAAAGAACTCTTTTCAGTAATCAAACATTGAAGACACTATTCTAAAAAACGTGGTTTTACATTAAACATCTTCATATTATAACTCCCCTAAAACTGGATTGGTTAAATTTCATATAAGGATATTAAAAGAGTTTTTGATATAATTTTTAAACCCCCAAGAAATGATTGGTTGGAATAATATTGTGAATCACTTTTGGAATATAAAACTTCCTATAATACACTCATTAAGCTTTTACTATTTTGGATAGTTTCTGGTAGGACATGTCTCCTACCATCCAAACTTCAAAATAAATCCTGTTGGGATACAAAAGAAAGAATTTATGATTATAAAAAAATAGTTAAATTATGGTAACAACAATTTAATGAGTTATAGGATCAATAATATTATTCTTATGAGAATATTAATCCCTATAATGAATCATTATAAAGTACTCCATGACAAAAACATCTCAAGGAAGCCATTTCGTGATGTTTAAATGGTAATAATCCTTAATTATATATTTTCAATTCATAAATATAATCTTAATTACCAGTGGGAAGTTTATTTTTTTATAACTAATGTTTTCCCATTTACTAAAATTCAGGTACACGATCATTCTACCAAAATGGAATTCATGATTAATGGAAACAAAATGATCCATTTCCATGATAGGGAACAGTATATTAGAACCAATTCAGTGTCTATCATATATATAACTGTAAGAGTGAACTAAAACATGATTCAAAAGGAAACCCACATAATCAAAACTAGGGGCATAAATAAAACATTAAATATTTCCCACTCTCCCAATATCTCTCAATCAAACTAATTATCAATTTATCTCTCTCTATTACTCTAATTATATATTTCTCACTTTCTCTATCAATTTTTCTACCACTTTAAAAACTGACATTTTTTTATTTTCTCTAATTTTTATGATTTTTAAAAAAAAATTACAATTACTCCCTATAAAATTTTATTAAATAGAATCATCCATTTTTTTTATTCAAGAGAGTTTTTATTATTTTTTTAAATTTCACCAAAATCTTGGATAAATTATTATATTTCATGTTCTATATGTTTTGAATGCAAAATGTTTTATATGAAAATGATTTTCCCCTCATGTGTAGAAAATCATAAGATTTCATTCCATGATCACCTATAACCATCTTTTCTTCCAATTTCTGTCACCCTAAACTGAGAGTCTTGAGATTAGTTACCATCAAAAAAAATTTCTTATTTTAATGTTTAATAATATGATAGACGAATTTTCTATACCACAAGATAATTAGAATATCCATATTGCCTCTTTATACCCGCATTTTGATCATTCTTTTGAATACTTATTTTATCACATGAAGTTTAATTATTTGATATACATTTTACAAGAATAATAAATTATACACAACAACATTTACAAATATTATCATTTCCTTTTAAAAAAATGTGTGTGGGAATAGATTTCAATTACGTAATCCTTTTATGGATTTCCCAAAATTATTACTATAATTGAGGCTATGAATCCATTTAAATGGGGGGTAGTTTAATGAGGATTTGGAAAGAAAAAAAGTAATTTTTATTTTAAACAAATTTAATAAAAAAACATTTGAAAAAATGAAAAAAACGAAAAGAATTAAAAAAATGAAAAAAATAACTATAAAAAAAAGATAAAATGGCATACTCATCATGATTGTTTTAGTAATTTTTAGATAATATTAGGTTTTGTTAAAATTTTGTCTTTTCAAACTATTATTTTACACTCTACCTCACTCTTATGTCCTTTTTCAAAATGTCTGATCCATCATAAATTTAATTTTCATTCCCTCGCATGTATTATTTCAATAAATGGTAATTTTGTCCAACATGATGTTTTTACCCCAACTTATACCCTTTTTCAACCATCGTACTATTATCCAATTACAACTAAAATAATATATGAAAATAAAAAAGTATTTTCTTCACCTTTGGATTGTAATGAAAGTTGAGATCCATTAAAAACTGCAAGAATATCACTAATTGATAATGAATTAGTGAACCATATTTAATAAATTTAAATCATTGTGAGAGGAGTTCTATTTGTGAAATAAAATCTTTAAATACTGATTTTGATCAAGAAAAATTAATTTTTTAACATTATATTTCATTCTAAATTGGTGTTATAATTCAATATGGAAGAGTAGACTAATCTATAACCACTTATTAGGGAACAAATAATAATTTTTATTGGTGACTAAAAACGATTTGGATTTTTTTTGTTTTATATTATTGATGGAATAACCTTGATTTAATATTGTAGAATTTATATTATATATTTATTCCAAATTTTTACTACATAAATTATTGGGTTTTCAAAATAATTTATTAATCATATATCATTATTCTTGTTTTGATCAAAACATATATTTATGATGTTGTTCGAGTTCATTGAATTTCATTGATGCTAGAAATATTGATCAGAAACCTCAATGAAATGATCCAAATATAGTGATTTTTTATTCCTAATTTCATTCCTACAAATAATTCAATTATATCCCTATCTTGTTTAGCAATTTGAATGGACATATATATCACACAATAGGGATATTTTAATTTGACATGAAAAATATATAAGCATAAATATTATTTTTTTTGGTAAATCATAATCACCTAATTCAATGAAACATCACTAGATGTCTTAAAACATCATATTTCATATTGCATAAAATTTTATATTCTAGAACAATTAATATTTTTTCTAATTGAATCACTATATCCAAGAATGAAATCAACTATGGTATTGATAGAAATATCACAAAATATGGAATTATCTCCAAATAAACTTATCCAATAGATCTTAAAATTAATTGGTAGAAATTCATGAAACGTAGGAATGTCTATATAGAATATCTATTTTCTAGATGGTGGAATATTCATATCCATAAATGTGTTCCCACTTAAATCATTTAAATATTGTGGATAATTAATGATACCAACATATGTTGTAGAAATAAACCATTTATATTTAGGTCTAAATTTCCAATGGATGAGTTTTTTTCTTTGGGGTATTCAATATATAGCTCAAAAATTTAAATAATAATTTCTAGACATAATATTGAATTTTTTTCAAAATTTGAGGCAATATTTTTTGGATATAAATTAAGAGAAAAAACCCTCCCCCTTCTTCTATAGATATATTTCCATATTTTCCTTACAAATGGGAGGAAAAAAATGTCTCAATCCTGAGATTTTGGAATGAAATATCATTAAAAAAGTTATATAAAGACCGTACACAGTGTTATTTTTCTTATAGGAGATAACATGCCCACACATGTTAATGAATTCACATAGGTTGTAGTCAGATTATAATTAGTTAGGTTTTCCAGAACATCACTTGATATAAGGTGTAGTATAAAGAAATCCTATGGCCATTTCCATGAGGAGGATAATTGGATTTTGATAGTCAATGGATTAATACACATTGGGTTAGGAGTCTTTTCTGGTATTATTTAGTTTGGGAAATACTATATTTATGCTTGTTGAAAAGTTTCTTCAAGAATGACAGAGGGATGGGGATCAGTTTCAGGTATCTGTAGGAAATATGATCTTAATTCAATCCTTGGTTAGATCTTAAGGTTTAGACTATGATGCAAGAGCAGGTAGCTAGTTTATTTTCAACCAATCAATTGCATCTACCTCGGAGGTAACTATTCCATGTTCTAGAGATAGTGACAACCTCAATGCATGTGGAATAACTTCTAAGGAATAACATATCATAGGCTATTGGTCATTTCCTAATCCACTCCAACCAAGATAGGGCCCTTCAATTAAATAACCCACGATAAGGAACGTTTAAAAGAATTAAATAAAAATTGATTATTTATCCTGATTCATAACCCTTAAGGTTGTGTAAATTAGAATTAATGATTTATAAATGTTTAGATACATATAATCTCAATCCCTGCCCCATGTAGTTTTAGCCACTCATTATAAGAGATGAAAATAAATAAATTATTATAACCATTCATGTAATGATAAGAATGTTTTAATTTAAATGATTTATAATCATACAATAGTTTAGATTCACAAAATGGAACAAGCATGCAATCAGGGTTTAAGAAATACAAATCACAACCTAATTAAAAACTTACTTAGAATGAAATTAGATATAGATGTGATATGAGTTCTTTGATGAATGATTATGAACAATAGTGGAAATGAAAAAATGGAAATTATGGTTATGTTGAAAACATGATCCATTACACCTGTTTTGAAAGAAAATAATGAAAAGGAGAAGAAATATGAGTTTGGGTAGAGAGAGTTGATTGAAGGGAATAAAAAGAACAAATGAATTCTACTTTTAAAGATCTCCAAAACTTTTGTAGGGATTCTGTATTTTTATCCGATAAATTACATGACATGTAATGTACTTCACATTTTGTAATTTTGAATCCATGTAAATCTCCATGATTTTTTAATCTTATGCATATCTTGTATGTATATCTTCTAAGACAAGAGGTTTTACTATTTTAACATCGTGTACCACTGACTCAAGATGTGTAATATCCTTCCAGCTACATCTTCAGAGTATATTTATCATTCAAATGGTTTGACTAAATTAACATCATGTATTTTTCATTGATGATATGTTCTGGTTTCTTTACATGAACCCTTCATAACCTTGGTTCATGAATTTTTTCCCAAAATTTGGTATCCCATGAGATACTATTACCTGAGGTGAATGAAGGTTTCATGATGTGTAATAGGTAAATTTTTCTCCTTTTATACTTTTTCAAATTTGAAACCATAAGAAACTATTTAACAAATAAATTTATATAAATCAATTGATTTATAGTTTATATTATTAGAATATATTTAATTGAATGATATAAAATTTTATATATTGTTTCAGATAATCAAATTTTCCCAAACATGAAAAATTTCTTATCCTCCAGAAAAATATCTCACTAGGATTTCAAAAAGAGATAAGTAATTTTTAAAATAAGAAACATTCATTATGTCTAGAGAAATAAAAATAATTTCAAGCAAAAAGGTTAGTTTATAGAATCATCGTTGCATAAAAACAATTTGTGCCTCATAGCTCAGTTATTAATGAAAAATATAATCTTTTAATTAAAAGCGTTAAACATTTCTATGAATTCTATACCCATTTGTAATTTATCTCATAGTGAATAATCTCTCATCACTCAGGGTAAAATGAAATTTTATTTATGCTCGTACCATGAGTACAAACTCCTAACCATAGGCTTGTATTAGTTTTATCATCTGCACTTTGTAATGAAAAGTAAAACATTAATGACGAAGGGCCTCATCAGTAGGGTTCAAATGACTCTAAGGTTATAGTTAGGTGCGTGAGAAGTGAAAATAAAGCTTTTAAAGAGGGAAGTATCTAAAGTATAGTGCCATAATATTGAGACGAGTGAAATAAAATTACTCCCCTCATCTAACCAAGTATACTCTCCAAAATGCTCAGGTTGGATCCATTTATATATCATGTATATTCCAAAATGGTATCTTGTTCCATTCCTTTTTCTTTTTTATTTTCATTTTTCAAAATTCATGTCTAGACCAAATCTCACATCCATCCCCTAATAGCATATGACCCTTTTGTGGATTCATCAGCCTAGAAATGGTGATTTTGTACCTTCCTAATACACAACCCATGACATTTTTTCTGTTCTTTTGTATTATGAAAAGAAACCTAATATAAGTGAAATTATATAAAGATAACATGGATCAAAACCATGTCTAATGAGTTAATAGTACATCTTTTCATGTCTGATATCCTCATGCTATTTGAATGCCTACCCACAATTATTCAAAAGAAATTAACGCATTATATAAGAAGCTGGGTAGGAAAGGAAATATTGTCTTGGAATAGCTTCATTATATAAGGATATTATAGGCCAGAAGGGGCTAATGAAGGAAATTTGTTAATTGGTTATTAAGAAATAGTGGATCTTAAATATTTTGTCAGTCATTTTAAAATTGTCCTTATTCAGTCATAGACTCAATAAGATCTCCATTCAAGTTCTAATAGGTCTACATGTCATATCTATCACCCAAGAGATATGATTAGAAAAGAATATACAATTTTTGGATAAGAGTCATCTCAGGTAAATAGAATAACCAAATAAACTAGGAAATGATAATGGGAATAAAACTAAGTAATATGTAAATTAAAAATAATTTAAAAAATTTGGAAATTGCATTAATTTTCCAAGTACAACAATCATTATTAAAATATAAATAGAGAAAAAATACGGATTATAACAATTCATAACATAACATTATCTTTTAATAAAATGGGAATAATGTTTTTCATTTTTAAATCATGCTAAATATTAGAAAAAGGTCTCCTAAAAAGGTTATAATAGACAATATTTCAAGTGTATGAATAGTAAAAATCATGATAAACTCCCCAAACATAGAATGGAAAAATACATACACTGCCCATGGAAATATTTTGGGAGTTTTAGAGAATATAAAGCACATACAAAATGAATTGGCTGTTGAAAATTTGAAAATTATGGGATTTGAGAGCCCCTAGTATGACTTGGAATTCCATGAGGGAACATGTGATGTCTGTTTCTAATTCTGGTGCACCAATAAAATGGATTGGAAAAAAATATTGCACTAGATGAAATATTAGTTCATTGGATAAAAATATTGATAATCATAACAATAGATAGGTTTATAAACTAGGGAGAAAACGTAACCAATTTTATTTATAAAGCATTAATTTTTTACAATTATGTTCTAAAGGAAATCAAAATATAAATGAAAAAGTCTATATCTTAATGAACCAATCTAGAAAACAATTAACTATGGGTTTCCTCCCATAAAGTGGTAACAAGATGTCATCATCCAGAAGGAAGGGCTAAAACATCCTATAGTGGGGCCCATTGGCATAGTTGCTCCACTTGTGTTTTCATCTACTGGTGGTAGTGTACTACAGATTGTGGGATATCTTAGAAAAATTTATAACATTAGGTGTAGCATGAGCATGAATTATATATGGGTTGGAACCATTACTCAAGATGGTTGTTTCTGCGCAAGGATCTCTATGGATAGTTTTTGATGTTGGCGTTCTATTTATGTGACACGCTAGTCACCCTCTAGAAAGGATCATATGATAGAAGGGTTCTATAAAAATATATGGATCATATATAGGATCTTTACATGGCTAATTAAAAAATTAAACAATTGAAAACCTATTTATGAAAAGTGATAGAAAAATGAAGATTGGTAGATAGAGAAATGGGTAGTACAAAATGTGGTAATAAAGAAATTAAATAATGAAAACAACCAACCCTATCTCAAAGTGACTAAACCCAAAATGAATAAAAATTTCAAGGTACGAATTAGGAACAAAAATCTCCTCAATCATCAGTCCACCAACTGGAGGTGATGAAAGATGTAGTTCTGGATCTGTGGTCGTCGCAGCAGTAGGAGTAGGATGATCCACGACAGATGGCAGAGTCATAGAAAAGGATACATGGGCGGGACTGAGTGGTGGAAAAGTACCAATTTAGAGAGAGATTGTGCATATTGAAATTGGATCGATGAAGGGGGCCTCTATAGAGGTGGACAACCCCTTTCCCCATTAGGCATGCTCAGCTAAAAAACTACTATGGGGCATTAAGGTTAGTAATATATGGGGGAAAGCTAGGGTGTGCTAGGGGTGATGTTGAAATATTTGAAGAGGATAGCTAGACAGAGGCTAGTGGTGTTTGGGTGGTGGACTATAACGGCTCAAAGAATGAAAGATTAAGAAGAGATGAAATCTAGTGTATATTCTCTAAGATGCACTGTTGTGTAACCCAGAGATCTATCTAGCTGGGATGGATGGGTGGAGGTATATAAGATGAGGTGGTGGAGGTGGGATGATGAGTGGGTGGTGTAGGTGGGGAGGTTATTTGTTCCTTAACTGGTGGGTCTACAGCGGTATGTGGCGATACCTCCTGTGGTGCTACCTTATGTATGCCTGGTTCCTAACTATAAAGATCATCTTCCTTCACTAAAAGCTTTATCTTGTGTAGCATGATGAAATCAAGATGCTAAATAGGTCCTAAAGAGGTGGGTGATGGGGAAGCATCGAAAACACCCAGGTGTCTATCTAGGAGAGTGATAAAGGATCCCCTCATCAAATTACAATGAGTCTGCTATGAATGGGACTTGTAATAATGAGAAAACTGTGCGGCGATGTTGATAGGTGGACTGACCATGGATGATGTAAGAATAAGAACATCAACATGTTTAACACCCCCATTTGACTTGACCCTGAAAAATCAACCATTGTGTCAGTGACTTGGGATGAATATGTTGTGTTGGGCTCTGAAACTATGTAGAGTTGGTGATTTCTGGGTCTTGGAGTAACTGGGGGTCCCGGTAAATTAGCTGCCATAGATGCTATAAATTGGCTCAGGGTGGCTCCAGCTGGAGAGTCAGATAGACCATAAATGTGACAGACACCTCTGTATAAAGTCAAGGCCTTTTCAAAACTCATCAAATGAAATTTAAAGTGTCCAAATACCTAATAAAAACCAAATTTCATCTATTGAAATATCGAATGTGGTCAGAAACTCAAAAAACAACACCATGCAAGTCTCTTTGAAAACCTTGATAATGCAGCAGACATGAAGTGTATCAAGGAAGTTAAGGACGACATCACTAATATTTATCCTGGTTAGGATGGGCTAGTCTAGTGTTTTTTTCTCCTAATAGGTATGTCCAGTAGCCTCGTGAGGCCATCCCAGTTCATTGGGCTGGAAAAGAAAAGGACAGTTTTTAGGTGGATATCTTCATAACTGGAGGAGTCTTCCTAGGTGGATGTGGAATCTTCTTGGGAAGCAAGTGCAGCATGGGATACTACAAGAAGTGCAGAAGGTGCGGCCGGTGTGGTAGATGTGGCACCACATGGGTGCTTCAAAATCAGATACTTGACAGAGGTCAACGATGAGTCAAGATGTTTCATATTCTTGGTTCTGGCCATTACAAAATTATGGTGGATGTGCATGGGATAAGGGAATGAGATGGAGGAGATACAAGAGGTGGGTGTCTACTGTATCTGAGATAAGGGAGAATGTGGTGAGGTTGGGGCTGCTGAGCAAGAATGGGGGTGTGGGTTTAGAGATGAGGAGGAGGGTGGGTGGTCTGGTTCTGGAGAAGAGGGGAGAGGTGAGTGGTCAGGGGATGCATGCAATAGAGGAGGGAAGGGGGAGGGTGTTCATGAGAGAAGAGAATGAGGTCAGAGGTGAGGGTTTAGGTGTGTGGGTCTTGAACCTAGGGTTCATGAACTGTTTTTTAAGAAATAGACATTGTGAGTTTCACAACATGTAATAATGTTTCACATCGTGTAATGAATAATTAAAACTGAATTTCTATAGAAAGAGGATATATCATGTAATGGGATTTTACAATGTGTAATTAGGTTTTTTTGAATTAAAATTATTTAACCCCTAACTTATAGATCATATCTTATCACAAAATTAAGTTTATCCTAACATATAAAAAGATAACATGACCTACCCATGTTTTCCTTCTAATCAGTGCTTCCTTTTTTGTAAGAATCTTGACACAGATATGCCTCAAATGAAGTTGAGTCTGATAACACAGCCTTCAAAAAATTATTCTTAAAATATTTTCAATATTTTCCCATTCACATTAAATGGTGTTCCACCTTATATATAAATCTCAATTGTAAAATAAGGGAAACCTTGAACAAATTTGAAGGACCCTGTACATTGATATTTTATCTTACCATGGAATCATTTCAATCTTAAGTTAGATAGAAGGACCTTATTCCCTGGGAAAAAGATATTACTATAAATGTGTTGATCATGAAATCTCTTTGTTTTTCTCTTATATATCAATTAATTTTCAAAGGAATCATTACTAATTTCTTCTAATTTCGTTAACTATTTCATCATAGTCTCTATAGCCTTATAAAAATCCAAATTTAGTTTCTTAATCACCAAATATAAATGATGCTCGAGTTCCACAAGAAGATGACATGGGATCTTGTAAACACGTCTGAACAGTGTTGTTACTATGGGTATTTTGTATGTAGTTTGGTATGCCCATATTGCATCATCCAGACTTAGACTATAGTCACCTTGGATCATATTTATAGTCTTTTCCCTGATTAGATTGATCTTCCTATTTGATAGTTCTACATTCCCACTTGTTTAGGGTGATAGTTAGTTCTTGTATTGCATATGATTCCATATTTATTTAGAAATAATTTCAATTGTATGTTTGTGAAATGTATTCTTAAATAAATAATGAGTAATCTTGGAAATCCAAATATTTTAAATATACTCTTTTAAAAAAAAATCATGATCACTTTAGATGTGTCACGTGAAGTTGATTCAACTTCAACCAATTTTGAGATCTAGTCAATGGAAAAAATGTCAAATTTTCCATATGAAGCTGGAAATGGTCCCATGTAGTCTATGCCCCAAACATCGAATTTTTCAACTTCCATGATGAGATTTTGTGGAATCTTATTCCTTTTTCCTATGTTTCTAGTGAACATGAATCTATTACATCTTTGGTATAATTCCGTCACATTTTGGTCTAGTGTGGGCCATAGAAGGACACATTTTAGAATTATGGATTCTCTATGCTTGAGTCCTTGATTTCCACTAGCTGGTGATATATGACACATTTCTATTACATTTGGGATTTCAATTTTAGGGATGAAATGTTAGATCAATCCATTAACACAATGTTTGAACAATAATAGCTCATCCTAATAAAAATGTTTGGAATCAACCAAAATCTTTTCATTTGTTGATATGAGAGGTCTTAATGAAAGAATCCCATGGCAAGATAATTATCAATATCATAAAACAACATTTTAACCTTTATGCTAAAAAGGATTTCATCTGGAAAATCTACTTCAATGTGTGCCTCCTCATCTTCCTTGATGAATAAAAGTGGAAGTTGGAATAGGATGTTAGTAATAACATTTTTTGTGCCTTTTTTCCTTGATTACAATCTCAAACTCTTGATTGAAGAGATTCCACTGTATCAGCCTTAGTTTTGAATCCTTATTATTCACCATGTATCTTAGGGTAGCATGATCAGTATGTAAAATCACATTGGGAAAAACAAAATAGCATTATAATATCTCAAAGGTAGATAAAATAGCTAATAGTTATTTATCTATATTCATGTTTTTGAATTGAGCTTCACTTAGTGTGTTCCTTTCATAAGATATGAGAAAAAAGATGTGGGGAATTCATTTTCCTAAAAAACAACAACATAAAGGTCACTAGCATCCCACATTATCTCAAATTTCTTATCCCAGTTTGCGGAAATAATGACTCGGGCGGCTATTAGGATGGTTTTCAACGTATTAAATTTTTGATGACATTCCTCAATGAAATCAAAGGGTGATAAGTTTTACATTATGTGTGAAAATATCCGGAAAAACTTTGAAATTCTTTTACAAGTCTTCTATAAAATCCATCTGGGCCTAGAATTCTTCTTATTCCCATTATTGCTGATGGTTTTGGAAAATCCTTTATGAAATTTATTTTAGCTAAATAAACCCTTATGATTTCTTTTCGAGATATTATGCCTGAGGACTATTCATACATGGAGAATAAAATTATATTTATCCCAATTTATGACTAGGAATTTCCCTTCACAATATCGGAGGAACAATTCTAGGTAACATAAGAAGACCTTTAAAGATCTTCCATAGACTAAGAATTCATACATAAATATTTATAGAATCTCTTATAGCATGTTTTGAAAAATATACATCATGCATCACTAAAATGTTTCTAGATCGTTGCACATTCTTAATGACTGTTTCTTATAGGAAAACATAAAAAATAATAATGTGAATGGTTTCTTTGGGTAATCTATAGGGTTGATTGCAATTTGGTTGTATCCTAAATATCCATCTAGGAAATAGTATAATTTCTGTTCTACAAGTCCTTCCAGTATTTGATACATGAATGATAAGGGAAAACGATCCTTCCATTTTATTATATTAATGAATCATTAATCTATGAAGAAACTTCATTTAGTAAAGGTGTGTGTTGAAATTAATTTATTTTCATCATTTTTTTCTACTATGATTCCTCCTTTATTATGCACAACTTATAGGGGCTTTCCAATTCACTATCTGATATGGAAAATATTATTCCTACATCCAATATTATATGTACTTCCTTTCTGATTACTTCCTTATTATGTGGTGTGAACCGCCTTTGAGTTTGTCATATTTTATTTTCATGTTCTTCAAGTAGAGTCTTTTGAGTGAATTCAATAATATTGATTCCTTTTATGTCTATCGCTCCCCAAGCAATTGACTGCTTATGTCTCTTCAAAAATTCATCCAACTTTTCTTCTTGTTTCCATGATAGTTCAGAGTTGATAATAACTAGCAGAGTGGTTGAAACTCCTATGTAAGTGTACATAAGAGTACCAGGTAGAGGTTTTAGTTTCAGATGTGGTGGTTGAATTATGGGGGGGATGAAAGGTGGAAAGGTATCCCTCATGGGAGGTTCAATGAAGCTCACTTACTAAAAATATTACTCTAATTCCTTCTTGAAGAGTGACTCTTCATATTAATCTTCAATGGAAATGTATTCTTATCTTTTTTGTGTAACAGATATGGAATTATAATCAATAAATTCATCTGATTGTTGGTTTGATTTGACAAAGATGATCACTACCTCTTTTTCTCCAACTCAGAAGATCATACATCCTTAATTCACACTTACCAAAGAATTTCCTATTGAATGAAATGGTCTTACATGTATAATAAGGGTGCCTCATTTTTCATCAATTTCTAAAACTAGGATGTCTATTAGAAAGATTATTTTTTCAAAATTAACTTATACATCTTCAACAATGACTATAGGGTACTTCACTGATCGGTCAATGAGTTTCAGTGCTACTCCAGTTCTTCTGAATTTTTGGATCATATCTTGTTGAAAAAACTCACTGGCATTATGTTAATGTTGGTGCCAAGATCTCACCAAGTTCTTCCAAACATTAATTCTCTAATGGAATATAGAATTGAAAAACTTCTGGGATCTCTCATTTTTTGGTATTTTTTGTTGCACTACAATAGAGAATTATTCATTTAATGAGATGGCCCCAAGATCTTTTATTTTTCTTTTATTGGATAGAAGATCCATGAGATATTTTGTATCAAGTTGAATTTGAGAAATAACTTATTCATATTATATGTTAATGTGTTGTTTCTTGAACATATCCAGAAACCTTTTGTACTAGAGCACCCATATTGCTTGTCTTGATCATTCTAGGAAGTGAAAAGGTGGATTGTAAGGTTGTGGGGAAACATAAATTGGTTCCATGGGTTTCTTAGGTGTTTGATCACTTTCATCCTGTGATACATCTTGAGGTGTGGTTTTCATTTTTGCTACTTCTTATTCTACTAGTGGTTGTTTCTTATGATCTTTAAGTTTCTTTCATATATTCTTCTTCATTTTTTAATGACCATTATCTTCCCACTTCTCAGCATTACTACATTAGCTTCCTCCCTTGGGTATGTCTCTGTATTACCATGAATGGAACAAGGTAATCTATCAGAAAAAGCCTTTGAGATTTGACCCATTTTAACTTCATGATTTTTCAAATCAGTTCTTTTGTTGTGCCTTTCCATTTCCCAGTTTTTCATTATTTGGTTTTATTTTTGAATGAATGTAGATAAGAGGGTTTCCATGTTACTTTGAGGAGGAGTAGGTTGTTCCTGAGTTCTAGGCTGAGAGGGTTACAAATACTACCGAGCTCTTAATGGGAAGGGTAGTTGTAGCATATATTATTGAGGTTTTGGTACTGGTTTCAATGGTGGATACCATGGTCATCCTTGATTCCTAAATGGTTCTTTACCACTTCAATATTGAAATTATCCTTGGTTGTTCAGAGGTTACTGGTGGGAAGGAATCTACTGGTAATATTGTTTTTACTGTTGAAAAGGTGGGTTCTATTGATTTTTATTGACATAATTACAATACTGATATTGTGATTCCACAACTACTTCCTTGAAGGTATGGTACTGATGCGGGACACCACACATCTCACGTGATTTTATCTCCATTATTGGAGTAGGAGGGGTTCTATAGCATGATTTTGAAATGATTCGAGATTCTTAATAAGACCATTGACTTGTTCTAATAATTTGTTGTTTTCATCCACCTAGTGGATACCAAACCATGGTGGTCCATGATCAATTTTTCATATTCTATAATTTTGATAAACGTTATCAAGAATAGATTTTCCTACTTCTGATGTTTTAAACATTAGTTGTCCATTAGTGGTATCATTAAGAACTTTTCATGTAGCTAGATGGAGTCCTTGATAAAACATTTTTTGTAGAATCAACATGTCTAAACCATGGTGTGGACACCTCCTCATCAGCTCCTTGAATCGTTCCCATGATTCCCAAGAAAATTAGAAATAAGACAATGTGAAGTTATGAATATGGTTCTAGAGCATTGATTTTATGATCGGTGGAATGTATTAATCCAATAAGTTCTTATCAAGATCATACCATGTCATGATTGACATGGGAGATTAACTTTTCATCCATTCATTAGATTATTTTGTTAAGGGAAAAGGGATGATGCGTAGTGTGATTTCATCTGAAGAGACTCCTTGGATGTGAGAGGTATCACAAACTTCTAAAAAGTTACAGTTGTTCTCATAGGGATATTCTCTCTAATGTCCACTTAATTACCACATGTTATGGATCATATAAATGGTTCTATGTTTTATTTAAATTATTTAAGTTTTTATGGGGGGACAAACTATGTTTGGGGTTTCACCATGGATTTATGGGAATCCATAATCCATGCTGGTCATCTATTGATGAATGAGGTGCTCTTTAAGAATCACTTTTTGATGTTTAATAGGGTTCAGCAGGTTGGGTCTCTCTTGATTGTGTTGTTCAGTAATTGTGGACCAAATTCATGCAGAAAAGTGCCTTTCGATCTTAGGTTCAAAGGCTAGATCTTCTTTTTTCTCAAGGCTCTTTGAAAATGTCGATAGAAGTTGGTACCTGAATTATAAAAATAAGTAGAGACATAATAGAATCTTGAAAAAGAAAGAAGGAAACAAAGTTAGGGAAATGTAATATGAGGTCTTAATTACTAGAGGCTTGTATGCAGAGCATTGCTTCCCTGGTAATAGGGCCATAATTTTACACACCCACACACGTCGTTGAATTCATGTGGGCTATAGTTATACTGGAATTTGTAATGTTTTCAAACATTACATTCTATAAGGTGTATTATAGAAAAATTCTAAGGTCGATCCCAGAGGGTGCGTAACAAGCTTCTAATAGTCAATGGATTAAGACCCTTTTGGGTAGGAATCCTTTCTCATTTTCCTTAGTTTGGGAAAACTTGATCTATGTTGGTTAAAATGTTTATTCATGAATGAGAGTGGGATTTGGATCAGTTTTAGGTATATGTAAGAAGAATGATATTAATTATATATTTGGTAGGATCCTAAGGATTAGGTTGAAAAATAAGCAGATGTATCTTGTTGATTTTGGTCCAATAAACTAGCTCTACCTAGGAAGTAACTATTCTATGATTGGGATATAGTGACAACCACGATGCATTAGGCTTCGCTTCTAAGTAAAAAAGTATCATGGGCTACTGGTCATAGCCTAATACGCTCTAACTATGATAGGTTACTTCACATAAATATTTTGTGATCAAGGACGTTTAAATTATTTGTATAAACAGTGATTATTTATCTTGACTACAAACCCTTAAGGTTACCAAAAATAGAAGTAATAATTTAGAAATTTTCCAATACACCTACTCACAATCCCTTCCCAAGGTGGTTTTATCCAGTCATGGTAGGAGGAGATAAACAAAATAAACAATTAAAACCATGATTAATATGCTATGAATGTTTGAATTCAAATGATTCAAAATCATATAGTGATTCAAATTCACAAAATGGAACAAGCATGAAATTGGTGATTGAGAAATATAAATCACCAATTAATTAAATGATTAATTGGAATGAAAGTGGAAATGGAGGTGATATGATTTTATTGATAAATGATCATGAATGGTGGTGGACCTTCCAAATGGGAAATGAAGGCAATATTGAAAACATTATCCATGACAATTGTATTATAACAAAAGAATGAAAAGGAAAATAAATTTTAGTTTAGGGGGTAATTAGTCAAAGAAAACTCAATGGGAACAAAAATAAAATGGAATTCTTCTCTCAAAGATCTCTAAAATGCTATAGGTATTTTTTATTTATAGTTGATAAATTACAGGACATGTAATTTATTTCACATCATGTAATACTGAATCGATGTAATTTTTTTCCCTTTTTAATCTTAAGTGTATCTCAGGTGTTACTCGTCCGAGATACAAGGTTTGATTGCATTAATATTATGTACCACTAACCCATGATATGTATTACCTTTATAGCTACATCTCTAGAGTGAATTTCTCATTAAAAGGGTTTGAATGAATTCCTGTTGTGTTTTTTTCGTTCACATCATGTACTGGGACCCTCACTTGAACTCTTCACGACCAAGGATCATGAATTGGTTTACGAAATTTGGTATCCCATGAGATACTATTATATGATGTGAACATGGGTTTCATGACATGTAGTAGGTAACTGTTTCCTCTATTTCATCATTTTTTCATCAAAACCATCGGAACATATTTCCTACAAAATTCAATATAAAGTAAGTGAATTATCAAATATATCATTAGAAAATCCTTAATTTAATGAAAAATAATAATAAATGATTTTCTATTTTCAAAATACTCCCTTTATAATTTCTTTATAATTTTCATCTTCATCATTTCATTATTTTAATCATGTTGCTATAATTATTTTTTAATATTTATAAATGTTTTATTTTATCGCACTATCTTCACATATCTTATTAAATATGAAATTATACCTATAAAATATTCCTAATTATTTTTGAATCCCTTTTGTATTCACCCCTGGGTGTTTTTTTCTATTCTTCTTGTATGAATGTGATTTTAATGCATAAATATTTTCTTATCTCATTCAATTTATTTTATTTTTACTTTTCATAATAAATTTCATAATGTAGATTGCTAACGTTAACAATGGATGAGTAACCCTCCCAATAGAGTGATTCATAATTTTTGGATGTTAATTGATTAAATTTTTTTCTTGTTTAATGTTCATTAAATTAACATTGTGTATATTAAACTAAACATGTTTAGGGATGTAATTGAGTACATCTAGAAATTACTAGAACTTTTTTGATTGAAAACTAAATTGATAATCCTTTTTACTAAAGTATATAGTATTTCCTATTATAATATACATTTTATTTCACTTAGTCCATTTATTAACAAAAATACTTATGAGTTATAGTCATAACATAATTACAAAACCTTCTAACTTTATACTTTTTGGATTAATAGTATAAATCATGAATACAAAATAAAATTAACATAAATTTTATATGAAATCAAATCAAGGAATATGTCTTAGATATTTTACAACTAGTAATGCCAATCTAGTTTTTAATAAAATAACATTAAATTTTTAAGAAATAGTTCATGTTAAATTTGATGACACTAACCATTTTATTACTAAATTTACAGAAATAATATCATTGTATGATTTATGAAAAACTATTATCAAACCATGTAAGAGAATTCCTCACATTAGAAAACAACTGAAGAAGCATTTTTTGAGGATTTACAAATTAAAGAATTTTAGATTATTGTTAATGAAACAAATTTTACAAAACCAATGAATTTAAATATATTAAAGATTAATCCCATTGATAAAATCATTGTTGATGTAGATAAATAAGTCAAAATAATACGTTCCAAAATAATTGAATGTAAACATTGTGCATTTTTATCACAACTCAAACATAATAATTTTTATGAGGATTTAGGAAATAATGATTGGTAGAAATATATGTTGGATTAAATTAATGTGTTTGAAATGAAGAATCTTTGGACTTTCATAGAACATCATAAATAATTTAATATAACTTGAATAAAAAGGGGTTTCTATAATAATCAAAATGAAAAATAAATAATTATAATACATAAATCAATTATTTTTTCTATAGATTATAAATAACATAAAAGAATATATTATTAAAAAAATTATCATGAATATACACTTTAATTTATTCATATACATCGACTTAAGGAAAATATGGATCTTCCACTATATTATTCTTCTGATAATGATTTTTAATGAAATTTTTTTTATACTGGATTTGGTGGATTTAAAATGGTTAAGAAAGTACATGTAGAACATTTAATTTATTTGGATAGGCCTTAGTTTCTTGGTATAGTATAAAAAAACTTGATAGTAGCTTCCACATATGAAGATGAATATGTAGTAGCTGGATGTTGATGGGATTAGGTGTTATGGATGGAACACAAACTCATTGACTTTGTCATGAGTTTTAGTGAAACTATTATTTTGTACGATAAAACAATTTCCACATATTAATGTAAAAACACAACACATCACATAAAAGCTATGAAAATAGATATAATATATTATTTCCTTTCGAATTGAACACAAAAAGAAGATCCTATTTTACAATTCATCAAAACATAATAGAAAGATGATAATTTTTTACAAAACACTCATTTATAATATATAAAAATATATTTTTTAGTATATTGTAATGGTAAAAAATGATCATTTATATAAAAACTATTTACTTATCTCATAATATTAAGAAACTCCTTGAAAAATGGGGAGAAAACTATTCCAACGTATTGATATATATTGACATAAGTTTTTTTATAAAAAAATTCATAGAAATTTTTTCTTATTTTAAATATGTTTTGTTTAAAATATTTACAAGATTCTGTTTTTGGAAACATCATATGTTTCATCAAATCAATTTCCAATCAATTTATAATTAGACTGAAACTTTTTCTTTATTTCCTTGTAAAAAATAAGGTTATTTTACTAGACAATATTTCATTATATTGTTTATCAAAATTTTATCCATGAAGTAAATTTTCAATATTTTACTATAAAATTTATAATCTATTTTTATAATATTTTTTATATGTTAATATTTTATATGAAAAAAAAACATTTTAAAATATTGTTAAATACATTCATATTTTTCTATAATGAATGATTATTTGATAAAATATATAACAAAACTTCAAAAACATATTGATTTCAATATTTATTTAGTGTTTTTGAGAGAATTTATATGTTACTGATCATTATAAGGGTATTACTCTAAACTGTTTGATCTAAAAATATATCGTCTCTCTTTAAAAATCTATATACAAGAGATATTGGTCTTTAGTTCTTCACCGCCTGAATTATAAGGATATATGTCATCAACCTGATTTCCATCTATCCAATTGGTTTTTAGTTAGTCCATTGGTTCTCACATTGTTTCTCTCATATAATGTCATTATAAGACATTTTATCTAATAAAGAATCTTATAACGAAATGTTTACTGAAATAAAGTGATCTAAAATTAATGATTCATTATTAAAATCCGAAATCAATTTTCCATGATTTTGAATCATTATGTGTTTCCAAATATTATTTCAATTTTCATTATCTAGATATTATGAGATAATTAAATATTATATTTGTTTTTAAATAAGTAGTTTTATTTAAAAAATGATTCCATCACTCTTTTTTAGAAATATTATAATCTCAATATCAAACAGTTTGTTGAATTTGGTATAAATTACATTAAAGGAAGAAGAAAATATTATCACCCACAATATTCTTTATAATATTTTATAAATGTGGAAATATCATATAGAAAAATAACTATTTTCTTCATATAATAATGTGAGGATATAATCCTATCTCTCACCAGATACCTGGATAATCTCCAACTTGATTCAAAACTTTCTAATACAAAAAAAAGTGATATAGATGCTCTAAAAATTATAATATATTTGTTTTAGACTTACTATTAAAAATGATAAAGTAAAATATAGTAAATTTTATTTTTAAATTAATTGAGGATTTAAAGTTTAGACTACTAAATTTAAATATTAATTTTTACCTGAGATCTATTAATAATATTTTGGTAAAAATTATGTGTGATCAAAAGATTAATAATGATTTAGTTTTAGTCAGTGAAAGGACTTCATATATTGGAAAATAAATCATAAAAATGATGTAATTTTTTTTTCCTTTCAAGATAAATTTTATAGATAAATATGAAAATGGTGCATTAATTGGTGAAGTTGACCAGCTTAGGGAAAAACTTTTGAAAACAAAAGGAAAATATAGAAAAAATATCCCCTTATTATAATGAATAAAGATAAATCAGTGTTTAGATTATATTTTTCTATGTTTATCAAAAATAAATGATAGAATAAAGTCGATATTTCTTATTTTTTATTTGATATAGAATAGGTATTTCCACTAAAAAACAAACTTATGAAATACTGTATGTATAAGAGGAGAAAAATAGGAAAGGTGAAAAAGAAAAAAAAAGATGCTTGAGATTTTCTATAGGGGCCTAAAACTTCATACTAATAATTAATGTAGTAGATCACGATGCTATTGTAATGGATGATGTTCCTCCTCTATCCATTACTCCTATTACCATTCAATTATATGAAATTTGTGTTTTTATAAAGGATAAAATAAAAGTATTTATTGTAGATGAATGTTAAATAGATTCAAATCAAGCTAGTAAAATGTTATTCAAGAACAAGCTATTTAATTAGACAAATTTGTTGCTGACCGAGTGAATATAAAGTACAGAATTAAGTATGATGTTTCTTAAGTGCGAAATAAATCCATTGATATATAGTATATGTTAGCTAAAACCTCAAATTACTTATATTCTTATTCACAAAATTTTTTTGACCTTAGTGAACCTGATAATAAAGAATACTATGATGAAGAAAAATAGAAATATCAAAAAAACCATTAGATAATGTTGCATACAGTAAAAAAGATGATTTGTGGAGATTTTCCAATCAAACATTATTGAAAATGATGAAGATAATCCTTCTATACCAAGAGTACCTTCAGTACCTAATGTTTCAAGTGATTCCACTAATTTTGATCTAAGTACAAGGATAGAGAGAATGTAAATTAAAATGAACTGTTTAAATGAATTTATCAATATTATTGAAAAAAATAATGGAGTCCATTCTAAACATTCAATATTTTTTCATGTATAACTATGGAAAAGTAGATTTTTATTTGGGAAAATTAAGTTTCTGTTAAAAATATATTGAAATATTCATAAAAAATGAAACTAAATTCAAAGATGTAAATGGAAAATTCAAATTGTGGTGAATAGATATCACACATTTTGTGAAGTGGACAAATCCCATAGAAGGTGATATCAATTTCTCCAATAAACATGTGTATGGTATTAAAGGATACAAAAAATGAGTTTGAATGTTTTCTACTAATATAAATCTTGTATCGTGTGAATTCTCAAGGTTTATTAATGATCTAAAATCTCTCTCAATGTAGCAATATGATGTTATTTCAATGAAAGTGGAAAAAATTCAATGTTTTTGTAAAATAAGTGAAAATTATTAAGATTAGACTTTTTGACTCTCAGAAAAATTAGGATGGTTTTAATAAGATGTATGATAATATCAAAAAGAAGGAGGTCATAAATAAAAATTGATGAATAATTATTTTTTTCCTATAACTCTTGAATTTATATATAATAATCAATGTGATAATTTTCTGGATTAATGTTTTGGATAAATTTTCTTTATCATTTTTTTTGTGAATGAATATTATAATATCTTAACCACATATCTATTCTTTAATATAAATTTATTTTCCTATAATTTCTAGTAACACTTTCTACATCTGAAAAATGTCTTAAAAATCACTAAGGTGATAAAGTAAGGTTATTTAAACCAAAGGAGGAAGGTTATATACTTTCAAACAAAGGGGAAGAATGTATAAACATATAAAATAAGGGGAAATGTTAAATTTCATTAAATTTAATAATGTCAATAGGATTATTTTTTTCTAGTTTTTTTAACTTCTATTATTTCTACTTAAATATTTTGTACTGTGATTTCCAAAAATGGAGAGACTGGTGAGATTTTAAGGATACATTAAACACATTTTCCTTATATTTTAAAATAAAAAACAACTTCTTATAATTTTATACTTTTTAATCATTTATACATCCAAAATTTTTCAGATATTTTAATGGGAAAGTTAAAATTATTATTGGATTGATGATATAAATTAAAATGGATATAGTTTTCCTATATGATGAACATATATGTTGTATAGTGGAAATATGGATAAAAAGTTCATAGGATATAGTTTTATAATTTCCAAAAGATAAATTATAATAAATTACAGCATAAAAAGGTTCGATTAATCTATAAGACTGAACATCTCAAACAAAGACAAACATGTCTACCAGACTAACTATTATAAAACCCATAGGATGAACAACGTCTTACATTCCACCTAATGAATATTTTCTATTCTACAAGATGAATCCAACATAAATTATTGTGGTGTAAAAAATGAGGACTATCAGACACATAAAATTTACTTAATCTTTGAAGTGAAGAATGAGCTCATCCAATTACTTTGCAACTTATCCCATATAATACAGAATATAACAATTTAAACAATTTCAATAAATAGAGCTGCATGATTGGGGAGAAGAATCATTTTCAGCACTAGCTATTTTAAAGTATATATAATTTTTTTGAAACATCATTTTTACTGGAGTGTACATTATAATATTTATAGTGTTTTTTTGTTAAGGCCTATAAATTTGAGAATACATTAAAAATACCCCATGTATTTGATTTATTAATCATTGTGTCTAATATGTTTTAGATTGAGGGCTCTCAGGTTAGGGAGAAGGGTTATTCTGATCATTCTGGTAGAATATTTCAAAGTGTAAGGGATAAGGGAAGCAACGTTCACTATTTTGGATCAAGTACATTCATGGCTATGAAGGTAAACCCAAAAATAAAATGAATATTTTGGATACAAAAATTAAAGGTTATTAACATCTTTAATAGTAATTGATATTGTGTAGAATCTTTTTAATAATGTAATATTTATGTTTTCTAGCATTATACTTTTTATTATACTTTTTTTATAAGTTTATTATTTCATTATTCATATTTTTTTTAAAAATTACATTGTATCTTATAAACTTCACTAAATTTAATTTTAATGTTAACCAAAATGAAAATTTTCCTGGTAACATTCTTAAAGAGGATAGAAAAGTTTTAACAATTTATTTTTATAAACTAAAATTCACCATGTCCCCTACTATAGTAAAACATATACTATTTTGACCCTAAAAAGGAGAATTTCATGCACTATTAAAACTGAAAACAGAGTAGAGTTCATCATTTATTGAGCCTTCCATGAATGTTAATTGATTTATATCAGTACCCTAGTTTTTTATTATATTAAAGCCTAAACATTTTTTAATTATGATCAAAATCACAATCTGAAGTGGATATTAATTTAATGAAATGTTTTTTAATCCTAGATGATATCATAATATTATATCCCAAATAATGAACTTACCCTAATCAATATGAAGTATTGTATAAAATAAGTAAATATTTAAAAAAATCATTTAGCTTTGTGGACAAAAAATAAACCCCATTTTAAATAAAACACAAATTGATTCCAAAAATATTATACCATCACCACGGATTATACCTGAATTCCATTATATGAATTATAGCAGAGAACCAAAAATTAGAGGGTAGGTAGGTGGGAATAAATCATGAATCAATCTCTATGAGGATCTTTAATGATGCCTTTAGTTTTATAATGATTCATTGTAATGATATTCCTACGCATTGGATTTACCCAACTATATTTAGAGTTACTGGGCTGGTTACCTTTTTTGATGTGAATATAAAACCATAGAATTCATCAAACCTATTATATTCTTCCAAATAATCGTATAGTTTTCTGTTGTAGCATTTGGTGACCTAGAGTTGGAACCAATCTATCTAATTTTCTTGAGTTTTAATAGTGTGCTTTTTGATTCCTTTTATTTATGATAAGAGATCATCAAGTGAACAAAAATAAAAAACTAGGATCCCATTAGTGAAGAATATAAGGAAAAAGTTCATAATCAATTGATCTATTTCATTAGTAATGGACTTCATAATAGTTTCTCCATTTTTATTACACTATAAACACAATTTTTATGTTTTCTCGAGGCTTACGTTCCAAAGACAAGGGATTTTGGTACATGCCACTAAAATATTGAATCTTTAGATTGTTAAGATTATAATAATTGGAATTATCCATTAAGGGGACTATTTACACATTTCATGACTCTATTATATATTTAAGATATACTATTGAAATCATTTCCAATAACAATACTTGTTAGCTCTGTAATGAGAGAGATCAAGAATTACTATGTATTGATGTGAACACATGTACATATTGAAGGTAATGTATAATTCCATTATTTGAAAGTTATATTGTGTTTTAAATCCAAATAGTTGGGATATCTATAATTTATTTTCATCAATTAGGTGATAAGTGGTGTAGTGTTTGGATTAGGCCCATAATAAGGGCTTTTTATGTGTCACTATGAATGGAATTAGAACTCATGTAGTTCAGTTATTCTTAATGAGGCATGTTAAACATTTTAAGGATATGATACAAGATCCATTCTGAATCTTGGTAATTTCATGAAACCATGACATAATGAAGTTCCATTTACGATTGTGGGACTAAGAACCAATGTGTTCCATTTTATATTATTAAATTAGAACCATGTGGTCTTGTAGTTTAAGGTCATAAGACTAGTACCTATTTGGAGTGGTTTAATATTATGTGGAATATACTACATGTTATAAAGTATAATGTTTTATAGCTAGGGTATCTATTTTTGAGCAACCTATTAGTGGTTTTCATAACGAACTGACTTTTTATTAAATGACTATTATATCATTTTTATGAAAACAAAATTATAGTTTTACATTTATGGAAATAAAGGTTTAATATCATTGTAAAATTAGAATCATACATCAAATATACTTAATATTTCATAATAATTTATTTAATGCTTTATCATTTATCCTTATAAACAATATGTTCTATTTAGTACATATATCCAGTTGAAGATATACATCAATTAAAGGGTTGTGTTAAATGTTCTATAAGGGGGTGGAGAAATAAGAGACATCAATAAACAGTACATGGGGAGAATAATAATCATCATTATATCATAAAGACGATATTATCGTCATAAAAATGTGTAATACATTTGAAAAATACATGGAATGTGGTAATGAATAAAAATGAAACACAATTCCATAGTGGTCAAATAGAACACATAGTTATGTACAAGTCTAGTATCATGTTTAGGCATAACATATGTGAATAATCATAACATCATCATCATGAACAAAAATAGAATAATTTTTATGCATAATTCAAAATATATAATGAGATACATAACATTACCTAATTCATTGGATGGATATTTATCTTGAGTTCCATCTGTCACACCATATTATTAATAGAAGCATGCATGCCACATAGAATGTATAACAATCATAATAATGAAATAAACCATGGAATGCAATAGTTTTCATATGGATTTCATCAAACAAAATTTATTGAATAAACAAGGGGTTACTAAATGAATATTTAAAACATTTTTGGCATAAAAATTTTCATTCTTGAGTGAATAAGAAACAACTCAATAAGAGTAAAATATGTGTTCTCGAAGGAAATTTATTTTTTTAAAATCATTGTACTTGGATTAAAAATCATGGTGGTAACATGTATAACCTCGAATGCATGTGGAAAAATGGTAATGGTGTATTTAATAAACCATATAGTAATATCTATACTTAAATTCAGGTGAAAGAGGGATAAACTAATGAAAATGATTTGGGTTTGAGAGTTCGTTATCCTTAAATCCCACATTATTTCATCGCTTTTGTGACTCTTAAATAATAGAAATATATTTATTAAAACAATGATATAGAAGGTAATAATTTTCATTTTTACCACTATTTATCAACTATAATCATTTTATTATATATCTTAATTTCTTTGGTTATAGGGATGTTAATTTGATATCATGTTATCCTTAACAAAATTCATGTTTTTCTTCAATTTCAACATTTTGTTTAATGTCATGTATACTGATGTGGTTGTGTTTTTTACACTCTTTTCAACATACTTTTTTATATTTTTGTTGTCTTTTTAATATAAAAATAATGTTTTTATAAAATAATTAACATTTGTTGCATCTTTGTTCATAATTGATAATATTATCATTTTTTATGAAATTAATGTATTTTAGTGATTATTTATGTTGTTTTGAATAATTTGTAAATTAAACAATTCATTATGTATTATATTTTTGTCTAGTTTTTTAGTATACTTTTGTTTTTCTTTTTTATCATTTTTCAAAATAATTATTTTATTAATTCTTATTTTAAGAAAAACTTCTATAAATAAATAAATGATTCGTTTTTTTATTAATTATCTTTATAATTAAATTAATTTTAATAAATTCATTTATTTCTTTAATTTCATTAATATTTAATTTTACTTTAAATATTTCATTTAATTATTTATTCAATTGATTAATTTGTTTATATATTTATGAAAACCATTTTAATAATTATAGTTTTTAAAATTAATTTTAAATAAACTATAATTAGTTGATAAGTTTTTATTCAATATTAATTTTATTTCGTTTTTTAAATATTTAAAATTTGAGTTATAATTTTAATAATATTTGTTACTTTATTTAATTTATTTTTTAGATAAATTACTATTTAATTTAATTTTTAATTCAGTTTTTTTTCTGCTTTGTTTTCTATGTACCTCTCCAGAAATTCACATCCATGTTCCTAGTCACCGCTGCCTTCATCCCTTAGCCAGCATTAAATGGTGACTCATCAGTCACCATTTCCATACTGCAGAGAACGACGACTCAATTCACTATTATATCATTTTTATGAAAACAAAATTGTAGTTTTACATTTATGGAAATAAAGGTTTAATATCATTGTAAAATTAGAATCATACATCAAATATACTTAATAATTCATAATAATTTATTTAATTCTTTATCATTTATCCTTATAAAACAATATGTTCTATTTAGTACATATAGCCAGTTGAAGATATAGGTCAATTAAAGGGTTGTGTTAAATGTTCTATAAGGGGGTGGAGAAATAAGAGACATCAATAAATAGGACATGGGGAGAATAATAATCATCATTATATCATAAAGACGATATTATTGTCATAAAAATGTGTAATACATTTGAAAAATACATGGAATGTGGTAATGAATAAAAATGAAACACAATTCCATAGTGGTCAAATAGCACACATAGTTATGTACAAGTCTAGTATCATGTTTAGGCATAACATATGTGAATAATCATAACATCATCATCATGAACAAAAATAGAATAATTTTTCTGCATAATTCAAAATATATAATGAGATACATAACATTACCTAATTCATTGGATGGATATTTATCTTGAGTTCCATCTGTCACACCATATTATTAATAGAAGCATGCATGCCATATAGAATGTATAACAATCATAATAATGAAATAAAACATGGAATGGAATAGTTTTCATATGGATTTCATCAAACAAAATTTATTGAATAAACAAGGGGTTACTAAATGAATATTTAAAACATTTTTGGCATAAAAATTTTCATTCTTGAGTGAATAAGAAACAACTCAATAAGAGTAAAATATGTGTTCTCGAAGGAAATTTATTTTTGTAAAATCATTGTACTTGGATTAAAAATCAAGGTGGTAACATGTATAACCTCGAATGCATGTGGAAAAATGGTAAAGGTGTATTTAATAAACCATATAGTAATATCTATACTTAAATTCAGGTGAAAGAGGGATAAACTAATGAAAATGATTTGGGTTTGAGAGTTCGTTATCCTTAAATCCCACATTATTTCATCGCTTTTGTGACTCTTAAATAATAGAAATATATTTATTAAAAAAATGATATAGAAGGTAATAATTTTCATTTCTACCACTATTTATCAACTATAATGCTTTTATTATATATCTTAATTTCTTTGGTTATAGGGAAGTTAATTTGATATCAAGTTATCCTTAACAAAATTCATGTTTTTCTTCAATTTCAACATTTTGTTTAATGTCATGTATACTGATGTGGTTGTGTTTTTTATACTCTTTTCAACATACTTTTTTATATTTTTATTGTCTTTTTAATATAAAAATAATGTTTTTATAAAATAATTAACATTTGTTGCATCTTTGTTCATAATTGATAATATTATCATTTTTTATGAAATTAATGTATTTTAGTGATTATTTCTGTTATTTTGAATAATTTGTAAATTAAACAATTCATTATTTATTATATTTTTGTCTAGATTTTTAGTATACTTTTGTTTTTCTTTTTTATCATTTTTCAAAATAATTATTTTATTAATTCTTATTTTAAGAAAATCTTCTATAAATAAATAAATGATTCGTTTTTTTATTAATTCTCTTTATAATTAAATTAATTTTAATAAATTCATTTATTTCATTAATTTCATTAATATTTAATTTTACTTTAAATATTTCATTTAATTATTTATTCAATTGATTAATTTGTTTATATATTTATGAAAACCATTTTAATAATTATAGTTTTTAAAATTAATTTTAAATAAACTATAATTAGTTGATAAGTTTTTATTTAATATTAATTTTATTTCATTTTTTAAATATTTAAAATTTGAGTTATAATTTTAATAATATTTGTTACTTTATTTAATTTATTTTTTAGATAAATTACTATTTAATTTAATTTTTAATTCCGTTTTTTTTTCTGCTTTGTTTTCCATGTACCTCTCCAGAAATTCACATCCATGTTCTTAGTCACCGCTGCCTGCATCCCTTAGCCAGCATTAAATGGTGACTCATCAGTCACCATTTCCATACTGCAGAGAACGACGACTCAATTCACTATTCCTCCTTTTCACTATTTGGCCCTCACCAAATGGTGAATCAAGTCATCATTGACCCTTTGTTCACCTGTTTCTTCTCTAGATGTTGTCTCATTGAGTCATCGCCACTATTCTTTCATAACCACAACCACCGCCAAACCTTCCCCAACTCTAGTCATTGTTCCATCTTCTCCTTCAAAATTGTGACTCACTATTTCCCCTCATTCGTGTTTCTCACAACCAGAATCTAGCGGTGCCTCCCCAACACACCATCACTACGAACCCTTGACACAGTAGTGGCTCCTCATACACCATTGTCTTCAACCATTATTTTGAGCCTCCACCAACCCATCAATAAGAAACCAGATAAAAATTTGACAGTAGTATGAGCAAACTCAATGCATCACACAAATGGATGAATTGAATTAGAAGCAACAGAATGAAATTTCTCTCTAATAGAAAAAGTTAAATATATCCATAAAATATTCAAAATAACAGAATAAACATGAAAAATATAAGAAATAAATTAAAACCATCAAAAATGAATGTTAAAATCACATATCCAACCTATAAACCTGAAATCAAAATCATTCAGTACAGATTTGAGCACCTACCATTGAAAATCAAAATCCTCAAAACCTAAAATCCACCTCATAAAATAAAGCCACTGCCACCGGATGATTGAATCGCCAACACACCATTATTTCCGAGATGCTCTGCACCAAAGCAGCAGATTCACCATGGATGAAGGGTGGCACCGCCCCTGTTCTACTAGCAAGACACCACTACTAGATGCCACAAATCTCGATCACCGCTACTACTCTTCAAATAATCCAGGGGTACCTGGAAGCACTGTATACATCCCCCGTAGCTGAAGGTGGATGCCCCACACCCTCACCCCTTCCCTATCGGAGCCATCTCCTGTTCGATTCTCCCTCATCTTCCCATTTCTTCTATATGCACCTTTCCCCCTCAACCCCTTTTATTTTTTTGAATACAATATATTTTATAACATATATTATAGTAATAATAATTATAATAAATATAATATTAATGTATATATGTTAACGAGTTTATAAATTGTTATTTATATATTTATATATATTTATATTTATATAAATATAAATATTATTTAATTAAAATACTTGTAATATTTCAGAATAAATATTAATACATACATTTTATTTTAATTCATTTTCTAATAATTTTAGTAATAATAATAATAGGTATATATATTTTAAATGTATATTAATAAATATATATGTAAATAATTTTATAATTATTTATAATAACACTTTTACTACTTTTGTATATTATAGTCCTACTTTATAGTTCTAGTAATGTTCACTATATAAATCTATAAATACTTATGTTTATCTCTTTTTTTATTTTTTAAATAATTCAATTTATTTTATTTATTTTTTCAGAGTTGACATTTTCTTTTTTTTCTTTTTATATTTTTCTCTTTTCTATTAACTCTTCCAGGGGGGTCATATAGGCGGGATGTTCCCCATGGAACATGTCGTTGATTATGTAGTTGAGAAAAATATTTTTGAATCATCTAGGGAATTATATCTTGAGTTGGGGGCAGAGGGAACTTCATAATTTTCCAATGTGTGGGTGATCTATTTTTCAGAACCCAATCATTCACCACTACTTCCACAAACATCACCTCCATGAGATCAGACAATCTATTTTCTCCTAGTCACATCATTACTTGGATTCCGTTCACTTACTTCACATTCTTACATCTCCATTCCCCTACTCTTGATCATCCATCCCCATTCATCCATTATAGATCCATTCCAATCAATCCATACACTCCTCGATCCATTCGACCATCATTCATCCTCAAGGAAGAAAACAATGTCAGGAGAAAAACAATCGAGCAGGAGTAGAACACTAAAGTTGAATATAGAAGTAGAAACAATCTCACGAGAGATGTTTCTTCATCCATTTTCTCTTTCTTTTTTGTTTGTATTCTTTAATGTATAGTTAAACCTATTAGGTGAATCGAGTTGTTATGTTATGATTTTATTTTATCCATATTTCATATTATAATTTCTTTATTTAGTGAATTTTTTAGTACTTTTTTTCTATTTAATTATGATTAACAAATTTCTCTACCTAATAATCGATAGTTGGGGGTAGTGAATCAATTCACCTTGGATCATAGAATGGTGTACTAAAAAATGTAAAATTTCAACGTATCACTTATTCATATTAAATGGATTAATTCAAGGGTTATGATCGTAATATTGAGACATAGGAAAGATAACCGAGCTATGTTAATCCACTAAATTTACAAAAATAGTTTATTATCAATATTTTCCTATGCACTGAGTGATTGAATTAAAATGAGTAGAATGGGATAATATCATTTTATTATGTTAATAGAGAATAAGGACCCTAAATTAATCATTTTTATATTCCCATTGGTCAAGTACCAGAAATCACTACATCAAAGTATCTCACCTTAATTTTGACATCCAATGAACTCCATTTTCCTTCTTTTTTTACTTTTTTATTATTTTTATACATTGGTTTTTTTCTTATATGGTCAACACATTCTAATTCATTCTCTACGTTCTGACACTATTTCTTACCAGACTACTAAAAGTAAGTAGGGTCTATAAATATTAAATTTGTATGCAGTCCTAGATGATCCCTTCAAATTGTGGTATCTATTCCTCGGAAGGAGTGTACAACCAAGAAAAAAACAAAAAAATAAAAAATAAAAAATAAAAAAAATTAAATCAAAACACATACCAAATTTAAAAACTTCACAAAAAATAACATTATTCTATTTTCATTTACGTTATACACAATAGGTCATCTAAGGTAGAACTTCATTCCTCAATTTTTGATAAAAAACACAGTTCTTACAGTATGAATCAAAATAAAAGAATGGAAAATCTAGAAAACATAGTTGAAAATTAATATCTAAATGTGCCACACTTCTTAGTTCCTACCCCTCAGAGATCTAGTCATAGAGAGTTTAAAAATACAATAGTTTCAAGCAATCCATATAACATGAGGTTTCCCCCGAATTCTATGAGTTTTTAGATATAAAAAAATTCATATTCCTTGATAACAATCATTTAATGGTCTTCCAGTAGTGTAATCGATAGAGATCATTAGTGATTTTTATGGTTCTGTCCTGCAAATGCCTCTGAGATATCTAATTGAGGATTATTTGAGGTTGGTATTGTTTACATTTTGACTTTCGGGGTGGATTGTGACTTTTTTTCAAAATATTTATGAAGAAATTTTCCAAAGGTGGGTTGAGGTTTCACTGCGTTAGTATCCAAATTATACCATTTGGAACACCACCATTAAATTGAGGTAGAAGATGACAAAATGTTTCCTGGATGAGGGAGAGACTTTTCATGAGTCATGGGATAGATTTTGAAGTCTTCTTAGGAAAATTACCAATCACTAGTTGGCTCCCCATCTACTAATAGAGACCCTTTGCAATGATCTAACCCCTTACAACTAGAATATAGTTGACCAATATTATGGTGGTGACTTCTATGACTCCACTACTAATGAGATGAAATAATTATTGGACAAACATACTCAAAAATCTCAGATCAAGTGTACTAGGAAAAGATTCATCAATAGGGTTTGAAACGGACCCCATGTTTCTTTCGTTGATGATAGGGTTCTAATGGTGCAATTTTCTCAGTTTGTGATATTGGGTCACACATAAAAATGTATTTCCAATTATTACGTCCCTATCAAATTTTATGAACATTCCCCTTTTTGGATTTTAGTGCTTGAAGCTAGGTTTTTGAAGCTCCCTTTTCCAATCAGTACAATTTGGTTTATCAAAATCACCCCAATATTCCATGGAGAGAAAATGGGGCGATAAAGCAACCCATTTCACAAAAAATACACCTACAATACAAATAATTTTTCCATGATGAATATTTGGTTGAGTCTTAAAATTATCAGGGGAGTTGAAGGTGTTGTTGGAATACGTGTTGGGTTAGATATGCTCACTGAGGATAGAAACAAATGAGAATATTCAAAATTTCAAACTTCAAATGGGTCAAATGGATAGAGATAGAGGTAGTAGGGAAAAGGAAAATCTACTCATAATTTAAATTCCTAATACATGAGATAATTTCATGAATGTGACCATGAGATATAGCCTTTAATCTCAATAACAATGAAAGTATATCCATGGGAAAAATAAAATTGGTGAAAAATCTATATTTGAAAATAAAAATCTAGAAAATGGCTAATCTGGAAATCTGGACAGCTTGGTCCAAAAGGAACAAAATATGCAATCCACATAAGAAAAAGCTAAGGAACCAAATAATATGAAATAGGAACTAATTAAGGAATAAAATAATAAAGTTGGGATTGAGGATAAGGTAAAAAATAAACCTATTATATAACATTATGCCCCTTCCATTATCTTCCTGCAATGAATGAAAAAATGTTATGAACCTTAGAACATAAGGTTCCTAAAACTGATTCAAAGTATCAGCATCAATATGACTTTCTTAGAATCCTGGGATAAAATACCTTTATATGATTCATTCACTAAATGGTTTATGAAAAACAAAAAATTTTGGGATAAGATGGATAAAATTGATATCAATGAGGACTGTAGTTAAATTTTATTAATGAAGTTTCCTCTATATTAAAAGGATTCTGGTAGCTTTATCATTTAATGAAGAATAAGAGGAAGTGAGAAAATCATTTGTTTGAGTTACTTAGGAGTTAGTATATTGCTTACTTCTTACTCTTTGTTTAAAAATATTGGTCCCAGGGATATGAAACCATAATATTTTTCTCTTCAACTTGCTAATATGTCACTCACACACCCTTGTGTGAGAGTATATGACCTATTACTGAGTATAGGAAAACTCACACATCCCCTAGAATTTCTGATTCATAATATGAAATGTGATGAAAAGGTTTCAATCATCCCATGATGACCTTTACATGCTACTGGTGGTTCCATCATTGATGTGTCCAAAGAGAAAATCATCCATCAAGCTACTGATGTTTGGGAGGATATTTTTGTATTTGAAAATGCCCAACTTGAGGTTAATTGTGATTTGACCGATGTTGGTGAAAATCAATGTTTTCAAATTGATGTCTAAGATGAGTTTGTTTCCTTCCTTCTTTAGGTCACAGAGATCAGGATTACCCATCCCATTGATGGTTTTACACAGGTGTTGCTCCTTCCCCACACCCTTCTGTTGATGAGAATACTCTTTGCTTGTAACAAAATTTTAAGAGTAAGTCACATTATTCTCCTAAAATATCTAAACCTTTTTATGAATATTCTATTAGGAAGTTGACTATATCAATGTTCCTGATGATGGAGAATGTTTTTGGATGAGTCCTTCTAAAAAACGTGAGTGTTCCAATTATGAACAAGTGTTTTTCTATGAAAATATCTTTTCTTCTCAGTTTTTTTATGCGTGATAATTTCCAATAGTAACATGAAGGGTTCACATCACTGTAGTCTTCTATGGTCATTGGGAAGTATCTTTTGGAAGTTGTTTTTGATTTGTTCACTTGGGATTTTTCTGATTTGTCTGAGTTGTGAGCTATTTTAGGAAATTCTGAGGATTTTGTTACTATATTTAATTCTTATTTTGGGTATTTTAAGGACTCTAATTATGGGGGGATATTTCAATGAATTCTTGAAGAGTTATGTGATTTTCATGGTACATTTGTTAACATTTTAATAGCTAATGAATTTGTTTCTAGGCACCAAGATGAGTTGGATAGTATTTTACCATCAACTATGATGGATGAATTTAGGATAATGTTTATTTCTACTAAAGATGAAAATCTCATGGGATGTCTTGCTATTGATTTCTTATACAAGAGTGAAGTACACACCACGGTTAATACATACCCATTGGTTCATAGATATAAATATATAGGGGAATAATGTATGACTGGAGACTTTAAACCTAGGGTTGCATTGGAGGAAACCCATGGTTTCCCTTGTTTTATGCTTTAATTATTAATTTAAATGAATTATCCTTTTTTAGTGGTGTAACTATCTACTTGGCGAACCATAATTTATTAATTTCATTAACATATTTATTTCTTTATTGATGGTTATTGGTTGATCCTTACCAATTTTCATGAGTTGAAGGTGGTCTGTACCTAGTAGAGATAACTTTTACCAATGGCATCCTCATTCGAAACAATCATGTTAGAAGGAATATTCTAGTTATATATTGTTATATAATACTCCCTAACATGTACTCTTATTACTTTCTACCATGATATTCATATTATTGAAGTCTAATGTGATTTTTTTATATCTTATAGGTACATGAAAGGAACTACTAGACCCCCTGCACAAAGAAAACATGTGGAGTACTCATCAAACAAATGAATGAAAATATTATTCATATGGGGAGTTTTTATTTTAATTCTTCCATTTTAAGTCATTAATTCTCTTGCTGTAATGAATAAACTGGGGTGGAGTCCCCCTGATTTCTATGAAAAGTGAATTTTTTTCTTTTTGAGTGATTTCTTGTTAAAATCTATTGAGTTAAAATTTATTTTGGGCTACATTATGAAACCTACTTTCACCAATTATTTTCATTCCTTTTCATGTTCATTATTCTACTACTATACTTTAGTTTTTAACATGCTAATGTTTGATATGAGTTAAAAATCATTTCTCTATTTTTAAAGCATCAATGAATGAACATTTCAAAAAATTGAAGTTGACTGAAATTGGTGGTTGGTTGTGGTTTCTTTTTTATTTATTCCTTTTTTTATTATGTCGTTTTTTTCCTTTTCTTTTTGTGTGGAAAACAAATTTGGAACATCACTGTGACCCCTCCTCACTATTTTAAGTACAAAATTTCAAATCAATTTTTAACTTAGCTGTCTCCCCCTTAAGAGTCAAAAATGGGAACATTGTTAAGTTTTAAGGGTGGGGAGAGGGGTTATTTTCCCACATCATATACCACCTACATTATTTCTAAATATTGGATATTTTTAATTTTTTAAAAAATATTTCAATGTTTAAAAATTCATTCTCTACCTGAGGGTCATTTGGCTTCCATCTGTAAATCAAATTTTTCCTAGATAGTGGACAACAACTTTTATTTGTAAAGTGTTGCAATGAATTCTGAATTGTGATAAATATATGATTTCTTAGTGAGTATCAAATTTTATTTATGGATTTTTTATTTATTAACATATGAAGAGAGCGATATATGATATATTTTCATGGAATTAGTATCATGGGATTAATAAACATTAAATTTTAACTATATCCTCGGAGAAACATCTTTAAAATATACAAAAATCCCAAAATTAAATATAGTGAAATGATAGTTATTTTAGTCCTTTGTAACTATAGTAATACGGGAAAATAATATCTTGTGGAAAGTCTCTATGACAGGTGCACTGGATGCATCTCTATTAATAAAAAAAATCCAATTTCACTTTCAATAATTCATATACATTGTGACTTGCCCCTGAAATATAGATGTGAAAAATTAAATTAAATTGCCTTGTCAAAAATGATCTCATTTAGGTGTGGTTAATTTTGAACCCAAAATAAGAAGGGATCAAAAAACCATTCATCATTAGTAGGGTCAGCGATAAATGCCTCCTCTTCCGGATTTCCAAATACCAACTCCTCTCTGAGCTCTTAAAGTCTTTCTTCTTCATCTACACATCAAAAAGAGGTAGAAGAAGCAAAAATGAAGTGGAGGAATAAGTGTAAGACTTTAGATGCCCCTCTAGCATTTGAGGAAGGTATATCCACCAATGTGGGTGTACTTAGAGAAATAAATTTTTTTTTAAAAAGATCCATTCCCCACTGTGAGTAGTGTGGCCTAGAATCAAGAAGAAACATATGTGTATAATTCCATTCTAAAGCAACATATTGATGTTTTTTCTTGGTATTACCCATAGATTCTTGTTATTAACCCCAAGGTGTCCACCCGTCATTTGGTCTTATCATAAGACCATTAGGGATACAAATAAGCAGTAATAAGAAAACACTGGACTCACACCTCCGAAATTGAGGCTGAAGTCAACAATCCTATAAAATATGAATTCATTTAAGATGTGAAATATCAAAAGTGTTTAGATAATATTGTCTTGGTAAATTATAAGAATGATAAAATCATATTCTTCATTTATTTCAGAGATTTCAATCAGTATTTTTCCAAAGATGACTTCCCGATCCGGATCACAAAACTCCTAATTTATGAAACTGTTGTCTATGAGGCACTATCCATCATTGATGGATACTCAAGTTACAATAAAACATGGATGGACATAGAAGATAAGGAATATACTACATTCATATCCCCTCAAGGTGTATTTTTTTATCAGGTAATCCCCTTTCGCTTGAATAATGCTGGTGCAATACATCAACGTGAAATGCACCACATCATCAAACCCTTATTGATGAAATTAATTGAATTCGTTGTTTGTGGTCTAGTGATTAAATCCAATCAACATTCTGATCACATGACTAACTCAGACACTATATTCAAACATATTTTACATCATAACATGAATATGATCTTCTTGAAATATGATTTTGGGGTAACCATATGAAAATTTATCGGTTATTTGGTATGCCATCGCAACCTCAAAGTCCATCCTAAGAAGACTAAAGTTATCCACAACATGTAACCGCATCAAAACATTAAATATTTGAGTTATCATTAAGGAAAAATTTCTAACATCCAACACTTCATATCCAACATGAAATGTATCTGTTTTTTATTAACTAAATTGATGAAAAAGCAGTCACATATCAATGGACTAATTATTGAAAAGAACCGTTTGATACCATCAGGAAATATATCATGAGTCCACCAATATCGATGCCACATATTTAATGAAATCCACTCATTCATTATATGATATCCTTGGAGAGATCCCTGGGTTCCTTCCATACACAAAAGAATGATTCTAGAAACAAAAATAGCCTTCACAGTCACAGTCGAACCATGCTCGACGTACAGACTCGATATTCAGATATTAATTAAAGATACCTAGTGTTAATCTTTAATGTTCTGAAACTGAGGTACTATCTGTTGCATCATAAGGTCAACTTGGTATCTTGTAATAACCTAGTCAAATTTATACTTTTTATTCATATGCTTACAGGATTTCTATCATGGTGGGAAGTTATTCTTTAGTAGTTTGATATATAGTTTGTTCCTTAGAAAGAATTAACAGTCCATGCCTTAGTATAATCCCATAATGGACACCCTTTTTCAGAAGAGACTTCATTTAATACTTAGCTTCCTGATAAATAAATATTATATATCCAAGGCAGTCCTTGAATATGGGAAATTTACTTCGATGGCGCTTCCTTAGGTCCGTTGGGGAATTTAATGGAAGACACTAAGCTCAAACAGTTTGGTTAAGGATTCATCTTATCTCCCTAGAAAAGTCCGTATTTTTATACTCTATAATTTTATCAAAAGAGAACAAAAAATTGAGGTAGAGTATTAGGATCTTATTATAGTCCTAGAATTATCACTCTATGTACCAATAAATCTCCTAGAAGTGAAAGTTGATTCAGAATTGGTAATCAAAAAATCGACGTGGACTATGACATAGAATTGAAGATCCAATTCCCCTATGTGATTATGTATGAGTTTTAATTGATGAATTTCCCTCAGAGCCAATATTGTTTTACATCTTCTGATAAAAATAATCTCAATCTAATGCATTGGAAGATATAGCCTCAGCCTTGGTAGATCCAAATTGGGATGAAATAGTCATCCACATGACCATCATCTTGTGGTTTCACCTTTTTTTAAATCAGAATAGATAAAATAAATGAAATTAGTCCTATTTATGAGCCATATGGTCATATCATGGGATGGATTGAACCCATCATGAAATATCTCCAAAACGGGGTACTTCCACAAGATATAGATAAAATAGAATGATCTGGTGATGAGTTGTTGATTTCACTCTTTATGATGGCCCATATCACCAAAATATACTTCATAACTGAGGATTTCATGGGCCTTTTCTAAGATGAATTGATGTGGAAAATATTGTAGCTATCATGAAATAAGTACATGCAAGAGCCTATGGCGACCACTAGTTTGGGTATAAACTTTTTGATCAAATCCAAAGGCTTGGTTACTTTTGGACTTCAATGACGTAGGATTGCAAAGATTTGACTAAATTTTTTAAACCCTACCAGGTGCATGCCAACTTCTTTCATCAACCCCCTGAGTTTCTATATAAAATTAAGTACTACTAGCCATTTTGTACATGGGGAATGGATGTAGTGGGATATTATCCTCCAGTTTTATCTAAAAAATTGAAGTACATTCTTACTACTACTGATTTATTATACAAATGGGATGAGTAAATACCACTTAAAGAAGTCAGGGCCAAAAGAATTTTCAGCTTTTTCAAATCTAATACCATCACCATATTTGTTGTACCTCTTTCCATATAGATTGACAACAACACCAATTTCTATTCTGCTGAGGTAGGAAAGTTATGCCAGGAAGACAATAACAAATCCAACCATTCATCCTGCTACCATTCAGCGGCCAATGGATAGATATATGTTTTCAACAAGACCCTATCAAATATATTCAAGAATATGGTGGATAAAGATTAGAAATATTTTCTTGATAAACTATTTCATTCTTTAGGGGATTATAATATTACTACCCATAATTCCACATGAGAAACTCCATACTCATTGGAATACTGAACAGACATAGTCATACCCATTAAAGATCAATTTCCTTCAATCCAAGTGGCCTTCTTTGACTAGTTATCTATAGATGAGCAGTCCCATAAGTGACTAGATGAGTTAGAGCGATTATAAAAATGATATTGAATACTTTGTATCACTTGAGAGTTTATCAGAACAGAGTATCACAATCTTTTAACAAGAAATTTCCAACCATTAATTTCATAAAGGAGAATTGGTATTTGTTATCATGGATCTGATGATACTAGGAAAGAAGTCTCTAATTCTTGAGCTAAAGTGGGAAGGACATTACTCTATACATACGGTCTACATTAGTGGAGCTTATTCTCTAATATCAATGGATAGAGAAATAATTATAGATCCAACCAATGCAAGGTTCTTGAAGAAATACCATTTGTAATCACACAGATAATATCCTAGTTTTATGTTGTTAAACTACGTAATAACCATCATCATAGACTCAGTACATTAAACTACATAACACTATAAACGTCAATGTTTCATTATTTCAAACTACATAGCATCTTCATCTGTGTCGAATGATATTAAACAACCTGACATCATTTTTCCTCACTACACAACATTAAAATATACGATTAACACCCTTTTCATTTTATTATAATAAATTCCCCAAGATACCAAAAATTGGAATTCCTTGTGGTTATTAAAATGATGAGTATCTTCCATGTGAAAGAATTAATCACATCATTTCCACTCCTTAGTGTCACTTAAGAACCATTTCACTATATGCTTGAATTAGACATTTATAAGGACCCGTTTTTAATAACTATGTGTGGATTGATTCTTGCCCCTAGAAAGTCACTTAGTTACTCTTAGGTCTTATTATTTGGTCTAGCTACAATGTTTCTTTCACTTCAGGTGAATTATGTCCTTACTGCAAGATGTTAAATTGAAATGTTCTTCATGAACCATGTGAGTCTTGATTCTCATTTCAATGAGATACATAGTGACTCCCAGATCTCCTATCCTAGGTCCAGCCATAACCATAATGATATTTATTTCCCCTTTTCCTATATATGAACCAAACATATATATAGAACTCTTCCAGTATACATGGTTTGATTCTCATACCATCTAGAGTATTGAGCTTAACCATTATTCTGTAATGAATCAACATTCCCTGCCTCTCACTTAAAACTAAATTGGTGTGGGGAATGATCTTTTTGAGAAATCCACATGACTTGATTCTCATTCCAATGAGATTTATAGTGATGCCCAGATCGCCAATCATGGTTCCACCCATAACTAAAAAACCCCTTTCTCACATAAAAATCTAGTTGGTGTGAGGAATCTCATCAAGATGTATTTATGGATAGATTCTTGTTGTAATGTGATACGTAGAGATTCTCATATCTCCAATCTTAGGTCCAACCATGAAAAAAATTAAAATCCCCTTCATTCCTTCGGTGTATGAATCAAACCCTCATAGTAAATTTTTCGTGAAATATGTGTGGCTTGATTATTTCCCCTAAAACGATACATATTGATTCTAGGGCCCTATATCCTGGTTCATCCACCATTCGGTCATTAGACCCTTTTATTTCACTTGGATTATTATTTTGTTGAAAAGAGAATATTTTACCACACCCTGATTCTCACACAAAACATAGATCACATGGGATTAAGAATTGGGTAAATAAATTATCTATATAAATAACTAATACCTATTAAAATTTGGGGTTATCAATTGTCCTAGCTATAATGCCTTAAAAGACACAATATATTGCCTCATCTCATGTTGATAAACTACACGATATTCTAAAAAAACTACATATGGTCCAATTCTTATTTTCATGAGATATGTAGTCATTTAGTTCTAGTTAACCTTAGTAGTTACCACAATAAATTAAAATGCCTAGGAGAATAAATAACTATGTGTTTCTTGGTTCTCAATCTATTGAGATACATAGTGACACCCAGATCTCTTATCATGGGTCCAGTCACAATAATATGTAATTAGTGCCTCTTTTATCCCATATATGAGTCTGATCTACTTGAGAAGATCAATAAGAGTTATCAACTTATGAATGAACCCATATTCAAGAATCCCCCATTATTCCACACATGTGAATTCAATTAGGGTGGGGTAAACATTAATTAAAAACAATGTGTGGTTTGATTCTTAATTTTACAAGATACGTAGTGGCACATGGCTCATATGTCCTAGTCCAATCATAAAATTCAATTCATATTCATATAATAACCCCTAATGTCCTTTCTACATGACTCTAAAATGCATAGCATAATGGCCTTTCTGCATGATATTAAATACAATGATACCCAAATAACTATGAATGGATTGATTCTCATTCCACTGAGATATGTAGAGAAGACTAGGCCTTAGATCCTAGTCCTATCCACGAGATAAATAAAAATTCCCCCCTCCTCCATTCAATCAAAATATTTACATGAACTTTTATTTTGGGCCCTCTCATTAGAGAACCCATAAAGGAAATAAAACATGTCCCCTTATATACATATGAGTGAGATCTATGTAAGGGATTCTAAATTTATGGCCAACATCCGTCCAAACATATCCTTTATACATTGTAAAATGCCTCTTTATCATGTCATACTCCTAATCTGGAAATAAATTTTGAAATTCAAAGTGTTTATTCAGATTATGAATATATAATATCAGATACTAAAGAGATATTTTTCTTGACTATGCAGTACATGCCCTAGTTGGCATTGCATAAAATTTTCCTACATAACGGGCCTGTCAACCTAATGATTCCACTATTTTTTCATGCAAAAAATGAAATAGTTTTCCCTATCAAATATATCCCCCATAAAGATTTTTTAAAATAGATCTAACTTCTTTCATTATAGAATCCCATTTTATCCCATTAAGTATTAATGACGGTATGCAGGATCCCCACAATTTAATGTAGACTCCCTTTGTATATTTGACTCATATCCTTTCCATAGACCTCAAAGTATCCAAGACCATTATTTAAATTTTTTATATGCATATGTTCAAAGTATATTAGAATTACCTTTTTTCCATTCTACTCCATAATCCTTCATTGCTTCCATAATATAATGGTTCAACCACATAATCCTCCATTGTTTCCATAATATTATAGCCTTTTTTGTATTACCTAAAACTACAAGAACCATACATGTTATGTTTGGGTCATACCTTCATAGAGATCCAATTTCCCTAATTCATTGGAAATCATGACTAGAAATACCATTTCTGTATTCAAGTACTTTTCATCATAAAACGAAACTCTATGCATCGAAATATTAAAATCTCCATGAACTTTCAATGGATTTTATTAATAGAATGTCAAAATTCTTGAGATCTCTTTTACCTGAATATGTAGTACATTCCCCCAGTTGACCTTGCATCAGTTTCCTACATAAATATGTCAGCCAGCCAAAGGATATTACTATTTGTCTATACATCTTATGCCTTAGTTGGACCTGCATAATATAGCCCCCATAACAGCTTTGTCAAATAATGCTAACTTTGTTCTTGGAAGAGACCTCCATTACTACCATTTATAAATTTTTCCTATATCACTCTTTAGATTCAAAAATACCCAAATCACAGCTTCAAATTATCCCTTCCCATACCTGAATACGGTAGAAAATTTCCAAACAAATCACTATGAATTTGGAAAACCATGAAATATTCAATTAAAGCTAAAGAACATAAATCAATGCCCCATATTTTCCTTGCTTCCTGACTTTTAACTGAACAAAATAATGTCCATTCTTCATGAATTTGAACTATATAGAATATTATCTGAAAATACCCTATGTTGGAATAGATGACCCCTTTATTCTCAAAAATACTGCCTTTGAAAAGCCAAATGTTGTGTTCTTCAGACATCCAAAACATAAAACCAATTTATTATCAGTAGTAGAATGTCATAATTCTTGGGAGATACTTTACATTACAATATAGTACATTTCCCAGTTGGTTTTGTATATGTTTCCCACATAACAGATTTGTCTGCCTATGGATTCCACTATTTTTTCATGCATCACATGCACTAGTTAGCCATGTATAATACATCCTGCATAGTGTGTTTTTCAAAGGGAGGTAAATTCATTCTCATAAGTGACCTCCTCTATTATTAGACTTAATGTTTTATATTTGGTGACCATAAAAATCAAGTCTCAAAATTCCACATGGAAGTATCTAAAAAAATATCAGGACATTCCAATCCATCAAGACTTGTTTGGGTTTTAATTTCAAAAATCGTGATCAAAGCTATTCAATCTAAAACACTAGCTTCATTAGTCCGACATCTATGACTTTGAACTACCCATTGAAAAAGACATAGTACTTACTAGACTATAAAACTGCAAAGGGTCATCTAGACTAAAGTCAAGTCTCAGTTCTCTATACAGACACTCTATATAGTTTATGCAATATCGAGTAGTAAAATGTAGAAAGACGCAATGTTTTTAGGGTTTTCCATATTTCCTTAGAAATATTCAAACTATTATCTATATGACACTTGTCCTAGGGTTAAATTAAATCATTTTTCCAAGATTGAAGTATCTTCACAACCTAGAAAATGATGTTTAAATGTATCAAAGTTCCTAATGTTACCTTAAAAACCAGATTCTATTTATTCTCAGAGAATATAATTCTGAGGGGGATGTAGATAATGTGAACTGTGTTCCATTCACTTCTCCATAAAATTGAATATGTGAACCTCACATAGACACCAAATTTAGTTTTTGGGTAAAATATGACTTTATAGAGGAAGGACTAGATTTGATTTCCATGTGCTTCAAATATAAAAGTCATCAACATGGATCAAAATGATCACGGTGTGACTCTCCTTTTTCATTAGTGATGGCTTCCAAGGAACTAGATCTAAGCCTATCACTGATGTTGAGTAGGGATACAGGGGTGTATCCCATATGTTATGATTAATTATGTTCGCCGAGGTGGTTTGACCAACCCTGAATGGACAACACTGATGCACACTTACACAACAAGAGGCCAGTGTTGGCCATATTATTGTTGTTTAGAAGGAACAACCCCTCTATGATCAGGGCCTACACAAAGGAACTAAATTAGGGACCTACATAGAAATTTAATTTTTACACCTCCGGTGCAGAAGAGCTATGTTATGGAGCTACACATAAGACCTATATAGATAACCTCCTCTCGACTGGGTCCCTTCTGTGCCTATAAGTTGGACCCTTGAGCTACCCATTTAGATAATTGGAAAATTCTAAAGAACTCATGAATGTCTCATTTTTTAGATCCTTTACCGAGGTCTCCTGAAGTTTCTCTTGCCTCTCTCTAAAACATGATAAATGATAGAATTAAAAGGGGAAAAATTACTAAACTCCCTTAAGGGTCCAAAATACAAGATACTTTTTTAGGAACCTCCTCTCATAAGAAGAAGTCACTTACACAAGGTCCATTCCATAAGTAAATACTTATGCAGGATTCTTCCAAGGACATCATGGGCCACCCATATTACTTAATTTAAAACCTCATCCAAGTGTTATTTTACCAGTAGTGCATTTACCAAAGCATATCAAGCATTCGTAGTCTTATCCTTCCTATATTAAGAAATTTTTATTTCCTCTTAGGACATGTGTGGTATACTTAAATGACATTCTTACATAGCATACCGACGCGACATACCTACACAGACCCCCAACACGATCTATCCTTGAAGGCCTCTTCTAAGACACCCATGGAAGGGAATCTCTTTCCTTGGTTCTCTTTTTTAAAAGTGACTGAGTTGAAAAACCCACCAAGATCTCCTGATTTTCCAATCCTTTAAGAAAGACACATCAGCATGTCTACTATTTGGGATCACATTTCTACAATCATAGGTTTACCAAATTGGTCTGATAAGAAAGATAAGATTATCAGGATGTTTGTAGGTTTCAATATCTATAGTCACACAGACCCTTACCCTAAGAATAGTATTTTGGATTTCCCATTCTTGGATTCTAGTGATAAGACTATATCCTCCACTCCTCATCTCTAATACCTTGGGCTTCTAGTCTAGGAAGGAAGAATAATGATCACACTTGATTTTATATGCCATAGGGAGTGAGATCCTCTTTCCTCACGACAAAACTCATTTGAGGGAATCTATCCTGGTGTCAACCCCTAGTCGTTTATGTAGGATATTTTATTTTCACTTCTATATACACCCTTCACCATCACTCTTTCTTTAACTTAGACCATCATCCAATTTAAAGTGAACAAGGTAAAGTTCCATAGACACAACCTCTTCTATTGTAGGCTTGACCTATTCCATCGGTTGAGAATAAAGTGTGTGGTTTGGTGAATGTTTCACAATCTCTTATTTCCTACACTAAGCATTACTAACATGGCCTTAGAAGTTTTTAATGATCACGAAATCCATACAATCCACATGATTTAATGAACTATTAGAACTATAATTCCCATCATAATTGGTTTATATAGGAATCATTTACCTTGGGTCTGAGCTCACTAAACATCCTCATCAAAAATCCCACACTAATTCCATTAATTTTGGCATCCTCCTTATGAGTAATCCTTGAATTAAGTCCCCCTAAAATCTTCATGAGTTAAGACATATCTCCTGGGACCTTTACAAGGGAATATTTATTTGGAGTAAGCCATATCCTATTTCTCTCAAAATGGTCATATTCTCCTATGAAACATACTAAGCTCTGTGGTATTTTATTCCCATCTAAATGCGATACATAGGAAGCCTCCCTGAAGATAAAACCCAATACCACTAAATAAACTTTGTTCTCTCTATTCCACATTCCATGAAGGGTCTAATCCAATGTGGAAACTCATATCCTTTCCAGGTTAATTGGCCTACATAGGTATTATTCACACAAAAAACTTTAACTAAGAACCTTCCACCTAGATTTCCATTCCTCATGACATTAAACTATATGGTTTGTTCCTTGTCACACAAACATAAAAGGTATGATTTTTCGCATTAAGTGGCACCAAACTACATGGGTTCTAATTCCATTTACAATTATACATTGGACGCACATTTTTGTGTTCGATCTTAACAACAATACTACTTCCACCTCCCTAGAGGATGATAAATTTGATAGTTCCCTAAAGAGTGGGAAAAAAACCAGAAGTGTCTTAAAAATGACTAAATAATCCTTATGTAGTATATAAGAGGATTCCATTGATAGCAAACATAGAAGATATACAAATATCTCTGTTGATGAAGAACCAAAAATACATACAGATGATTCTGATTTCTATTGATTGAAAATTTAGAGGGAAACCTTGATTATGCTTGTATATTAATAAGGATTCATGAAAATATCTATATCAATAAGAGATTATCGAATTAGGAAATAATTCCCCTTAGAAGGGAATCATGAGACTGACCACCCATACTTTTGACCAATGTGAATTCTAAAGAATCTTGGGTCAAAATCCTTAACAAGCACTTGACTTTAGAAGGTGTTTCCTTTTCTAATATAGAACCATTCGATGTTTTCGGCTCCATAAAACAATCTATTAGAAACTATTCAAAAATTGTGATTCCGAACCAGAACAAACATTCTTAGGGAAATGATGTTCCATAGTTTAAATAATAGTAATAATATCAACATTTTATAAGATTACGGTTCTATCATAGGAATAAAAAACATATCGTATTTCATGGATACCTATCAAAACTATCAGATCTTAGCAGATCTGTTATCCCCACCTTCTTCCCATACCATAGTAGATTTGGAATTCCAAACTGCTTACCATAGTTAGTTAAGAACATAAACATTTTACTATAATTACATAATGATATATAAGTCATAAACCATTGTGATGGAGAAATATAACAGACCCACCCATTATATAATGAAACACATATATTTGAGTGCCAAAATATCATAAACCATACATCAAATCAATATATCATAACCCATAGAAAAAGGTGTTTTATAAAGATCCCATCATATCTTGATTAACTCATTAGAATGAAATAGGTTTTATAGAATCATCACTATAATCTTCCATCCAAAGAATTAAATTTGGTTATATCATGAGATAAAAACCTCATAGAAGAATAACAATATTTAAAGGATTATTACATCGGTAAAAAACATCTATGAAAGGATAATTCAAATATTTCATTGAAAACAGAATAAAAAGAACTATAAAATAATAAAAAATTAACTAAAAATTCACAATTTTATTAAATTTACTATTATTTTAAAAATAAAAAGGAATTATGTAATGTATTATTCAAATAATATGATGATCAAGATAGTTGTAAAATCATTTAATATCATTTATATTAAAATAAAACTCTTTTTTCACACCTTAATAAAAAGTAAAAAATGTATTGTTTTGAAATATTTTAGAAAGGTTTATTTTTAAAACTTTTTAATCAAATTCAGCTGTACTGAAAATAACATTTTTAAAAAAATAAATTATAGTAAATAACATTTATAAATAAATATTTAATAGCACATATAGAGAAGATAATTTTCATCTACCAAATTGAAAATAATCATATATTTTCTTTAATACTATTCTATAAATCATTCTATGAAAAAAGGTATAAAATAGAAATAATACGTTAAATTAAATGAATAAAAATAAAAATGAAAATATATGGGTCTTAATTTTTAATATCCAAAAATTTTCCCTATTGTAAATTTTTCGTATAAAATCTTCAAATTAAGTTAGATTATTACCTAAACCATTCTCTCTTTAGAAACATTAAATTCATAATACTTTTGAAATAAATAACATTAAAGTAAACATTAAATACCACTACCATATGTTAATTAATGATGTAATATGTAAAATAGTAAATAAATACACCAAAATAACATAAATAGGATTATTACATCAAACACGTCTCAATTAAACAATAATTTGATGAAGAATTGTTATACTATGGCTAACTTGAATTGTATATTGTGTAAAATATTATATAATAAAATTATATTATTATTTTTATATACAATAACTATATAAATACTTTTAATTTCATATATAATAAACTTATTACATTTCAACACCCATTTAATAATAATTTTCTATTAAAATAATTATTTTTAAGGTTTAATTGTTTCATTTTTCATGAATCTTCTATTTTAACAATTATGATCCATACGCTTTGATATTTTATCCATCATATTCATAATTTTAATCACATAATAAGTAACATATATAATCATTATATATAATTTTATATATAAGAATATAATTCTGTAATGAAAAATGAATTATATCACTTTGTGGAGATGGTAATCTTTACGTACACACAAGTGATGTTTCCACTTTTTGATTGATGAGATGAAGGAAATGTAAAAGAAATTCACATTAAAAGAATATTTTTTATCTCATAAATATCTTATATATTTATTGAATCTATCATTGTTACAATCAATGAAATTCAAAAAAAATGAATTGCATCCCTTCGCGGAGGTGGTAGTCCCCACACATGCACCCACATCCTTATCATTATACAACAGTTTAGAAGGTAAAATGGTTGATAAAATATTTTAATTAAATAACAATAATTATTTCATAAATTTAACATATAAACATTAAAATACATAAAAATATCAATCTATTAAGCATGTTGATGGAAAATGAATCACATTTATAAATGGAGGTGGGAGTCCACACATACACATGAAAAATTCAATGATTTACCATTTGATTGAAGTGAGGGGTAAAATGGTTGACCCAAAATCATAATAACAACATAATATATTTATGATACTAAGTAAATTATATTAGTTTAATCATAATATGTTTATTAGATATATAAGAACAAATAAACCTTAAAAGAGTCGGGTAAAACAATGAAATCTTCTTTGAGAGGCCTTATTTGAAAAACACATTAACCCTTATTAGGATTGTATTAGGAAAATAAATAAAATCTTCTAGATAAATGGAATTAATATATCCATTTATTATGGTAGTTATTTTCTAATATATAGTGCGAATTAATTGTTAATTGGGGATATGAGGAGGTTCCCTTTTATAAGTGAGAGACAAGAAACCCATGAAATTGATTAAAATATTAAAATATAATATATATCATAATCCTATAATGTGGAATAAAATGGAAATAATATATAAGGAATGACTTTATAATGGTTATGCACCATCAACTAGAAAAATTTAGACAATTTTAGTTTCTATTTTATGTCATTTCTCGTTGTTTAAACCCCTTGTCAACTTTTTTGATCATTATTATGATGTTAATGTTCTTAATATTTATGTTTAAAAATGATATGATAAAAGGAAAAGTTTCCATTATATAGAAAATGGGTGATATTATAGACCACATCCCATTAATTTTTAAACATGTAATATTCGTATAATTTTTAAATCATTTAATAAACTTTTTTATTATACATATGATACAATTAAAGTTATTTTCAAACTATTCACATAGTTTGACTTTAAGAACATAAAGATAGAAATTTTATTTGAATATAATATTTTAAAACAAATCTAATATGTTATACCAATCTAAAAATCATTTAATATAATAATTAATTGAAATATTATTACTCTAAATGTTTTAAAAACCATTTACAAGATTTATCTATTACTTGAACATGCACCGTGTCGGTGTTCTGTAATTTTTCATGGTATATATTCAATCAATAAATATTTAAAAAAATACCATTATAAAATTTTTAATTAACCATTAAAATTAAAATGAAAAACTAAACCTAATCTTTTTTTATCAATATGAATGAATAATAGAGATATTTAAACTAAGAGTGTGTCATTTTTTATTTTTTTCTCTTAAAATTAAAATAAATATAACAATAAAAGTAAAGTGGAAATAAACTATGATTATTTCATTTATAATTTGTTTTTTGTTTAAAATAACACATACAACATGACAAAGTCAAGTGTTGGTGATATTATTAAGTCTAATTTCATATTTTTTATGATGTATTACCCTTACTCAGGTGATAAATATTAATGATGGTTACTATTCATAATAACTGAAAATAAAATGGACACATTTAGAAAATTTTAAAATCATGATTCAAAATACGAAATCAATTTTGGAATATTTACTTTCAAGAAGTTTTATAAACTATATTTTAATAAAATGCATGAAACAAAACAAAACTCATTTTTTAGAAAAAAATTCTTTTAGGCCTAAGATGTCCTTATAAAAAAATAAAGTATAATTATGATTCATAAGTAATTAAAAAAATTAAATATAACTACGATAGAATTATTTTAATTCATTATAAAAAAAATATAAACATACTTTTATATTAATTGATTAAATGAACTGAAATGGTTGTTTTACAAAAAAATAAAAAATATTCACTATTCACATAAAAATTAATCAATTCAAAATAATATAAAACACTCAAAAAATTATAAAATTGGAATGATTATTTCAAATAGGATATTCATTTTCTAAAATAATATATCTAAAAATGGTATAAATAAGTTATAATGTTCCTTCACAAAAATGAAATAAAAATAATTTTTGAAGAAAACATATTTTTGAAGAAAGAAACAGTATTAATGAGAATTAAGTACTTTTTAATAATGAATTAGTAAAAAAATATTAATTATAAAAAAAATTTATATATCGTTTTTATAATGTGTTTATTAATTTCCACACCTTCTAATTTAACTGTAATGTCCTAGAAACCACTTTTAAATAATTGTTTTAGCTTATATCAGAGTTCACTTAAACCTAGATATTTCATGTATGTAAGCTACCATGAATTAAATTATTTTAAAATAAATTTTCTTCAAGTTATATTAATCCCGCATAAATAAATTATAGACTACAATTATTATCCTAGTAATCAATAGTTCAATATTTGGAAACATCTCTTTTGAAAATTCACATCATTAAAAAATATATAAAAAACCTCTATTGAAAAGAAGAAGTATGAGGCATTAAGGTAACTTGAAATAATAAATAATCAGTTTACCAGATAAATGGAAAATTTGTGATTAGGGAAAATATTTGTATATAGGATAAAAACAACATCCTTGAAAAAATATAGAGTGACAATGAACGGGATCATGAGAAACATAATGACCACAAAAGAATAGTTCATTTGGGGAAAAATACAATAATTTCATTAGAAATGAAGGTAAAATGAACAAAAATTTATTAAAAGATTATTTTCCCCAATATAATGGATTTTATTACTATCAATAAATGAAATATAATAAATTAAACTAACTTATTTTCTTTTAGTTGTGCTGCAATAAATTTAAACTTCCATCTTATCTCTTAATAAGTGAAATGAATATTAATGATTAATTATTCAAGCATGAGGAACTAAAATTTATTTTTAATAGATCATTATATCCATATAATAATTAAATTTTATTCTATCTATCTCTACATATTGACCAAGATTAAAATTGTTAGATCCAGTTATCTAATATGGATAAATATTCATATGATGTATTAATACATTAATATCTTAAACCTAACAAATAAACCCTATTGCTCAACATAAATCATTCCATAATAGTTATCCTTAAAAATCCCCCAAAATATGTTCGACCCAATTCAATACAGTAAAAACCAATAGATACGATCACTTGTTTGTTTTTCAAGACTGACATTAACATCTATCCCTTAACATGTAAGTACTAGGATCATATATTCTCTCCAAACATTCTAATACATTCACATAATAATAAAAATCACTAAATAAATTCATTGAAAACATAAATTATTCCACATATTAATTCAATTCAAAAAATACAATTTTATCTATAAATCTGGAAAATGATAAAAATATCAATATAAATAATTTTTTCATTAAATAAGTAATCAATTTCATGGTCACCCATATTATCAAATTTAAATTGTTAATAAAAATCAGCTCTTTATCTCGACTAATTATTTTTACCTCAACATTAGGCTCATAATAAGGTTTAACGTTTCCTCAATCATTTCTTTTGCCAAACGTTTTACCTTATAACTAATTCATTTTTCCTGGTTGTCAATACCAGTCCAGATATGTTTTAAAATATGTAAAAAACTACTAAATAACAACAATTATATTTATAAAGTTTCTTATAAACATAATATCATTGATTAAACACTTCTACAACATAATTATCAAATTCCCAATACATAATTTGTTCAATCATTCCATTTCAGATATATTTTTTAACATATTCCATTCCTTGGCCTAAATGATAATCCTTGGATTATTATATTAACTCAGATATTGACCATGTACCCCACAAATAAGATATTGATATATAAATGGTACCTTAGGATATAATTTATTTCCCTCCATTTTAATATTCATGTTTCCATAGAATTTAGTTTCTTTATTCCATTTTTCTCATCAAAAAATATATTTGCATTCCTTTACGAAATCCCCCTTGGTGCTTCTTCCCACATTCATGGAATATAAGAACGCAAATCTTCTTTCCTCATTTATCACAATAAAACTCAATATTTTTATTATTTGGTTCATTCATAAACTTACCTATATTTAATTCATGAGTCATATATTTGGATAGCTACATAGTAATAATCAAAAGTATTAACATTCTATATCCCATATAGTTTGGTTTCTAATTAGTAAAAACAGCATATTGTACTATCAAATTCAGTGGTAACATGATTCATCTTGGTTCTATCCCATGAATAAAACATAAAACCATAGTGTGAGAAATTATAATCATAACAGGAAATCATATAATCATAAAGAATCATTCATTGTATGTCTAAATAATTACACCATATTTTAAATATATAAAACATTAGGTTTAACCTAGGCTATCTATGATCATTATCTATCAAAATCCTTTATAATTGTTCATAATGAAAATATGAATTAACCAGAGCTTATCACCATGGAGTGTCTAACATGGTGTGAAGTCTTGGGCCCACTCATCATGCTCTAGTGAAAATTTGCTTAATACCCTATATACACCTTTCACGGTATTACCCTGAGGTGTATCAATTACATGACCACATTGTGAGGCTAGTATACTGATATAGATGCATTACCACGACCCGTCCCCTGGGGCCCAAATCGTGACTACCACAATCCCGTCTTCCATTGGTCAGGGGCTGATGACTAGCACCAAAGGTGTAACTCCCTAAAACTGGGAAGGCATTGCCTTTATAAATCGTAAACACACACAATCAGAGTACAAGTAGAAGAAAACACTAATTAAAAGCTGTATAAAAATTGTACTGAAAGTAGAGGGGGCCAGAATACAAGACCAACAGTAATGTATAAAGAAAGGACAAGAATGTACAACTAAAAATACAAATAGCTGAAAGGTGTCTAGCAACTCTTGGATCATCCACCATGGATCCTACCTTAAGGGTAAGTACAGATAACCTCCTCAGGGCTCCACGTCCATCTAACTCCTTCAGGTACTGACTCATCGTGAGGTCTACCTCCAAGTACCATCCAGACCTTGTACACTTAGCCTTGGTCAGCATTGTCTGTCATCTACATCCAACACAACGAGGTTTGGACATAACCCGTGCAGGGGTGAGTATAATGATACTCTGTAGGGACCCTAAGACCCTCAAGATCCCACAAAATCCAACAAGGATAAACCAAAAAGTATTATATCAAAGGATAACCATTACTTAGGTATATGACCATACATATACATAAGTTATCGAGTAACCCATCTCAATCATGAGGAAAACACAAATGACATTGACTCAGAACAAACCAAGATTTTCATTAATGAAACCATGACTACTGGAGAACTCCTCCTCTATCGAGTATAGTGGCACTATCGTGACTTCGTTGCGCTACTCACTAACCTTATACTGTTGAGGTACTTCTCATGTCGAGTACCGTGGGACAACTACATCACACAAAGATGCTTCCCACCTATGGTTTGCCACCCCACATAGTAGTGCTCCCATAATAGCCTATAGAGGTACTCCTCCTGTCGAGTATTGTGGGTCTGCTGCCTCACACAGTGGCGCTACTCCGCCATGGTTCTGTCGCCTCAGACAGTTGCGCTTCCCACTAGGCTAGTTGAGTCACTCCGAAATGAATCGGTCAAGAAGTCATCTGGTCTCAGCCAGCTACTAGGTCTCCGTACTCTGCTCACTTGCCTCCGAGAAGGTCTGCTCCATGAGCTACAATATGATATTCCAAGTGTCACGAAGTCCCATGCAGAAGTATCTCAAGGGTCTGCCACGTCATAAGGGTCTCAAAGAAACAGACCGCGCATCAATCGGATGCTCGATCTGTTAATTATTAGCATTTTAGTCACAGGGGCCTGGTTGGATTTGTGTATGAACCAACCAGACCATTACTCAACTATACCCCAAACTCAAGTGGCGTATACTCAATGAGATGGATATGCTCCAACAATACTGGAACCTCTAAGAGTTCATAAAATGGACATCCGGTGCCAAATATTTGGCCCAAGAATGTAAAGGGAGTGGTATGAGACCAGGTCTGGTCCGACCCAGTCGGACAAACTTGGCTCAACCCAGTCTGGGTCAACCTAGTCTGGGTTGAACATGACTGACTTGCTAGGTCTGACCAGGACCATTGGGAGGGTCAGTCTGCTCAGTTCGGCCTAGTGAGCTACGCCCAGCGTAGGAGACTGCGTGGACAATTCGGTCAAAAAGTCGCCACATGGGCGACTCGGCCCGAAGGCCAGTGGTAGGTTCGGCCAGCACTGCGAGGGGTGCGGATTGGGCGGTTCGACCTGAGAGACCAACGGCAGGCCACACGGGGCACAGACAGGTAGAGGGTGAACCGGGAAGGGCGTGGTAGGGCACGGGGGCACCTTGTAGGGTGTCGGGCCATGCAGGCAGGGTGTCGGGACGCGCCGGGCTACGCAGCCTGGGCGCAAGGGCGCCGGGCAGGGCACCGGGGGGCGCCGGGCAGGCGGCCTGGGTGCCGGGCACGGCGCCGGGGGGGCGTCGTGCAGGTGGCATGGGCGCCGGGCAGGGAACATGGGGGGGGGGGGGGGGGGGGGGGGCGCTTTCCAGGCGGCCTGGGCGCCGCGTTGGGCATGGGGTGTGCCGGCAGCATGCAAGTAGCACGCGGGAAGGCTTGTCGAGTGCCGCTGGGCCGGAGGTGCAGTTCTCGGAGGCCATGAGTATCACGACATTTATTCGCCATCTTCATCATCGTTGCCTCATTTCCATGCCTTCGTTACTTCGCCATCGACTCAAGGTTCCAAAAGTATAAAGGATGTGGAGGGGTCGGGCCATGTTCATTTGGCTCAAACCCCCAATGTTAGAATGATAGCAAGTGGCTCATGATGTTGATTCAACGTGAGCAGATAAAGCTTTAAACAACTTAAAACACACCCCTACCTTTTTAATTGTTGGGCGTTTGTTCATCATAGGGGAATATGGTGTTGTCGTCGTTCACAGTACGCTACCACTTCTGACCTCGTGCGTCGGTCCATTGATGACAAAGATTAAGGAATAAGGGTCATCGTAGAGATCCCACGTCAGAAGGGGGTTCAGAGGAAGAATCTGAGGAAGAAGCGTCATTGCTGGAGTCTTCGTGTTCTTCATTGGAGAATTCTATTCTCCCAAGCTCTCCACTAAAGAGATAATAAACGTTCCAAAATAATAGATTTTAATCTATTATGCCCGTTGGCAAGAATTAATTATGTGGGCCCCACTTAATTAAGTTCATGTCGTTGGCACAATTATACTAACTTCAAAAAAAGGAGAGGCTCTACCAAAATAATTGCACGAGAGGTTGGAATATTAAACATGGGGAGTTTCAAGGGGGTTAGAGGCCCGGGTGGTCACCACCTAATTAAACTGGATGACGGTCAAGGGGGTTTCCTTCAACTAATAAGGGGTTTTGGTGAGGTTTTATCCTACTCCATTAAGTGGGGAGTTAGAGACCAAGAGGCTCTCTCTCATTAAAGAGGGAGAGTTTAGAGGTTTCCTCCCCACCCATTAAATGGGGGGTTAATCCCTGTGTGGACCCCACATCTTAACCTCTCGTGGGAGGTTATGTTGCTCGGGTGTTCCCCACCCCAATTATCCTCTCATGGGAGGTTAGGGTGTGGCGATCCCACCACCAACTCCCATGTGGAACTTTTAACCATATTTACCTCATGGTGTGGGTTCAACAAAAATAAAATATCATGTCACTTATTTTATTTTATTAATCCATGTGAATCCCAAAAACCAACTCTCATACTCGATCATTCGCCGTCGAGGTAAAAGTCTTCTTAAGAAAAAATCGGTGTTGTGAGTTCAACGGTGCCCTCTGATTTCAATTCTGAGCACTCCTTCAAAAGTTATAAAATCATGCTCGTACGTTTACTGAATGTACTAAAAAAACATCATAAATTGATTTCGGGCACACCGGACCTCGAAATCAAGCGCCTTTAGAAACTGTGAACGTGTAAAATTCCCATGTATTTAAAAAAATCCACAGGAATTCTGGGTCTGTAAATTCTCCCCACCTCAGGTCTATACGTCCCCGTAAGCTACAACTCACAATAAGGGAACAAATGGGGGTATTGAGCATGCATCTGAGCCTCCCACTCCCATGTGCTCTCCAAGAGGTTCCCATGCAGCCAACGAACGCGCATCAGAGGAATCGACCATCCACACAGGACTTGCTCCTTTCGATCATCAATCTCTACTAGAACCTCCATGAAGGTCTCCACGTCATCGATGTACAGCTCCCCATGGTCGATGATGTGGGAAGGGTCGTGCACTTATCTCCTCAGCTGGGATACGTGGAAGAGGTCATTCACTCAGTGCCACTGAGGTGGAAGAGCTAGGAGCTAAGCCACCTTGCCTACTCTACTGAGAATCTAAAAAGTTCTGATGAACCTTGGAGATAACTTGTCACCTTGGCCAAATCTCTGTAGGCCTCGTCGAGGTGATACCCAAAGGAAGACATGGTCGCCATCCACAAACTCCAGAGGTCTCTGTATCCTATCAGTATAAGAATTCTGCCTTCTATGTGCAGTCTTCATCTGCTCCTAGATGATCTACACCTTCTCTGTGGTAGTTCATACCATCTCTGGTCCCACTAGTGCTGACTCCCCTGGGTCTGTCCAGCACAGTGGAAATCTGCAAGGTCGGCCATACAAGGCCTCAAAAGGTTCCATCCCTATGGTGGGGTGATAGCTGTTGTTGTAAGAAAACTCCACCAAAGGCATGTGGTCCTCCTAGATGCGACTGAAGTCGATAACACAAGTACGAAGCATGTCCTTGAGGGTCTGGATGGTCCTCTCAGTCTGACCACCAGTCAGAGGATGGAAGGTGGTGCTCAAATGAAGTTGTGTCCTAAAAGCTTCATGTAACCCCTTACATAGCTGGGATGTAAAGTGTACATCACGGTCGGAGACAACAGAAGAATTTAGTCCATGAAAATGCATTATTTCCTTCATATAGATGCATCACAATCTCTCAAATGAGCCCTGGTCTCCAATCAGTAGGAAGTGGGCTGACTTGGTGAGTCAGTCGACGATCATCCATATCAAGTTCTGACCCCTGGATGTACATGGGAGACCCATCACGAAGTCCATGGATATCCCATCCCACTTCCACTTCGGGACCTCTAACGACTGAACTAAGCCTGTTGGTACCTGGTGCTCTACCTTCACATGCTGACAATTGAGTCACAGTGAGACAAAATCTACTACCACCTTCTTTATACCTGGCCACCAATGCTATCATCGAAGGTCTTGGTACATCTTTGCCACTACTGGATGTACCGCAAGAGGGGATGTGTGGAACTCCCTCAAAACCTCCTCTTAAAGTGCAACTGGTACTATGGTACGCCCTCTGAAGAGGATGACTTTCTCCCCACCTTCAGAAAATCCATCAAGTCCCTACCCTGTGGATATCTGAGCACGTCACATCTCGCAGTTAGCGTCCCCAAGCTATGCGTACCTGACTCACTGAATAAGTGGGGGAGTGACTGTAAGAGCTTTTAGATACGCTGCTCCATCCCTATCCATAATGGATATCTGCAACGCGGCCAGCTACGCTGTCGCCTCTCTTAACAGCTGAATTCATGATCTCCTTCTGAGCGCATCTTATACTACGTTCCCCTTCCCATGAGTATAGACTATCTCAAAGTCATAGTCCTGGAGGAACTCAAGCCACAATTGTTGTCTCAGGTTTAGGTCTTTCTGAGAGAATGTATACCTGTGACTCTTGTGATTAGAGTACATGGTAAAACGTTCTTCGATAAGATAGTGTCGCCACATCTTCAAGGAAAAGACCACTACTGCTAACTCCAAGTCATGGGTAGAATAGTTATTCTCATTCCGTCTCAGCTGCTGAGAACCATATGAAATCAGTGCTCACTCATGGATCGAGACACACCCGAGTCTGGTCACTGATGCATTGCAGTAGACTACATACCCTATGCCTTTCTCTGGAAGCCTCAAGATGGGGGGCATAAGTCAACCTCTGCCTCAGCTCCTGAAAGCTCTTATGGCATCTCTCCGACCACATGAAGGGTATCCTATTCTTCGTCAAGGATGAAAGTGGTGCATAAACTTTGGTGAATCATGGAAAGAATCTCCGGTAGTATCTAGCCAAATCTAGGAAACTCCGTACCTCCGTCACACTCCTGGGTGGCTCCCATACATGTACCACTTCGATCATTGCTAGATCCACTAAAACTCCAACCTATGAGATGACGTGTCCCAAAAAGTGAACCTCTCAAATCCAAAACTGGCACTTAGAGAGCTTACCATAAATATTGTGCTCTCGGAGTCTGTCATGTACTACATTCAAATGGTAGGCATGATCCTCCTTAGTAGTCGAGTAGATCAGTATGTTGTCGATGAAAACTACTAAAATGTGATCATGGTATGGCTAGAAGATACTATTAATGAGACTCATGAACACTGCTGGAGCGTTGTTTATGACAAAGGGAATAACCAATAACATGTAGTGGTTGTACCAAGACCTGAAGGACGTCTTCTACACATACTCATCTCGAACTCTGAGATGGTGATAGACTGATCTGAGGTCTATATTCATGAACCATCATGCTCCCTTGAGCTGATCGAATAGGTTCCCAATCCTCGGAAGTGGGTACTTCTTCTTCATAGTCACCTGATTCAGGCGATGGTAGTCGACACCGAGCCTCAAGCTACCATCCACCTTCTTGGAAAACAGAATCGGGGCTGCCTAGGGAGAAACACTGGGCCAGATGAATCCCATCTCCTGCAAGTCCTCCAGCTGTACCTACAGCTCATGAAGCTCAGCAGGATCCATCTGATATTCTAGAGTAGATATCGGTGTCGTCCTGGGGTACATGTCAAAGTAGATGTCCGCCTCTCTATGAGGAGGTAGTCCTGGAACATCGTCAGGGAAAACATCTGAGTACTAGTCCACCACTACAGGATAAGTCGGACTCTCCACATCAACTTCTCTGAGGGTAAGGCAAGCCAACAGGTGAGTGATTGGCTGCACCCTCTTCCAAGTAAGTCTGTCCTACGCTTCAAAGGTTCCCTTCTTGCTGGTGAAGGTAAACCTGGTCCCATCCGTGCGGACACACCGCACATTTCACCTAATACATTCGATCTGAGCATGGACTGTAGATAACCAGTACATACCCAAGATGATGTCGTAAGGCCTCGATGCCACTACTAGGAGATCCCTACCGAAGCTCTCACCTCCTACAGTAAGTTCGCACTTCCGGCACTGGTGTGGGATTTTTGAACTAGCTCCCATAAGAGTCTCTAGCCGTAAGGATCGAAATAACGGCTCCTTCGAAATCTCTAATCTCTGAACAAGAGATGTGGCAATAAAAGAGTGACTAGAACCTATGCCTATAAGAACTACAACTAAGGTGGAGTAGATATAGATCGTACCTCGAATCATCTCCGGAGCATCGTGATTGTAGGCCTCAGCTGTTTGAAGCTGTGCTCTGCCCTTCCCACCTTCTCCCTATGGTCAGGGTGGAACTCCTGGAGGTGGTGGTACCAACACCTCGTAACTTCGTCCACCGCTAGATGCATGGCCAACTTCTCTTCCTCGTTCGCCTCCGCCCTGCGGACCTCCTCGATCGAACCTCTGCCTCTGCCTGTGAGGTCCCTCAAATGACTGATGATCGTCCTTGTGGCAGTTCGGATAGTCACGAGCCATGTGACCCTATCTGCCGCATGAGTAACACTACCTGACAGGTCTAGCTCTGTCTCACCTCTTGGTGCCACGCACTACCGATCCTGAGTCGTGCGGTCGACCACCTATAGGTCTGGTCCTCTTGGACCTCTACATCATATGTCTATTTCCAGCTGTAGAAGACACTGTTGCATGTCGGCTAGTGGTGGGTCTCACTGCTAGAGACTCCTCAGCAAGGAAAATCTCCACTATGAGGGCTCACTCCAACACCCCCATCTGCATCAGGATGTTTTGAGAGATAACTGAATATTTGATCCCTCACCTAAGTCCCTGCTCAAAGGTCCAGGCCCTAAAGAATGGGTCATGTACCATATCAGTGGAGTAGCACGAGAGGTTAGTGGACATCATTGAGTATTGCACCACCGTCATGCCACCCTATTGTAGATACAGTAGTTAGTGTATCTACACCGCCCGAAGGGTGGATGGTATAAAATCCGCACAAAATAGGCTCTCAATGTCTTCTTAGAGCAGCATCACCTCATTGTGGATCTGAAGCTTCAGGCTCTACCATATGCTAGCTGCTACCTGAAGGAGGCTGGTAGTAAGGATCACCATAAAGTCTACTAGTGTCCCTACTAGCCTGAAGGCTCTCTCCACAGCCTCCAGCAAATCTTCATCCACCTGTGGGTCCATCTCTCCCTGGAGCCTAGGTGGCCTCTGGCACTGGAACTCATGAAATGCGCTGAAGCGGCGTGCATCATCTGCTGCTGGGGCTGGTGGCATCGGTGGACCAACAGGGAGTAGTACCGCTGGTGCCTCCAATGGTGCCTCAACTGGAAGAGGGCCCTATACTGAGGCCTCATAGCTCCGCAAGATGTCAGTACGTACAACTCTCGGGTCTCTAGTTGGTCATCCATGGGGAGGAATCCTGAATGAAACAGATGTGACATGGTCAAAATACTATACCTAGTGAGCTGAACTGGTTTGATATGACTTAAAGAAAACTTTTGAAAACCCACATGCAATATGTATTTTCATGCACTGAGTTGGAAAACAGAAGTCAGGGTCCTAGTGTATGAATACGTCGGCCGCCTGCACCAACACTGGACTCCCTGAACTAAAAACCACACATAGTACCCTTAACACTATTGCTTCACAGAAAAGAAAAAAAATATCAGAGTCATATGTTTTACGGTAGAACTGACTCCTCTGATAACAATTTGTCACGACCTGTCCCACGAGGCCTGAATCATGACTACCCCAAGCTCGCCTTTTATAGGACAAGGGCTGGTGACTAGGACCAAAGGTGTAATTCCCTAAAACTGGGAAGGCAATGCCTTTATAAATCATAAACACACATCACCAGAGTACAAGTGGAAGCTAACGCTATGTAAAAGTTGTATAACAAGTGTACTAAAAGTAAAGGGGGCCAGAATACAATCCCAACAGTAAATTACAAGGAAAGGATAAACAGGTACAACTAAAAAGACAAACAGCTGAAAGGTGTCTAGTAGCTCCAGGATCGTCCACCACGGTTCCTACCGAAGGGTATGTACAGATAGCCTCCTCAATGCTCCACGTCCATCCGACTCCTCCGGGTACCGACTCGTCATGAGGTCCACCTACGAGTATTATCCAGTCCTCATACACTCTGCCTCAGTCTGCGTTGTCTATCGTCTGCATCCAAAACAATGATGTGTGGGCATATCCCATTTAGGTGTGAGTATAACGATACTCATTAGGGACCCCGAGACCCTCAAGGTCTCACAAAATCCAACTAGGATAAACTAAAAGGTATGATTTCAATGGATAACCATTACATAGGAGTATTCCCATACATATATGTAAATTATTCAGTAACTCATCTCAATCATGAGGAAAACACAAATGACATTGACTCACCTCAAACCAAGATTTTTATTAACGAAACCATGGCTGCTGGAGAAGTCCTCCTCTTTCGAGTATAGTGGCCCTGTCATGACTCTCAGGTGCTACTCACTAACCTTAAACTTCTGAGGTTCTCCTCCTATTGAGTACCGTGGGATAGCTACGTCACACAGAGATGCTTCCCACCTGGGGTCTACCGCCTCACACAGTAGCGCTCCCCATAATAGCCAACAGAGGTACTCCTCCTATTGAGTACCGCGGGTCTGCCGCCTTAAAATGTGATGCTCCTCGGCCATGGGTCTTCTACCTCACACAGTATCTCTCCCCACTGGGCTAGTTGAGTCACTCCGAAACGAATCGGTCAAGCAATCGTTAGGTCTCATCCAACTACTAGGTCTTCGTACACTGTTCACTCGTCTCCGGGAGGGTCCGATCCAAGAGCTAAAATCTGATAATCCATGTTTCATGAAGTCCCATGAAGAAGTATCTCAAGGGTCTGTCATGTCATAAGGGTCTCAAAGAAACAGGCGGCGCATCAATTGGATGCTCGGTCAATTAGTTATTAGCATTTTAGTATCGGGGGCCTAGTTGGATTTTTGTATGTACCAACCGGACTATGACTCAACTATACACCGAACTCTAGTGGGGTATAATAAAAGGGATGGATATGCTCCAAGAATACCAGTGCTACTGACGGTTCATCAAATGGATGTCCAGTGCCAAAGATATGGCCCAAGAAAGTAAAGGGAGCTATATGAGCCCGGGTCCAGTCCGACCTAGTCGGACCGACTCGACCCAACCTAGTCTGGGTCTACCTGGTCTGGGTCGACTCAAACTGACTTGCTGGGTATGACCAGGCATGTTGGGTGTGTCAGTCTGCTCATTTCGACCCAGTCCGCTGGGCCCAACCCAGCGGACTATGTGGATAATTCGGGGTGAATGTTTTCATGTGGGCGACTCATCCCGAAGGCCAGTGGCAGGTTCGACATGTGCCAGGAGGGGCGCGACTCAGCCCGTGAGGCCAACGGCATGCCGTGCGGGGCGCGACTAGGCCGAGTGTGCGTCGAGAAGGGCATAGTAGTGCTCAGGGGCATCGGGAATGGCACCAGGGTGCGCGGCCCGAAAGCCGGGGTGCGCGGGCAGGGTGCTGGGGCATGCCGGCAGGGCGTGTGGACACGCCGGACAGGGTGGCCTGGGCACAGGGGCACCAGGAAAGGCACCAGGGGGGCACCGGGTAGGTGGGCGGGGCACCGGGTAGGCAGCCTAGGCGCCGGTCAGGCATGGGGCGTGCCAATCAGGCAGCCGGGGCATCGGGAAGGGTGCTAGGGGGCACCGGATAGGAGGCCTGGGTGCCGAGCGGGCGCTGGGCAGGCGGTCGGGGCATTGGGCAGGGCGCGCCAGAAGCACGCGCGGCGCGCGGGCAGGGTTCCGGAAGGCCGGGCAGGCCGTGGTTTCGAACGGGGTATGCACCGGGCAGCGCACGGGTTGGCCAGTCAGGCGCCACTCGGGCGACGACGTGGTTCGCAGAGGACATGGGTAGCGTGACCTTTATTCCCAGTCTTCGTCGTCGTCACTTCATTGCCATGCCGTCATTACTTCTCCATCCACTCAAGGTTCCAAAACCATAATGGTTGTGGAGTGGTCAGGCCGTGTTCATTTGGCCCGAACCCGCCACGTTAGAATGACAACAAGCGGCTCATGAAGTTGATTCAACGTGAGAGGATAAAGCGTTAAACAACTTAAAACACACCCCTACCTTTTTTTATTGTCAGGCATTCATTAATCGTAGGGGAAGACGATGTTGTCGTCTTCCACCGTATGCTTCTACTTCTGAGCTCGTGCATTTGTCCATTAACATTGAAGATGAAGGAAGACAGGTCGTTGAAGATATCTCACATTGGAAGGGGGCTCCAAGGAAGAAGTCGAGGAAGAAGCGTCGTCACCGGCGTCTTCGCGTTCTACGTTGTAGAATTCTATTCTCCCATGATCTCCACTAAAGAGAGAATAAACGTGGAAAAATAATAGATTTTAATCTATTATGCCAGTTGGCATGAATTAATTATGTGGGCCCCACTTAATTATGTTCATGTCCTTGGCACAATTATTCAAAATTCAAAAAAAAAGGATCGGTTTCACCAAAATAATTGCATGAGAGGTTCGAATATTAAATTTGGGGAGTTTTGAGGGGGTTAGAGGCCTGGGTGGTCCCCACCTAATTAAACATGATGAGGGTCAAGGGGGTTTTCTTCAATTAATTTGGGGTTTTGGGGAGGTTTTATCCTCCTCCATTAAGAGGGGAGTTAGCGACCAAGAGGATCTCCCTCATTAATGAGGGATATTTGAGAGGTTTCCTCCCCTCCCATTAAATGGGGAGGTTAAGCCTCGTGTGGACCCCACGTCATAACCTCTCGAGGGAGGTTATGCGGCTCGGGTGGTCCCCACCCCAATTATCCTCCCATGGGAGGTTAGGGTGTGGCGGTCCCACCACCAACTCCCATGTGGAGCTTTTAACCAACATTACCACATGGTGTGGGTTCAACAAAAAAATATGTTGTCACTTATTTTATTTTATTAATCCATGTGAAACCCAAAAACTAACTCTCATACTCGATCATCCGTCGTCAATGTGAAGGTCTTCTTAAGTGAAAACCAGCACTGCTAGTTCAACGGTGCCCTTGGATTTAAATTCTAAATACCCGTTCAAAAGTAATAAAAACCTGCTCATACGTTTTCTGAACTTACTTGAACAAAACATCAGAAATTGATTCCGGGCACACCGGGCCTCAGAATCAAGTGCCTCCAGAAACTGAAGACTTGTTAAATTCCCATGTATTTAAAAAAATTCGATGGGAATTCCAGGTCTTTACATTTATTTTCTATAAAAAGTACACTATTTTTATTTTACCATATCTATGGATGTTCCCGTAAACTAATGATTATCCAAAAGTTATCATTAATATTTTCTAATCCAAATATATAAAATTAACTAAACCCAAATTTATTGCCAAATATAATGACCCATGAATAACATACACTTATATTGTATCAATTAGATGAATACAAAATTTAACTCCCAAAGAAACATATCCAATAACATAAATGATTTAGTGTACTTATTGACTAGATTCACTAATATATTATTTATGAAAATTCATTATGATCTATAACATCATTTGTTACCTAATTTTCCATAATAAACTCTTCATAATTTCTAACATTCTTCATAACCTGTGGATAATTAAAATATAATAATGGCTGAGCTCGGATTCTTATTAATGGTATACATGGGATATATCAATCAATGATTATAATTATCATATAATTAAAATAAGTGTACTATAATACATAATTATCAATATTAAATCATATGACATATTTATATATCATAATCATGAGTCGTGGTACGAAACATCATTATGTCATAAAAATGGGAAATCATAAAAAATCAATCATGAGACATGAGTTCAAATAATAAGCATTCTAATATTTAATATGAGTGTGGTAGATTAATAGGCATAGAAACATATCATAGTTCAATGTTAACTAGAATGACCATCATATCATAGTGGATAAAGAATCACAACTCATTTCCTGAAAAATTGTGGATTAGGCATCCCTACATGTTACCCATAGTATATGAAGTACATAAACTCATTTCCCATTATTCTATCATGTGATAAGGGAGGATTCTAATAGAATACATCATCATATAATTAAAAATATACATATGTGTTCAATAATATCATAAACTACTCATCATTTGGACAAACATAATACAAGGAAAAGAAATGGGTCTCATTAAGATCTTATCAAAAATTAGTTAACCCATGCAAAGAAATAGGTGTCAAAAAGTAATCATCATCATAATATATTCAGAGATTTAATGTTTATGGTACCATAAAATCATAACCGTGTTAAAGATTAAAAAAAATTTAAAGGAGGAATATATAGCTAATAAAATATCCTTCAGATATCATATGATATTTCATTGAAAACATGAACAAATGTCATTTTAATTAAATAATATTTTAACTAAAAATTTCCTTATTATTGAAAAAATTATTTAAAAATAAACATGGGAACATGAAATGTAATAATAATATAAAATAATAGTCATTATAGTGGTAAAATCTATTCATTTCATATAGATTAAATGTATAACCCCTTTCACACCACTCAGAAAATGAAAAAAACAATTGTTTTGAAAATTTTTAGAAAGATACCTATTTAAAACATTATAAATGAATTAAATGTCATTGAATACAATTTTTATAAAAAATTTCATATAGAGGTACTAAATATTATATAACCCTTTTAAAGAGAAGAAACATGTTGGAAATAGGTTGTCATCCAAAAAAGAAAAAATGTCAGAATATATTTAAAAATATTTTTAAGAAAATTTTAATTATCAAAGAGAGGGAAATAATAAAAATAATTAAATTTACCAATTATAATTAGGCGAGAATAAAAAATTTGGGATTAAAAAGTTTATTTACCTAATTTATCAAATAATAAATATTTATCATAGATAACCCTGAAAAAAATGACATTGTAACATAAGCCTTTTCCACTTTGGTAACTTTTAAATAATAATCCCCATGAAAGAAATAAATTTAATTGAAACAATAAAATACATTTAAAATAATTATATTAATGAATAATAAAATAAAATTGGTAGTAGATACACCACATAAATATAAAAATGTGTATAACATCCAACATGTCTTAATGAAAAACAATTGAGACAAAGAACCCTTACCATATGTTTGAGATATCTCATAAGCAGTATAACCTGTTATAAAATAAAATAATATTTATTGAAATTATATTAAATAATTATATACATACTTATAATGTCATATATGGTAATATTATAACATTTAATCATATGTTTAATAAAAAATATATATTTAAATCTTCATTTATAGGTGTTAACTATTTAAATCTTCAAAAATGTTTTATTTCATATGTTCCCACCCTTTCACTTTGATCATGGTTAAGTCATCTAAATAATTTAAATTAGATCATAAGTATCATATTTAATCATTATATATAAATTTACTAAAATTCATATAAAATGATGATGAAAAATAAATTGCATCTCTTCATGGAGACGATAATTTGTACATACACACGATTGATGATTCCACTTTTAGAAGGATGGAATTTAAAAAAAGGAAAAAAATAATTCATTATTAAATAGTAATTATTTCGTAATAAATATCATATATATATAATCCTTCTTTATTACATCCTTGTAATGCATAAATGAAAAATAAATCACATAACTTCATGTAGGTGGAAGTACACACGTACGAACAAGGGATGTTATAGTTTTCCAATATAAGGGAATGTGAGATGGTAGATAATATCATACAATTATAGAATTATAATTATGTAAGAAATTTCATATATAAAAATTATATTCACTATAATGACCATCAAGGATTTATTTCTATAGAAAATGAATAACATCAATAAGTGGATGTGGAAGTCTCCACGTACGGGTGGGTGATTCATTAATTTACCATTTAATAAAAAGGTGGGTGAAAATGGTTATCCAATAACAATAATAACATATCAATATTATTATAATACAATATTAATTATGATAGGAAGAATAGAATATATTTATAGTATGTATAAGAATAATAATTCATTGAAAGAGTTGAGAAAGATGATAACCTCTTCTTTGAGAGACCTCTTTTTTCTTACACCTTAAGCCTTCATAGGATGGTATTTGGGGGAGACCAGAACCACTCGTATGAAGGAAATAAATCTATAAAGGTACTTGGGTGGAGACTATCTGATATATAGTGATCAAACATTAGTAATAAATTTGAAGAGGATGGGACCATTTAGAAGTTAGGGAAATGACACACTTGGAATTAGTTTAAAGATTTTAGTAAAATTTATATAAAAATAATATAATGTGGAAAAATGGATATGATTTAGAATTTTTGACATTATAATTTCAAAAAACCTTTAAAAACTAAATTTTTAAAAGTTTAGGTGTTGTTTTAACCCTTTTCTTTTTTAACACCCCATAAACCCTTCTTGCAATAAAGGCAATATAAATGTTTTTATCTCTTTAGGGGTAAAGAGTATTACATTAAAATAAATATAGACACATATGCGTAAAATGATGTATATTATCATCCATATAAAATTATCTTCAATGAATATAAATTTTCTTTATTATTAAAAAATTTAATGAAATATTATTTCACATTAGATACCACTGATGTCATTTTCAAGACTATTCAGATCATTTGACTTTAAGGACATAATGATAGTTATGGAATTGGAAAATAAAATATTAACACCATATTAGTTTTTTTTATTTCTCAAAATAAATAATTATATCAATAATTAATAAAAATTATTTTACTTTTAATATTTTTTTTAACATCAATGTGATTTTATATTAAATGAACCAGCATGGTGTCCATGTTGCATATGAATTGAAGGTATATAATCCATTAAAAATATCATGACAAAAAAGTAATTAATATTTTAAATAAAAATATAGAATAAATAATAACCTATTTTTATCCTTAGGAAAAAAATATTAGATATATTAAAACAAAGAGAGTGACAATTTATATTTATGCTTTTCTTAAAATAATATTAATGTTATAAAAAATGAATGTTGAAATAGATTTAAATATTATCAATTCCAGATTAGTTTTGGTCATAAATACCTCATGGAATATGATAAAGGATAGTTTTACGGATATTTTCATGCCTTATTTAACAATTTTGATTCCTTTTTAGCCATTTTACCATTTCTGAGGTACAAAATATTTACATTTATTACTATTAATATTGAACAAAAATAAAGGGGTGATATTAACAAATATTTTACCTTATGATTCCAAATATGAAATTAAATTTTCAATATTTAATTTATATAATTTTTAGATATAAATTTTCATATAAATGTGTAAAGTTCACTGGAAAACATTTTTTAGAAAAATACTCTTTTTACCATAAAAAGGAATATATAAACAAATGTGTTGTATTGATAATTCCCCTAAAATTAATTATATTATATATAATTAAAAGATATATTTTACATCATGATAAAATTGAAAACATAATTAAACTTTTTATTTACTTTTATAATGAAAATAAATGAACATTTTACAAAAATTGATATTTATCTCTATTCACATAAAAAATAATTATGTTCTGGAAAATAATAAAAAATTACAATAAGATAATAGTTTCATGTTGAATAAAAAATTTATATTAATATCCTAAAATTATATTTCTTAAATAGTGAAGAAATGTTTTATAATTTGTGTGAAAAAAAATTAATAAAACCCATTTATGAGGAAATCATAATTTTGAAGCATAAAATGAATTTAATGAAAATGAAGTACTTTTTTACTACTCAATAATCATTACATATGAATTATATAAAAACATAATTCATATTTTTTATAATTTAGTTATTCAAATTCATAACAAACAATTTAAATTCTATGTTATAACATCAATTTTAAATAATAATATTTTTGTATCATATCCCAATTTACTTAATCCTCAATTTTGAGTGTTAAGAAATCTATCATGCAAAATAATGTATTAAAAATTTTTTTAGGGAATTATATAATATATTGGCCTCTGGAAAATATCAAATATTCTATGAAATAGTTTATCATTTGATTAGAGTCTAAGTTAGAGTTTGTTTTGAGATAAGTGATTGGAATAGGTGAGGAAATGTTGTGAAAGTAATATCCTTTTATAATTGAATAAGATGTAATTTTTATAATTAATCACTACATTTCAATAATTTTATAAATGTATTCTGAGGTAAAAATATCCAATATGGAATTAAATTGAGTTGTGTAAAATATAAGGTAAATCACCTATCCTACATTCATTTTTTCCATCAAATAAACACATTCTTACCCTTTAACTATTAGGTTTTTTATCTATTAGCTTTTTGGTTTTTACCATAGTAACTAGTTTTTACCTATGTCATTAATTTTTTCATAAAAATATGTGATATCCCCTATTAAAAAATTTCAATTTTATAAAATATAATATATACTCCATTTATCCTAAATCAGTTTTTATATTTATGAAAATTAATTTTTATTTCAAAATCTATAATATATAGAAAAATTGTTTTTATAAAAAATGATGTTTTAATCATTAAATGTTCTTGATCATATTAATTAAAAATAAAATGAGTGGTAAAATATTTTTATGTATGCGTGAACATCATAGAAGTGTATTTATATTAAAAATATCATTTTTATTTATTATTAAAAATTACAAAACATTAGTAAAATAATTCATTTAAAATAACCCACTAAACATCATCACAGTCATTATCTTTAGTCATTGTAATCATAAATTTTTCCGTAAAATGAAATTTAACATATTCTATAATATGAACATGATTACCTAAATTATTAAATTTGATTTTTAACGTTTAATTCCTACTGTTGATGAAAACTAATTTATAACATAAGAGAATAAAAATAGTTTTTTTTTTAAAATATTACATAATTTTCTTAAAACATTAAACATGTATTTTATAAATCAAGTATAGTATTTTTTAATGATTTTTATAAAAAATATAAATATTTATATTGAAAAAAAATTCAAAGACTTTTATTTTATTATTGTATTATAATAATTTCATAAAAGTGATTGTATTATAATAATATGTACTTTTTCACTATTCACCTAAAATTCAATTATTTTATAAATTTAACAAAATTTTATGTTTTGGTATAACGGTATATATAAGTCCAAAAATTAATTAAATTTTATTTAATTAAAATAATAAAATTTGAAAATTTATCTTTTCAATAAATTCATAAAAAATGAAAAAGTGTTTTCATAATAAAATTACATTTATTTTGTAAAAAATAAACAAATATTATTATTATTTCCAATTAATTTCTAATTAGATATAAACAATATATTTTTTATAAAATATAAATATTTTATTAAAATAAATCACAGAGAAAATAATATTTTACTAGAAAATATATATTTAGAGTTAAACGGTCATACAAGTTATTTAACATCCTTAATTGAATTTTAAAAATGAGTTATTATAAAAAATGATCATTATTTTATTTAATCATTTATTTCATAATGCAGTTATGTCATGACAGAACCCACTAGGGCCTTTATGGTTGGTAGTAATCTAAGAATGACACTATAAGACAACCTCTAATAGGCCAAGGGTCACTGACTAGTGCTGATCATGCATATCACTCACACGGGAGGCCAAAGCCTAAATTATATGTACACATGCAAGCATATCCACACATCAGTATAAAATTAAAGGGTAAACAACTCATAATTTAAATGCATGCATAAAATCTATCAAACAAAAGTGTTCAAAAATTTATGTAATAGAAGTATAAAGGCGCTAATGCGAGCCCACCAAAACTCTAAATGATCCAAACCTACTAATAACAAGGGGGATGCTACAAAAAATAAATTCTTGGATCCAAAGGAGGTATATCTGGCCCAAATAAACTTTAAGGAAGATCCACCTACTCATGGTCCGCCAAGTACTCCAATAGAAATTATTTCATCTGAATAAGATACTGCATGTTCGAGAAGATCCCATAAAGGGATGTGTATGAACATACCTAATAGGACACCCTAAAAGCACAAAAAATAATGCATGAATAGAGTATTCATCTCATCAAGATTATGGTATGTCGCATATAATATGAGACATTATAATATATAATAATGATAACCCATATATACTCAGGGAAGTCATTAAGTCTCAATGTGAGGATATGACCTCTGTTTCTGACGCTTTTACACTAGGGCGCGCGCACGTGTCCGTCACGCAAGGGAGGACGTGCAGCTCGCAGCCTTGCATTCCTGCTTTCCAAAGGCGGGCAACATCCGTTACTTATTCAGGGACGTCTGCTCCTTGATCGAAACTGGGATGATGGGATGTTGGTTCTCCTTTTCGTGGATTCCTCCTCTGAGCTTGTCACCTAATCCGGGTCTCCCTAATAGATTTAAGACGGGTTCTTGAAGCTCGTTCCTGGAGCCATATCTGCATGGATGCCAGTTAATTACACTGCTTCCGTCGAGACACTCCAAGGGGTCTTGTCGGGGCAGCAACCTTTCATTGAGGAGAACGATCGCGTTGGGGTGTCGGTGGCATGTCTTGACGCTGGGGATTAGCATGTCTGTCTTTTGTCCCTTATCACAGGGCTTCTCGAGGGCGCGGAAGTTCGAGGCATCCCACATCGAACGCGGAGAATGTGTACCATCTGAGGTTTTCCTCAGCTTCCCATTATTGACACGGGGTATGCCGCAAGTTTAACGTCTTGCGGAGACGGATCATACTGAATGAAACACTGACTGTGGATCAGATTGAAGGACCCCCTAGGAGGAACACCGATGTTGGGGCCAGCATGTGGGCGGCTTCCCGGATGCTATGGAGTGGGGTGGAGTGGCATGATCTCACCGGGATGTGGCAGCCTGGGTAAGGATCAGGATGGATGATGGAGTGACGGGCTTGAACCTCATGGAGGCTACCTATGTATCCCCATGGCGGGGAATCAAAGTCCGTGTAGTTTGGTGATACGGTGGGACACCTGAAAAGGCGACCCGTGAGAATGGATTCATGGATTGGAGACTGGAGGAAGTAAGATCTTCGGGCTAGGGAATGAGCTTCCCAAGGCACGTGGGCTTGAGGGGGAAGTCAGGATGAGACGTGGATGTGAGGCATGGGACTTATGCTCTAAGACAGTCCAAGAGGGGGAATACAGTTTAACGTCATGTGGGATGAGATACAGTTTAACGTCATGCGGTACAAGGGCATACAGTTTAACGTCATGTGGGATGAGGAATTTGGGGCTTACGCTCTGAGGCGGCCCAAGGTGGGTATAGGGCTTACGCTCTGAGGCGGCCCATGAGGGGGAATACAGTTTAACGTCATGCGGGATGAGATACAGTTTAATGTCATGCGGGACAAGGACATACAGTTTAACGTCATGCGGGACGAGGAATTTGGGGCTTACGCTTTGAGGCGGACCGAAGTGGGTATGGGGCTTACGCTCTGAGGAGGCCCATGATGGTCGGGGAACTGACGTGGAGAGTTCGGATCGACCGAGCGGTGGGCTTGAACCTCGTGGAGGCTTCCTACGTAACATGCGTTAGCATGGATCAAAGTACATGTAGTTCACTGGGATGGGGCTTACGCTCTAAGGCGGCCCATAGGAGGATGTCATGGTCGATGTGCACTCTAAGCCCACGTGTGTCATGCTCGGTGTGAGAAACAAGAGGCAGTAGGGACCAGACGATCATGTCGTGAAGGGTGCGTCCGTGAGAAGCGGAATGGGGCTTATGCGATGAGCGGCCCTAAGAGGAAATAGGGGCTTACGCGTGGTTAGCGGCCCTGGGTGTTGGGGCTTACTCCAGGGTGGAGGCCTGTGGTACGACAAAGCACAGTGGAAAAGGGACTCCACTGGACTCGGTAGGGGGGAAGTACAGAGATGCAAGGGTGAAACCTTCCGTAAGAGAGGCTAGGGGCTTACACTCTGAGGCAGCCCTTCTCCCATGGAAAAACGCCACTCCTATAAAGAGGATCTCATTCCATGCGAGGAAGAGTCTATTCCCATGGAGAAGAGAGGCGTAAAAAATGTCCGAGCTGGGGGGACCCTGTGTGTGAAGCACGGGGTCGGACCACAGTTTAACGTCATGTGTTAAGGACGAGGTGCTTAGCAGTTTAATGTCCGGCATCTTGGATGAGGTGGGTTCGCTCCACACCCCTAGGGCTTACATGCCCAATGCCCTCTACCCCTTGTGGGATGGAAGGCATCAGCAAGGCCGTGGTGAAGCGGGGACGCAGGGCGAACCATTGGGGGGTCCACGTTACTGTGGCTATACGAAGAAGCAATAGCCGTTAGCGTGCCTATGCGGAGAACCATAAGGCAAAGCAACGCAAAGGGAAACCCCACCCAAGGGACCTTGTGGTTACTTCGTATGAACCTGGAAGGCCGCACGGGAAAACAACGCATGGCGCGCATGCCCGGCAGGGAAGACATCACGTGCAGGCGCGGAAAGGCAGCCAAGGGGCGTCAAGGTAAAGGGGCCATAGGTGTTGCGCGCAAAAGGATGGTTCACGTGCAAAACACCAGGATGGCGCGAAATAGGGCCAGAGCATTGCGCGCGGAAAGGGGACTGCATGCACGGTATTGCCCGCACAGAAGGGGATTGCGTGCACGGGACACAGATTTCACGCAAGGAAGGAACCTTGAGGAGGGGGCGAATTCACATGAGCCAGTGGAGTTGCGCGCAAAGGCGAACCCCGGGGCAAGGTTGTGCGAAAAGGGGGATTACCTGGAAGTCATATTTCGTGCGGGGGGACTCGAATTGTGCGCCCGAGAGCCGATCTGAATTCCTCAACCCCCGAACCATCGGGGGTCACCTTCTATTTATAGGCACCCACCGGCGCGGAATCCAGGCGGCGCGCGAAAGTTTCCATGCCGGGAACCGTCGGCGCACAAAGCCTCACTGCGCGGAACCGGGGCGCACAAAATTGCACACAACAGTGGCTCGATTACATGAATCTCGGACATGCTTCGCGCGCACATCTTTATTTTGCGCAAGTCCTCCTTTATTTCTCGCACCACTTCCCGAGAGTCCGGACCGGGCCTCTGATTCCGAATATGATTTCGCTTTTCCATTTCAAAACTTCCTCTAGTAGTTGCGGACTTTTTTGGGCATCTACAAATGCCCCCCCCCTCGGAATTTGATCGACGAGACGCCGCAACGATCGGATTCCGAGGGAAACGCCGAAACGCCGAAGCAGGGCAAGTTCGAGGCGCTTAGTGCGCAAACAACCCACGCGACGCGCAAAATGATGGATCAGCGCGGAATTTACTTTCCACACTGCGCAGAACCCTGGCCTCTCCTATAAAAAGGGGTGCTGGGTCCCAGATCCATACCACAGCATTTCTGCGTGAAAGGCTTATAGCTCTCATGTGCGAAATTTCTCATGCAGCTGCGCGTAAAAACGCTATGGCAGTGCGGAATTCCTTCCGAATTTTGGCAGTCCTTGCGCGCTTACTCGGGATATTCCACGCTTAGCCCGCCGATTGCGCGCTCAACTCCTGGATTTCGCGCCGCTGCTTCAGATTTCGCGCAGCACTCTCTGATTCCGCACACTACATCCTGGTTTCGTGCAACTCCCGAAATATTAGAGATGGCCACAAACCGAATTGATGAGGGGGAAGCTATCGCTCATAGGACCGAAATGGCGGAGAACGAGGAGGTTTATGGTGCCAAGGTGATCGTTTCCAACAATATGACCTTGTTCAATCTGCTGACCCCAGCCCAGAAGACGTATCCGCTGTCTGACAATCTCCCGCTCTGGAACTTCGGCATCCTGGAGGAGGTGCCCCTGCCGGGATTCGAGGTGGACACGACGCGGTCATGGGTGACCCGGGAGGACGAGCTTCCTCACTACAACATCACCAATAACGGTCATCCGGCAAGGGAAACCAGACATATGGACGTCTACATTCTGAACCCGAGGACCAAGACCATTATCGGGGACGAGCCTGTCGCAGATAATTCTCCGGCCCTCTACACGAGCACGTTCCGCCAGAGCGTTATGGATGACGCGAAGGGCTGGTTGAAGGATTGGGACCTGCGGTCCAGGGGAAACTTCACCAGCGAATGGGCATGGGCGTTCTGGGTTCGCCATACCTGTGACTAGTTCGGGGATGAACTGCGGTATATCGGCCTGTTCGAGGCGGTATGGACCTCGCAGTTCCACTTCCTCCATCAACCTGAGCTCGGGCCGGAGCTCTTCACCCGATGGTCTTCTGACACAAATACATTCCACCTTCATCACGGGGAAGTCGGCATCAGCCTCTGGGACGTTCACTGCATCGGGGGTATCCCACTGGAGGGCTACCAATAAGACGAGTTCGTTCCACCAAAAAACACCTGGGAAGATAGGTCACGGACGCCCATGCTGACGTGGCACCTTCTGGAGCTAGCTAAAGGGAGGCTGGGGGTCAAGGACTTCCTGAAGGAAATCGCCTACAAGGGCTGGTTCAGCATGTTCCTTGAGAAGGATCTGGCCGTCAAGATGCCGGGACGGGGTAAACGGTGCCCAATTACGGCTCATAGGAGCAGGGACGGGTCATACTGGAGGACCCTGGAGGCGGGTCAATACCAATCATGGGGCTATCACGTCATCGAGGCCCGGGACCCAAATGTCCGGTATGTCAGGTTCATTGCCGCCTTCCTGAGAGGGTGGCTCCTACCAGTGCGGGACGCGACGATGGGCTTCCATCCAGCAACACTGGTGATGGCAGGAACCATGGCCGCCAACAAATGGTTCAACTTGGGTGTCCCCGTAATGGCTAAGTTTTATGCCATCCTAGGACGCATCTCACAAGGGGGGTCACCTCGGAGAGTATGTGGCCCCTTCCAGATCTTCCACGGCTGGGTGGCGGCTCACCTCGGTGGGTACACTTTCCCAAATGCCATCCGTCCTCCGGGCGATGGCCTGCGACCGTCCTTGCTGAACATCGCAGGGGTGGCGACAATGACGCTCAATGAGGAGGGTGTGAGAATCCACATCGGCAACCACAAAAACTTCCACTTCAACCCGTTCCCCACCCCGGTCGGCCAGATGGTGGACAATGGGTGAGGCTCTCTGGAACAACATGAATATTTCCAGAGCATTTGAGGCCGGGTGCTCATGGCTCGGATCGACGGGAAGGTGATCTGCGAGCCTTACGTGCCATCCTGATTCCCTAGGCAGTTTGGGTGCCTCCAACGAAAGCCAAAGAATGTATTCACGGCTGTCTGGCAGGAGAAGAATCCCTGCGTCCTGCGCCACATGTTGTTGATGTTCACCACCTTCGGCTCTGGAGAAGCCATTTCTCTTCCTCCCACCGTGGTTGACGTCAGCCTAGCAACCGAGTATGCCAAACACTGGACGTCGCGTACCCTGAGGGCCTTTTACGCAAGCGAGTCCGGCAACTCGAGGTTACCCGTGCAGAAACCGGGCGACGGGAGAGAAGGCAACGGGCTACCGAAAGAGGGGAACCAGGGGTGGATCAGGTAGCGAGGCCTTCGCAAGCCGGGACATCAGCAGCGGGAACTTCACGCGGCACCGTCGTGACCTCGTTGCCCGTGGGGGGGTCACATGAGGTGGCCAGGGAACTGCCCGGGAAGTAGATAAGATACATTCTCGAACCTTACCAAGATGCAATTTTCTCGGCATTGTGGTCGGCCTAGATGACCCTGCGGCAATCGCTGAGCATTGAAGTCGTCTGGCAGAAGATCATGCAAAATGGGATCCAGCTGCTTGAGGTCGGGCTCATTCGAATTACTGACCGGGTGAACTTCCATCGGCGGCATGCTTATTTGACGGCCATGGACGCATATGCACACCAAAGGGGTCGGCGTGCGGATCCAAATTTCGTAGTGAAAGTGATGCCCGACCATGAGCATGATCCGAAAGCGATGCCGCCGGGAGAAGGTGACAGTGACGAGGAGTCGGAGGGGGAGGAGGAGACCGGAGAAGACAAAGGCGAAGGAGAAGATGAAGAAGAAGGAGAACTCGAAGATGAGGGGTCGCAAGGGGCGACCCACTAAGGGATTCTCCGAGGGAGCGGTGAGATTGTTGGCTCTGATCTCAACATAACCAAGATACTCGAGGTATGTCTCTATCTTCATTCATTTTCCTTATTCATCCATTCTACTTTTCAACTCGTAACCCATTTCCCTACCTCACTCGAGAGCAGTTGACCTTTGGACGGGCATCCCAACCAGAGGAGGAGGGAGGAGAGGAACCGGTGGGACATGATGGGTATCCGATACCCATCATTGAAATAACAAGCGCAGAGGGGTCCCCCATCATGGCGGCTCCTGCAGTGGCCGGAACATTGGAGACCGAAACTCTGGACTCCTGTAAGTCTCACGCTTCACTACTGGCGCTTATTATCAACAGATCCCAACTAATCGGTGTACTCCTTGCGCAGTGATCTCAACATTGTAGGCTCGTCAGGCTGCGGAGCCCGGGCCGTCTATGAGTGGACCAGTGGCGGACATACCACCTCATTCAGAACATCCTACCCGCAATGAGTCAACCCTGGAAACTAGTGAGAAGGGGGCAGCGGGCATCAACGGCATTGTTCTTGAGGCGATCCCAGAGTCTGACGGGGGCATCATCGCTGCTGGGACGAGAGAGGAAGGTCGCACGGACATTGAGGATCCTATTACTCATGAAGACATCCCTGGGGAAGATCATGCTGCTGATCTGCTGGCTGCCTTCCCTACATGCCGACCCACTGACCCTGAGGAGGTAGATGACTCGGGCTCAGAGGTAGCCGAGGAGAGGTGGATGACATGGCGCAAAGGATGGAAGTGTATTCGACGCTTCCTCAGACAGCCCCAGTCAGATTAGCTGAGGCGGATGGGATCACTCTAGACCTGGCTATGCTTCCTGTGCGCCGAGGGGGGGGGGGGGGGGGGTTGACGCTCAGCGCCTTCATCTGACAGTCCGTGATTACATGGCCGAGAAGATACGTGAGAGAAGCCGGTACGCTGACATTTCCCAGTGTCGGGGAAGATCGGTGAGCGCCCGAGCGTTGATGAGGGAGGAGCAGGAGGTCCGGCACCTCGAAGGTCAGGTGGAAGATAAGGAGGCCTTCATCGCAACATGCCCTGAGCTTGTGGAGCAACTGACGACCCAGCTGGCTGACACGCAGGAACAACTAATGGAGGCGAGTCACCAGATGACGGTACTTCGAACCGAGCGGGCGGAGGCACAAGCTAGGATTGGCGAGCTACGCTCTGCGGAAGCCGATGAGGAGAGAGTCTTTGAGGAGAGAGAAGCAGTCCTGGAGGCTACCATCCAAAGGGTAACAACACTGGAAAGATCGATTCAGCACGCTGATCCCAAAGGGATTTGTTTTGGCCATCTCATGAACCTCTTTCTTGTACTGGTCATCATTTCAATCAAACACATGGCCAAATCATTCATTTGTACCCTTGGTTTAACATGATCACCCATAATTCCGAAACTAATAACAACTCATCTCTATGCTCCTGCGGGTCGCGCCCAATGCGAGAAGCAAAGAATGCTCTTGATACCATTTCGTCCAACTGTGGGGCATTGACCAAGCTTCAGGCATCCGAAATTGGGCCTAGATTTCTGAGGAGGAGACCTCAGACCGATTGATACATCACCTTCTCAATGTGCTCTGACACACGAGCGGGGAAATACCGGGGGCATTGAAATCCATCCGAACATAGGGAGATGGAAAGAAAAGGTGAATCACCCTACCCAAATTCGGAACACAATGGGGCGTGACGATGGAGGATAACTGTTAAACATGATGGAAACGCAGCATCCATATCGTGTTGGCCTAGAGTGGGGAAAATAAATGAAGGCTGACCGCTGACCATGTTCGCAACACGGGGCCTAACTCAAATATTTCTAGTCAGTTTCTTGGAACGTTGGCCCAAGACAGCAGGCGGACTATAGGTCTATCATCCATGTATCTACAATAGGCGGACCAAAGGTCTTCCATCCATATTGTGGTAGTAGGCGGACCAAAGTCTATCACCCATACTGTTAGGTGGTCCCTTCAAACATGACCCGTCCTCCGGAACATTGGCCCAGGACAGTAGGCAGACCGTAGGTCTGTCATCCATACTGTTAGGGGGTCCCGTCAAACATGACCAGTCCTCCGGAACGTTGGCCCAGGACAGTAGACGGACCGTAGGTCGGTTATCCATACTGTTAGGGGGTCCCATCAGAGCTGAAAGAGAATGAGGATCCGAATAAAGGGGCACACAAATCTTGGAAGGTGGAGTGGTAGTTTGTTCGAACAGAGTCCAACACTCCCAAAATTGCGCCACCGTGGTGGAGGCGCATCAGGCAGATGTACCAAACTAGTCATGGGTCGTCCTAATTTTCCAATAGGACCTCTCTGGCGAGAGAACTACTGCTTCCCATTACCACTATGGGGCATCCCGAACTTATTCGGGGTGGATGTCACGATTACACCACTTCCCGCGAAGTCAGGCCGAGGGGCCGACAATAAGGAGGGACTGGGTTTGGTAATCCCTGGGGCTGGACCCAAGAAAAAATGTCCGGGCATTCCTACGTATCTCATTAGGATGAGAATCAAGCCACTTGTAGTTCTAGAGAGGCAGTTTAACGTCATGCTGGACAAAATACAGTTTAACGTCATGTGGGATGGGGAATACATCTCATCTGGGGATAGGCACGACACGACGGGTAACACGACGTCAATGGGGACATGATCCCGCACCACGCCGTACAATACCACAAGAGAGACCGAGCCGCGAAAAGTCAAGTAAAGGATCCTAGTTTTAGGTCTTAGAACTCGAACCAAAGCAGAAGGGGAATGGGAGACACACGGTGAAGTGGCTGCAAGACCCAACGTGAGTGTGGGGAAAAGCCCTGCTTACTATGTGCTCCTGGGGACGATTTTAGGCTGAGAGACCGAACACGCAAAATTAGGCTGGGCCTACGGGGAAGTTCCCAGGCACTCCTATGTATCTCATAAGGATTAGAATCAAGCCATACGTAGTTCTTGAAAGGTAGCATGGCACTATATGGCGCATGCGCAAAGGATGACGGAGTTGTGCGGGTCTAGCCCTCGCACTAAAAGAAGCGGCATTTGATATGTCTTGTTTGTTCTTGAAGGTAAATGGTTTTTCTTTTGTGGGGCAACTGGCCTAGGGTAGAAATTCCTGGCGTCTCTACAATAATCAAGCCATAGCAGGCATTGACAAGCGGCATGGTAATCGACCAATACCTGGCGTGATGTCCCCCATGAAGAGGTCATCACAATGCGGTGCCATTTCTCGTCGTGTGGCCAGGACGATATCATCACAGTTTATGGTCGTATGGTTTGGACCAGCAGCACAGTTTAAGGTTGTGTGGTTTGGACCACCAACACAGTTTAAGGTCATATGGTTTGGACCAACATCACAGTTTAAGGTCGTATGGTTTGGACCAACAACACAGTTTAAGGTCTTAAGGTTTGGACCAACAACACTGTTTAAGGTCGTATGGTTTGGACCGACAACACAGTTTAAGGTCGTATGGTTTGGACCAACATCACAGTTTAAGGTCCCATGGTTTGGACCAACAACACAGTTTAAGGTCATATGGTTTTGACCAACAGAACAGTTTAAGGTCATATGGTTTGGACCAACAGCACAGTTTAAGGTCGTAAGGTTTGGACCAACAACACAGTTTAAGGTCATAATTTTTGGACCAAGAACACAGTTTAAGGTCGTAATTTTTGGACCAACATCACAGTTTAAGGTCTTAAGGTTTGGACCAACAGTATTGTTTAAGGTCTTAAGGTTTGGACCAACAACACAGTTTAAGGTCATATGTTTTGGACCAACAACACAGTTTAAGGTCATATGGTTTGGACCAACAACACAGTTTGAGGTCATAACATTTGGACCAACAACAGGAACACGCATGATGCAATAAATCATACCTGATATGGGTGAGGACGTAATCTCATACCATCACTGCGTGCGGTTCTGAGAGAGGATCCTTGGGCCAAAGGGGCCTATGAGGGTTCAACCATTAGGGGGGAAGGAGATGCTATCTCCCAGCTATGCCGGGCCTGAAACTCAATGTCTGGGCGACTCCTCGTTCCCCATGGGGATGAGGGTCAAGCTGCACGCAACCTGTAGAGAAGAGACCTGAGCACATACTCTAGCGCTCAGATCACAGGAGCCCCAAGGGACACCGTTACGCAGCTCGGTTTGTCTGATGTGTGGGGGTGTACTGAGGGTTAGTACAAGGAGTGTCGAGATTCCACCTTGACACGGTGGGGGTGGAACACAATGTGAATCATGTAACCAATATTCAAGGCCTAAGGAAGCCGGCGTGACGACTGAGGATTACTGCTGACCATGTTCGCAACACAGCATCCTGTCACGTTATCCTAGAAGTCGGGTCAAACAAATGAGAATCAACCGCTGACCATATTCGTAACATGGGATTTGTATCAATTTTTCTCCCAAAACCCTCGAGGGCATTGGCCCGTGATGGTAGGAGAGCCCTTAAGAGTTGTATCCAGGCCGTTCTTGGGGGTCTCTCCGGGTGTGAAGGATGGTGGGGCCAGAATGAAGGGGAACACGAAGCTTGAGAAGTGGATGAAAACTTTTCTAAGTCGAATCTGACACACCAGGTCCTAGACCATAGTACTCTGAACACATTAGCAGACCACTGGTCCCAAAGGAGAGCCAGGCACGATGCATTAGCGGACCTCGAGCTGGACCCAAAGACGGAAGATCTGGGCGGTCCTGGGGCTGGACCCGAGACGAAATGTCTGGGCGTTCCTACGTATCTCATTAGGATGAGAATCAAGCCATACATAGTTCTAGAGAGGCAGTTTAACGTCATGCTTGACGAAATACGGATCTTAGTTTTAGGTCTTAGAATTCGAACCAAGGAGCCCTGATGTAGGGAAGGGTGTAGTTTAAGGTCATGCTGGACCGGGTGCAGTTTAAGGTCATGCGGGACCACACAGTTTAAGGTCATGCAAGACCATATAGTTTAAGGTCATGCTGGACCCGGAAAAGGTTTAGGTAAAGTACTGTTTGAGGAACCTAGCGTTGGTGGGAGGAGTTATGCGCTCACCATCCATAATCACCAGGGAATACGCGCCCTTGGGGTAGACCTTATGGACAATAAAAGGCCCCTCCCATTTAGGCTCTAACTTGGGTGGTTTCCTGACGCGAATCATTGGCGCTCTGAGAGCCAGCACCAGGTCACCTTGCAGGAAGGAGCGGAGGCGAACCTTCTTATTGAAAGATCGAGCCGTCCTGCTCTGGATCTCGATGGGCAGCGCGAAGCCTACTTTCATCCAGCGCTTCCAATTCGGCTAGACAGATTTTGGAAATTCTATCTGGCACCTTCTAGTCATAGACCTCCATACATAATGAGGGAAACTGGATCTCGATGGGCAGGATGGCCTCATCTCTGTACACCAGGGAATACGGATTCACCTGGGTGGAGTTACGAGTCGTTGTCCTATAAGCCCAGAGGGCGTTGGGGAGCTTGTCCGGTCAACATTTCTAGTTTTGACCAATCATCTTTTGCAGAATGTTAGAGAGGGTTTTTTTAAACGCCTCAATCTGTCCATTCGCCTATGCATGATAGCGGGTGGTGTGGTAAGAGCGAATGTTGTACTTGGCGTACAACTTCTTCAGCTCGGCTGCTCAGAAATTGGTTCCGTTATCCGTGAGGATAGCGTGAGGTACTCCAAACTGATAGATGATATTGGAGCTCATGAATTCAGCAATAGAACAGGCCTTGACTTCCCTGAGCGGGATTGCCTCTGCCCACTTCAAGAATAAATCTGTAGCGGTTAAGATGAACCGACACTGGCGGGCTGTCGTTGGTGGGTAAGGCCCCACGACATCCAACCCCCAGACTGCAAAGGGCCCAGAATACTTGGTAGTATGGAGAGGCTCCGGTGGCCGATGTACAAAGGTATCATGAACTTCGCACGCATGACACCACTTAGCATACTTGATGCAGTCATAGATCATGGAGGGCCAGAAGTATCCCAACCTCCGAATATGATGGGACAACTTCGTCCCGGCCTGGTGGGCGCCACAGGAACCAGCGTGCACTTCTTACATGACCTGTGGGATCTCGACTCCTTGAAGGCAATGGAGGAGAACACCATAAAATCTGCGCCTGTAAAGGAGCTGCTCAAGGTCGGGACCACTCTGAAGGGTGAACTACGGCGCGCGGCGTCAGTTTCGTTCTTGCTCGGTTCGGTCCGGCGGAAGATTTCTGTGCTGGAGATATTCAACCAAGGGCATCCTCCAGTTAGAAACTATTCCGATTACCATGCCTGAATCCCCCGGGGACCCTGATGTAGGGGCACCAGTGGTGAGATGGTTCACTCATTGGCCACGATCACCCTCCGGAATAACAGGAGCAATGACTCTCCGGTGTGCCAAGTGGACGATTAGGTCATCCTGTTCAGGCTCTGCAAGTGATGCGGCTAGGCCGGCCAAAGCATCTGCTCGACTGTTCCGCGACCGGGGAATGCGAACGACCTCTAGCTGGGAGGGGAAATTAGCTATTAAACAGGGGGTGCACTCCAAAAATGGCACGATTTCCAGAATTCTGATAGTATAGTTACCATTGAGCTATTTGATGACTAGCTCGGAGTCCCCCTTTACATACAGATGGGATACGTCAATCTCGAGATCCAACTCGAGGCCATTAACGAGGGAATGATACTCTGCCTCATTTTTGGTGCAACCTTCTGACAACAAAAACGAATACGGTAGAACGTCTTGCTCCGGGGTGATGAAGACGATACCCAGGCCCACTCTGTTAAGCCTAGGATCGTTGAGCCTTCTACCGGTGGGGCTCCGGGAGGCACTGTCAAAGTGCATCTGCCAGCATGGGATGGTGTGATCAACTGAGAGGATTTCTCATCAAGAAATCCTAGATCCAGTGGCTGGTCCGCGGAGGTTGGGCGGGTAGCTAAGAATTCTGCCAACATCTGTCCTTTGATGGCCTTCTGAGATATGAACCTGATGTCGAACTGCTGGAGGATCACCGCCTAGCGTGCCAATCGGCTGGTCAACATACGTCGGTTCAGGATGTATTTCAATGGGTCTACCCGAGAGACCAGCTGTACCTCGTGGTGCTGCAAGTAGTACCGCAATTTCTGCATGGAAAATACGAGCGCCAGACAGCTCTTCTCAATGGGGGAATATTTAATTTCTGCATCGAGGAGCATGAGGCTGAGGTAGTAGAGTCTATTCTCTGTTCCCTCATTGTTCTTCTAGGCGAGAAGTGCGCTGAGGGATCTCTCCAGGGCGGTCACGTAAAGGACCGGAGGCTTTCCAGAAATGGGTGGAATCAAGACCGTATGTTGAAGCAGATACTTCTTGATTTCCTCAAAAGCGATCTGACACTCTTTGTCTCATTTGTAGGCGGTTCCCTTCTTCATGAGCCGCGAAAAGGGCTTACACTTGCTGGCCAGATTCGCAATGAATCAGAGTATATAGTCTAATAGGCCATGAAGACCTCTCAGCTCTCGAATATTACTCGGGGGAGGCATATTATTGATGGGCTTGAACTTGTCTAGGTCGATCTCGATGACTCGATACCTAACAATGAATCCAAGAAAATTTCCGGAGGTGACCCCGAAGGCACACTTCAACGGGTTCATCTTCAAGTGGCGAGAACGGAGGAAGCCGAACACTTTCTTAAGGTCTTTGAGATGGTCCTAGTGGTGACAGGACTTAACCACCAGATCATCCACGTAACACTCAACCAGCGTCCCAAGAATCATCTTGAATATGTGGTCCATGGCCCGTTGATAGGTGGCACCTGCATTATTTAGGCCGAAGGGCATAACCTGGTAGTAGAAAGTACCCTGGGGGGCCCTGAAGGCAGTGAGCTCTTCATCCTCGGGGGCCATCCGAATCTGGTTGCACTCGGAGTACCCATCCATGAATGAAAGGACTTGGAACCCAGCCGTGGCATTGATCAACAACTCTGTCATGGGAAGGGGAAAATCATCCTTTGGACAGTGGTGATTGAGATCGCGGAAGTCGATACAGACCCTAATCTGCCCGTTCTTCTTCCTGACTGGAACAATGTTGGCTAGCCACCTGGGGCACTAGACTTCTTTGACGAAGTTGGCCATGATGAGCTTATCAACTTCAGCCTCAACCATGGCACCGTGAGAGGGGTGAATCTTTCTGGGAGGCTGCTTGAACCCACGATGGTTTGCTGGAAGGCCAAGGCGGTGGACGTCTACCTAGGGATATAGTCCTGGCATCTCGTCATAACTCCAGGAGAACACATCACGGTGCTGTTTGAGGAAGTCTACGTATCATTTCCATTCATCGGGGGGCATAACGGCGCTGACCAATGTGGGTCTCGGGTCCGCCTCACTACCGAGGTTCATCTCCACTAACTCGTCGACCGTGGTGGGGACGCCCTCCTCAAAGGCAGGAGGAGCATCTTCCATGTCCTCCTATCCACTTGTGGAAGGGTCATCCATGGGGGGAGCCATTTCAGGGCTGCCAGACCCTGACGGGAAGCTAGTGCCGGCTTGGGTGGCAGAGTTTGCCATGCCAGGGTACCCATGCACTGCGGAGACCATGGAGACAACGGTGGTTGATCCAATCCCATCTGGCCTTTGGCCCATGGGGCCATGCTTTATGACATCAAAGCTGTGGTTGCACGTTGGCTTGAGCCGATCAATTCCGGCCCAGCAAAACAGACACGTATGACGTACTTCCATTTCCATGAGCCCAACATCCCGATATCGTACAGGGGTAGGAGGCTTGGGGATCACCTGAGCTTGGCTGGTGTAAGAGTACGAGGGGATTTCCCGTCGTCGCTTAGACCCGGAAATATACCTTCCTCTAGTACCCGAAACGACAAAGCACTGCCCCATGTCGGGGGTCGTGGCCTCCAACCAATGGATTTGGAAGACATATGCGTCGTCAAAGCCTACCGAGGGACCACTCGCGACAGTAGCGGGCTCGACCTCACCAGCCTGGATCTGCTTATCCTTGCTCTTGTAGTAGCCAACGTCCGGATAACGGGTTTCACAAGAGGCAAAAGGATACGCATCTCCTTGGAGAACGCCCACTCGACCCTTAAGGGAGTATTTGAGGAACTGGTGATACGAGGAGGGGACAGCTGTGTGAAGGTGTAGCCACGACCTTCCCATCAATGCATTGTAGGCAATGTCCTGAGAGACAACCATGAATTCGGTATTGGAAATCAGGCCACCGAACTGGGTCTTCAGGCGAATCTTGCCAAGTGGAGTTTGCTCAGTCCTGTCATACCCCTGGATCCTAAGGTCAGAGGGAGTCAAATCATCCTCAGACAACCCCAGTTTCCGCAGCGTCCGAGTTGGGATGAGGTTAATCTCGGAACCCGTGTCAACAAGACAGCGACAAACTTCCACGCCATTGAACTGGCCGGTGACGTACAGTGGGCGAATGTGCCCCTGTATGGGAGGGTCTTCATCTTCACCGGAAAATGAGATAACCTCCTGACATTCGGCGTCCTCAATCGCCTCGGTGTGTAAGGCTTCTGCGGCCGCCACCTCCATCTCGAACTGGAGGGGGATCTTTAGAGCCTCAGCGAGCGCCTCGCGCATTTCCGACGACAGGAAAAGGGACTCAAGGATAGAAAGACTTGCCAGAGTGCTGGCCACGTGCTTCAGAACATCATACTTTTGAGCCAAATGCGAGCTTATGCGTACGGGAGGCCGCTCTGTGATTGGAGGCATGACGGGCCCTGCCGGTGGGACCGGTGATTGATTGGTACTAGGCACGTCTCAGTGTTCACTAGTCGAAGCCCAGGAGGTGGCTGCCGCATTAGGACCGGAAGGCTGTAGTCAGCCGGTGGCAGGGCAGGGATGGCTGTGACACGGACGAGGTGGTCCCACCTGATCCAGCAACACAAACGATGGTGGAGGCGGACCTGTCGACACCGGGTGAGGGGACCGCGTGCGCTAATCTCTGTATCGGGCCTACTTCCTGGTCTCAATAGCGTGCACGGCCTGGCTGGAGGTGATGACTGCCGTGCCCCAGCGATTCAGGTAGCCACGGCTCCGCCGACGTTGGTGACGACTGGGGACATTGGGGAAGTCCACCTGGCGTTCCTCAGCACCGGGAGCCAAAAAGGGATTTACCAACTCTACGGTGTTAACCGAAGCATACCCTGGACTTTCACTCGAGGAGTCATCTGCTATCGAACAGAGTCTCGGAGGGATCCCCATCTCTGGAAGCATAAAATCACCAAGCGTGCGGGAAGATGACGGTACTGGCAGAGCGTGTTCTTTCTCCCTGCACCACCACTTAATCTTCTAGGAAGAGGTAGGCTGGGGCGACAATGCCAAAGCGGCACTCATATATTCTGAGGGCTCTGGCTGACCTAGGCGGGCACGGATGATTCCATGGGCACGGGAAACCATCCTGCGGGCCATCCAATCATTATACTTCAGGGTCACACGGTCGGAAACCTGCTGCCACTCATCCTCGTTACTACTGCCGCCATCTGATCTCACGAAGACACCTGCCACCTGTGATGGGGCTGGACCCAACATGACTATGTTGTTGTCAATCTGGTCTTGGAGCCAGTCCTTGAACACAAAAAATTGCTAGATAGTGTGCCCCAGGATCCGTTGATAAGGGCAGTATTTAGGGTGATCAGTGAGATGCACCTCTTCTGGCTTCCGGCACTTAGGCAGCCGCACGATCCTCTGCTCTAAGGCGCTACAGAAATAACCGCGGACCTGGGCCTCGTCAAACGAGTAAGTCAGATTCCTTCTACCTGGAAAGGGGGCTCTTAGAGGCTGACCATGACCAGGGGTCAGAGGAGCATGCCGAGGAGGCGGAGCCTGATTATCTCGCCTAGGTGGTGGCGGTGTGTCACGCGGAGGCGCGTGCCTATTTTGAGGTGGTCGCTGCCGGGCCGGAGGCTGTGCCCGTGGGGGTGGACCCCTATGGGCCTACTGAGCTGGCCTTACTGGTAGCAACTCCAGTTGTCTGGGAGCCTCTATCTGGGCTACAGCAGTGGGTTCAGCTCTGTCGGCTCTCCTCGTAGGGATTACAGGAGGCGGCGGGCGTGCCTGACTGGCCTGTTGCAGGGCTTCTTCGAGGCGTTGAGCCTTGTCTGAGAAATCCTTGAACCCTACAGGGTAATTCTGAGTGATCATAGAAGGAACCAAATTTTCCTTGACATTCCCTACACACATTGTCAGTAATTTCTCCTGAGTTAGGGGCATGTCAAGGGAGTACGTGAGCCCCTTCCACCGGGCGACGAAGTCCGCGACCCACTCATCGGGCCTCTGTTTGCACCTGAAAAGGTCTGCAATGTTTGTATTCCGGGTTGTGGAACTGAACTGGTAGAGGAATTGTGGGAGAAGGTCGTCCCAGCTAGCCACAGACCCAACAGGGAGCTGGCTATACCAGACGAAGGCTGGTCCGTCCAGCGTCTGAATGAAGCAACGGAGCTTGGCAGCTTCCTACTACGCCGGAGTCCCCACCATAGGTCGGCACCTCAATTTGAAGTGGGCCAGGTGTTGTGGCGGATCTCCTGTCCCGTTAAAGGGGTTGAAAGTGGGGTTCCCAAATCCTGGCGGGGCCAGCATATCATCCACCCATGATGGGTATGGCTTGCAGTCCGGTGGGATTGCCACCTGCCGAGTTTCCAGGGCCTCCAAGCGGGCGATGAGCACTTCCATCAGATCATCCGGACACGGATTCCTATCCTGATGGGGATCTCTAACCACAAGCGCATTGCTGGGCTCTCCAATATGGTAGTCAAGCTCAGCAGCTTGCGGGGCGGCTGGCAGAGCGACTCTCGGTGCAGCGGGAGGAAACTGAGCATGGTCCCCCAGGTGATTCCGCCGCTAGGGAGGGTTTGGCGAGACGTATCGCGCCCGCTTTACATGGGCACCGGCCTCTCCCCTGTCGGCGAACACGACATGGTTGCGGTTTCCTGGGGGAATCTCGGCAAGGGGTAGGTGCTCCTGCCCTTACTGTCCTGACCTGGGATTACCGTAGTCAGGCCGCCGCTCTGCAATAAGTTCGGCCAAGAGCTCATCAACCATCCACTTTTTCTCAGCAAGCTGCTGGCGTAGCGTGGCCTTCTTGGAGTCTTCATCTGCCTTCTGCACCGAGGCAGATGGGTCAGCGAGCTTGACAGCCCCGACATTCTCTTTACCCTTGCTGATGTTTCGGCTCAGTGTCAGTGCCTCAGTTGGTGTGGGGAGACCTAGGAGGCTCCTCTGGTGGTGATTAATCCTCCCAGATGGGTCCAGTGGAGGCTTCTCCTCAGTGGGTGAGTCCCCATCGAAGATCTCCACACCGTTTCCCTCTTCTGAAAGATCATCCATGTTGATCGCCACTGCTTTTGGCGACATTCCCTCAGGGCCGCCCGGTGAATTAGGCTGTCGGCGGATCACACAGAAAAGAAGGGCAGTGCACTGCCCCCATCCGCGGATGTGTGCGTGGGGGGTGGCTTCCTCGATAACCTCGCGGAGTACTTGAAAACTCTGAACGCATTGTTGTTGGAGGGCCCTGTGGCGGCCAAGCGACTCGGGGTGCCGGACCTCAGGGAGCGCTGCCAAGTCGACCCGACGACACTGCCCACCGATATCCTCAAGATGTGCTTGAATCCCAAGATAAGGCGCTAGCTGATCGAAAAGACGAGAGTAAGTCAACCGAAGAGTCTGGCGGAAACATTCAAACTCTCCTGGGGTGAGCGCCTCTGGCATATCAAAATATGATCATGCGGTCGGCCAAAACATCTCGGGGAAGTGGCCCGCTATGAGGACTGTCCAGAAGCTCCATGACTCTGGTTCAGGGTCCAAACCTTGCTGCCCCTGATCGTCAACTAAGACTGGCCGGGGAGCTGGAAACGGCGCTGAGCCAGGTCACCAGGCCGATGTGCTGGCCGACAGGGAATACGGCGAACGTGGCGATTGGCCGCCGATCCCTGAGTCGTCCTCCAAGGGCTTCAGTGCCCTGGCTGCCACGTCGCGATAGGATGGGCAAGAGAATGGGCCTCCTGTCACAGCGTCATTGTTTGTCGAGGGTGTGTCGCCTTGCAACTCCTCCGTCATTCCCCAGAAAAGTTCCCCACACTCCCTCACCGAGGTGGAAGGCGCTTCCGGGGAGGCCAACGATAACTGCGGGTTTGACCCCTGGGGGTACGCCCAGTCCTCATCCTCCTATATATACCTTCAGAGGGAGGAGGGAATCATACGGATCTCGCATTAGGGGAGTACAAGACTGACGCGCCACGTCCCCATCCCTGCCCTCGACTCAGAGGGTCAGGGGGAAGGTTTCGCCGTCGAGTCGTACTCCGCCTCAGAGTCCGAGAAACGGACCGGTCTAATTTTCGTCCGGACTCCCCTGACATTCCTCCTACGGCGATGATGCCCCGCCTTCCTTCCCTTAGGTGGCTCCTCAGGGTGAGGATGGTTTCCGTCAAGGAGTCCACTGTCCGCAATAGTGCTGGGGCAGAGGGGACTGAAGGCCGTGGTGTGGGAAGCACCGAGATAGATGTCGAAAGGGACATGGGGAGGACCTCAATGTGGGTGAGCGACTGGATACGCAATGACTCCATACTCGTGGCCAGCGGTAGGGGGAGTGACCTCATACCCAGTGTAGTGAGCGCTGGAAGGAGTCATACCCGGAGCGTAGCTATCACGAAGAAGCCTTCAGCTTTCCAGACCAGTGGCACGAAATGAACCTTCATGATGGGTGGCACTACCACGGATTGGTCCGTGGTGGCCATTGCCTGTGCCTGCGACCGGGAGAGTCGACCCAACCTGCCTGTAGGGTGGTCGGGCCTCGACCCCAGTTGGGCATGTGACTGCCCCTGCTCAACATGTGCGGGGATCTGGTAGCAGGCGTTAGCAGTGGCTCTGGCCACAGTGGTTGCTGACGTTGGTGCCCCAGGATGGGCACTCTCTTCCGCTCACACCCCACGTTTGCGTCGGGTCATATGGTTTGGAGCCAGTGGTGCGGGCACAACGATTGCCTGGTTCTCAGCCCGGGGAGCTGGGCGATGACATCGATGCAGCCTGGCGGGGGTTCTTGCTGTTAACCCCTGGGACGGGTCTCCAATCGGGCGGACCCGGACATCCCCCACCTCATTGGCGTAGGGGACGAATGTGTCAAGGCGCTCCGGGGATAGGCTCCAGAAGTGGTTGAACGTCAGATTGGGGAGTGGCGGCTCCCTGCGCGACCCTAAGGGGCGGTGAAAATAGTGGGGCGCAACCGCCTCTAGATCCAAATGGGCCAGACCCCTGGTGGGGATGATCCCTTCCTCGTCGTACCTACAAACCAAGTCCTAGATCACCCTTCACTGGATGATTTCAGACAGGGAGAGGGGGCGTGAGTGCCCGACAGTCGTGGAAAACGGAGCCGGAGTGACTGTGGAAAAGGTGGGACCGTGCGGTGTAGCCGCGTCGGTGCTGCCCCTACCCCTACACCGGTGGGCAGGTGGTGATCGAGCTCCGGATGCTGTGATCTGATTCCTGGAAGCAAGGAGATGAACCCATTAGTACTAACAGGAAAAGAAATCGACAGCCAATAGCCCAGCGTCGTTCCATATTCTGTGGTCGGCGGGAGGGATCCACGCCGACGATGTCGTGGAACAGAGTGCACGACATCCGGAATACCTCAACCCCTGACGGGTTTCACGTCCCGGTGATAGGTACCCGGACCTGGTGACATGCTGATCTTTCGACATCCCGAACGCTACATGTCCACATATTAAGGATAAGAGCTTCACGTCGGGTTCACCATATTCTATTTTCGACACTTTTACGCCGGGGTGCGCATGCGTGTCCGTCACGCATGGGGGGATGCGCGGCTCGCAGCCCCGCATTCCCGCTTTCCAAAGACAGGCGGCATCCGTTCCTTATTAAGGGACGTCTGCTCCTTGATCGAAAACGAGATGAGGGGATGTTGGTTCTTCCTTCCATGGATTCCTCCTCGGAGCTCGTCACCTAATCTGGGTTTCCCTCATAGATCTAAGACGGGTTCGTGAAGCTCATTCCCGGCGCGATATCCGCATGGACGCCATTTAATTACACGGCTTCCGTTGAGATGCTCCAAGTGGTCTTGTCGAGGAAGCAACCTTCAGTGAGGAGAACAGTCATATTGGGGTGTCGGTGGCATGTCTTGACACTGGGGATCAACATGTCTATCTTTTGTCCCTTATCACAGGGCTTCTCGAGGGTGCGAAAGCCCGAGGCATCCCACATCGAATGCGGGGAATGTGTACCATCTGAGATTTTCCTAAGATTCCCATGTTTAACACGGGTTATGATGCAAGTTTAACGTCTTGTGGAGATGGATCAGACTGATTGAAACACTGAGAGTGGATCATATTGAAGGACCCCCTATGGGGAACACCGATGTTGGGGCCCGCACGTGGGCGGCTTCCCGGATGCTATGGAGTGGGGTGGCGTGGCATGATCTCACCGGGATGTGGTGGACCAGGTAAGGATCAGGATGGATGATGGAGTGACGGGCTTGAACCTCGTGGAGGCTTCCTACGTATCCCCATGGCAGGGAATCAAAGTCCGCGTAGTTCGGTGATACGGTGGGACACCTTAAAAGGCGACACGTGAGAATGGACACATGGATTGGAGCCTGGAGGAAGTAAGATCTCCGGGCTAGGGCATGAGCTTCCCAAGGCACGTGGTCTTGAGGGGGAAGTCAAGATGAGATGTGGATGTGAGGCATGGGACTTATGCTCTGAGATGGCCCAAGAGGGGGAATACAGTTTAACGTCATGCAGGAAGAGATACAGTTTACGACATGCGAGACAAGGGCATACAGTTTAACGTCATGCGGGACGAGGAATTTGGGGCTTACGCTCTAAGGCGGCCCAAAGTGGGTATGGGGATTACCCTCTGAGGCGGCCCATGAGGGGGAATACAGTTTAACGTCATGCGGGACGAGATAGAGTTTAACGTCATGCGAGATAAGGGCATACAGTTTAACGTCATGCAGGACGAGGAATTTGGGGCTTACGCTCTGAGGCGGCCCAAAGTGGGTATGGGGATTATGCTCTGAGGCGGCCCATGATGGTCGGGGAACCGACGTGGAGAGGTCGGAATGACAGGGCGGTGGGCTTGAACCTCGTGGAGGCTTCCTACGTACCATGCGTTAGCATGGATCAAAGTCCACGTAGTTCACTGGGATGGGGCTTACGCTCTGAGGCAGACCATAGGAGGATGTCATGGATGATGTGCGCTCTAAGCCCACGTGAGTCATGCTTGGTGTGAGAAAAAGTGGTAGCAGGGACCAGACGCTCACGTCGCGAAGGGTGCATTTGTGAGAAGTGGAATGGGGCTTACACGTTGAGAGGCCCAAAGAGGAAACAAGGGCTTACACGTGGTTTGTGGCCCTGGGTGTCGGGGCTTACTCCAGGGTGGAGGCCCATGGTGCAACAAATCATAGTGGGAAAGGGACTCCACTGGCCTCGGCAGGGGGGAAGTACGGAGATGCATGGGTGCAACCTTCCGTAAGAGAGGCTAGGGGCTTACGCTCTAAGGCAGCCCTTCCCCCGTGGTCAAACCCCACTCTGAAAAGGAGGATCTCATTTCTTGAGAGGAAGACTCCATTACCGTGGAGACGAGAGGCGTAAAAAATGTCCGAGATGGGGGGACCCTGCGTGCGAATCATGGGGTCGGACCACAGTTTAACGTCATGTGTTAAGGATGAGGTGCTTAGCAGTTTAACATCCTGCAGCTTGGACGAGGTGGGTTCGCTCTACACCCCTAGGGCCTATATGCCTAATGCCCTATACCCCTTGTGGGAGGGAAGGCATCAGCAAGGCCGTGGTGAAGGGGGGCCACAGGGCGAACCATTGGGGGGTCCACGTTAGCGTGGATATGTGAAGAAGCAATAGTCGTTAGCGTGCCTATTCGGAGAAGCACAAGGAAAAGCAACGCAATGGGAAACACCTCCCAAGGGACCTTGAGGTTACTTCGTACGAGCCTGGAAGGCCGTACGGGAAAACAAGGCATGGTGTGCATGCACGGTAGGGAAGACAACACGCGACGACGCGGAAAGGAAGCCAAGGGGCATCAAGGTAAAGGGGCCCTGGGTGTTGCATGCAAAAGGAAGGTTCGCGCACAAAACACCGGGATGACACGCAATAGAGCCAGAGAATTGCGTGCGGAAAGGGGACTGCGTGCACGGTACTGCGCTCATGGAAGGGGATTGCGCGCATGGGACACGGATTGTGCGCAAGGAAGGAACTCGGAGGAGGGGGAGAATTTACATGAGCCAGTGGAGTTGCGTGTAAAGGCGAACCCCGGGGAAAGGTTACGCGAAAAGGGGGATTACCTGGAAGTCATATTGCACGCAGGGGGAGTCGAATTGCGAGCCCGAGAGCCGATCCGAATTCCTCAACCCCCAAACCATCGGGGGTCGCCTTCTATTTATAGGCACCCGCTGGACGGAATCCAGGTGGCACATGAAATTTTCCACACCAGGAACCGGCGGAGCAGAAAGCTTCACCGCGCGAAACTGGGGCACGCAAAATTGCGCGCACCAGCGGCTCGATTACGCGAATCCCGGACATGCTTCACGCACACATCTTTATTTCGCAGAAGTCCTCCTTTATTTCACGCACCACTTAACGGGCCTCCGGACCTGGCCTTTGATTCCGAATATGACTTTGCTTTGCAATTTCGAAACTACCTCTAGGAGTTGCGGACTTTTTTCAGCATCTACAACCTCATTACTGGCCAAGGATTCCACTAGTGGCTCTAGGTAACACTGATATAAGGTAACTCATTACACAATCCATTCCATCCCTAATAGAAATATTCTAATTGGTCTCACTCATCAGGTATTTAAATACTGATGATAGTAATTTTACGCATCTCTTTTTCATGTCTAGATATGAAGAAACACCAAGGAAACAGAGAGTGATCATCTGAGATACACACTTGACCGAACTACAACAAATCAAAAAACATCAGATAAAAATACATATAAAGGGAATAGTGCCCATATCCATGGGTTATACAAAAATATATATGGAATTATTTTTTATGTAGGGGATCATACATCCATGTATGTTGGTCATAATGATTCTTAAAACCACGCATATGGAATAAGATACAGAGGATCACCCATCGAGACTCCTAGAAAGATTTTTTAACTCTATCTAAGATTAATATGTTTGAGGGGGTCACATCCTACTCCTAGGATTTAGTGCCTCAAAATACCCCCAAGAGGATGGACCAAGGGAACATACCCTAGAGAGAGAGGTATATATTGAAACTGTTTGAGGGAAGGCACTAAAGCTCACATAAAAGCTAAACTATAAAGAATGTGGGATCTAACCTGCCCCATTAAGTAGTAGATGTCATTTACCATAGGTTACAAAGTGTGTATCATGGATTCTGTAACATTATTTTTCATTGGATCACATGACATTCATTTCTCATAATACACATTGTGTCCTGATTTGTAAGTGTTGTGTAGTTGTCTGCCTAGCAATAACGGGTTGTCTGGCCTTGCTCGTGTATTATGGCAGGTGCCTATGTAAATAGATTGTTCTTATGTATAGATGATATTTTTTATTATAGTATGATATACATGGTGTGTACATCATATCAGAAAAAATATAGGGGTTGGGTTGGTACTCGGTATATGTTGTATGAACATGATCATGTTCCTTCTAATGTTCAAACAATTTACACCACTATATATTCCATGTAGGGCCACATGACCTCATGAGTGTGTACTCTCTATACATTCTAAGACATCAGCCATGGATTACACTATGTGTAATCTGATACATATAGTTTGTAGGTCCTCATGTCTTCTACGGGTACACAGCTTGTACACATCGAGCTGTCCAACCTAAAATCACACAGTGTGTGGAAAAACTACACAACATGTGTTATTTTAATCCATGACATAAATCCTCATCATTAAACCTTGGTGACTACATGGTGTAGATTTCTGAACTACATTCCATGTAAATTATGAAATTCAAAAAAGTCTTTAATTTTCAATGCATATATCCCACACCACAACAACCACTGATTTTACCATAGAACTTTCTAAAAAATATGTATATAGGTTTATAATACATACCATATCACCTACATCCCGATTTTATCCACTAAAATATGCATGAAATGAATTCTAATTGAAATGTGTTGATTTAATGCCCAAACGACCAGATAATAACTCAATCCAATGCTCGATAAATCATCCATCATCGATATTATTCTCGATCATACTGTTGATCCCATGGAAATTATCGGTTTAATTATAGATCAAGTGCACAATGATCTATTTCTAGGAATCTATTGAATTTATATTCAAATGAAATGGTAATGGAGTTCATATCCAGATCTGGGGGAGGAATCCGGAAAACATAAACATAATGGTAAGGACTTGTCCCTAAAAATGACAAATTCTAGTGTCTATATACTAGAATTAATATTCCTTCATTTAAAAGGATATATATGGTTTTATAGTTTTATTAAATTATGTTATAACTCATACGTAACAAAAACATATATTACAAGTCGACACTTCAAATCAATGTGAATTTTTTTCACATAATAAAATATGTAAAATAAAACATGAAATATTTTCAGGAAAACTCTCCATTAATTTTAACATGATCTCATCATTGTTTATAGAAATCATTAAAATATGGTGATTGTTTTGAAAAAAATGTCCTAAGAGTAAAAAAATATTTATAAGGGATGTAAAAACAAAGAAATCTATTAGTCCTACCAAAAAAATAAAAACCAATGAAATGTTTACATTTACAAAAATGTTATTTTATAAAAAAAAATTATTTTCAATTGAAAATAGAAAACATTTTTTTCTTAATGGAAACCATGAAAAAAATATCAATTAAATATATACCCCTTATTGAAACTTATAAAATGGCATTCACATCCCGTTTTAAACCAATGTCAGAAATAACTATAGCCTAGTAAAATCTATAGAAGAACCCCTTTGGTAACTCCATCCTAATTTACTCGAATGAAAAGGTACAATACCCAATGAATTGGAGAACTATCTGAGCAAAAAGATCATAAAATTTATAATAGGATAAACCATTTCTATTTGTGTACACACAATATATAATATGTATCGGGCTCACCTGTGTGCTATAATGGGGATGAACCATTCATATAGTTTGTATTGGGCTCTCTCATTCCATATATAATGATCAAGTACCATAGAAATAAATTTATTATTGAAAATTTTTATCATAAAACATTTTATAAACTCTTTATTCCACAAATGAAAACCTCATTTGGATATCAAAATATCCTCATTATTTAAAACCCTATATTAGTTCCAAAATTATCAACAAAGGGGAAAAAGAGTTTTTTCTTAGAATAAAATATCATTAAAACAATTATTGAAAAAAATAAACATTTTTTACTTTGAGTTACATAAAATTATTTCATCTTATATAGAAAATAATTTTTAACGATCTCATAGAACCTTTACTGGGGAAAATGTCCTTTTTAGATAAGAATCACATATTAAAACTATTGTATAATTATGAAGGAAATAATTTTTTTTGTAAATAGACATATTAATATTAAATGTCTGAATCAATATAATGATTCGTCAAGATGGTGGGAAAATACTCTCAATTCATATAAGTTTAAGAAAATATTTTTTTACACTTTTGGTGAAATTCAATAAGTACCTCGTTCAAAAAAATACATGAATATTTATTTCACAACATTTCATAAAAACTAAAACATGGTTAAAATAGTCATTATCCTTTTATATTAATATTCTGAAAACCTTAACTATAACATTTTTAGAAAATGGAGATATGGAATAAAAATATATGTCTAAGGGAAACTTTAAATGATGATATTTAAAAGAAAGTCCCTTTCCTTGAGTCTGACTCATCATGTGCATATTTTTTCTTCAAGAATAATAAAATTATGTTGTGTTTCTACTTGTTTATAGATGGTTTTTATGTTAATTATTCCTTTAATCCATCTAATGACATGTTATATACAATTACTTAATCAATAAAGTTAACATCATTCATTTTTTATGATATTAAGCTCATATGTCATAAATGAAATAATTAGGTTGACTATAGACTAGGTGTTCAAAACTCCACCATATATAAAATAAAAAAAAATAATTATAATTTTTATACATTAATTGTACTTTTAATTCCAACCATGAGATATGGTAATTAAAAATAAAATATGTTATAATTATGGAGATGTTAAGTCGTATGTACACATAAGTAACATTTCCATAATAATTATTAAAAAAAGGATAGATTTTTTTTAAATTTATAGAGTGATAATATTAACATAAATATCATATTAATTCTGTTTATATAATTATATATATATATATATATCATCCAAGTGATTTGATGATGAATAACTAATCACATCACTTTGTGGAGGTGGTTGTCCACACGAATAGACGAATGTTGTTTCTTTTATCTAGTTTATGGAAAGGTAAGAAAATATGATCTATATTATTGTTTCACACAGATAAATATTCCATTAATATAAAATATATTTATTAAATTCATCATTATATCCAATCTTGATATTCAATAATGGAAAGGAATTACATCATTCTATGAGGCGGTAGTCTTCCATATACATTAATAATGAATTAATTTCTCATTTGTTAGATGATAGAGATTGATATTGTTAATTCAATTAACAAAATAAAATATAAGTATAGTTAGTATACTTATTATATTATTTTATATTTTTTGAATAATATTTTTAGAATTTGAATAATAAATAAAACTCATACATGTAAATAAAAATTATACCTTTTTATTGAAAAAAATCTTGTTTTCTTAACACCATAGAACCTCTATGATTTGTATTATTCCCAACATAAAGACTCTATTAATTAATATACATTAATATTCAATTTACAATGGATCCAAAATAATTTATTTTAAAAAAAGGATGGGTATGGCTAGAAATAATCTCATCCTATAAATATTAGAGATTTTTTTAATATATATTTACCCTTATCCTTTGGTTGTAACCCATCGTTAACCCTTTTCACACTTACCGTGACAATAAACATTTTTATGCTTCAAGGGTCAAGAAAATTACTATAAATGGAAAAAACAGTCTGAAAATAGACCATGGATTATATTATAGACTTATTCTAATAAATATTTTTAATATAATTTTTTTCATAACTTTTTATAATTTAATAAAATATAATTTATTATAAAACATCATTAATGTTAATTTTAAAACTATTTTTACTTTGATTTTAATAACATCAGGAAAACTAGTGATAATAAAAATATAACAATTTATTATATCCCTAATTTTTAATGGAAGCATATAAATTTTTTTATCTCATTATCTATCCCAAATTATATTAATCTTAATACTATTAATTTTATTTATTTTATTTTTCAATTAATTGAATAATTACTGTGTCCGCGCTGTGCAATTATTTAAGGTATTCATATCTTCAATAAAATTTAAAAATAAATTAAAATGAATAATATATTTTTTTAAATTTACAAACAATACTTATATCTATACAAATATCCTTTTCCATGTTAAAATTATTATGTTTATTAAAAAACATAGTGTGAAATTTTAGCATTTCTTTAAATAAATTATTATTTAGTTCATAATCACATCCAAATAGAAAAAGGACATAAATTAGACCATTATATTATTATGGATGAGATATAATCATAAAATATAATTTATTAACATTTTAGTAGAATTTTATTGTCTTTATCATATCAGTTTTAACTATAAATTAACTAATTTAATTATAAACATTGTAACAAAATCAAAACATTTATTGTACATATAGACTAAAAATAAAAGAGACTTGTTTTTTAAACTTATAACCACTAATTATAAATAATTAATATATTTTATAAAATTAAAAACATATGTGTTGATGAATTTAAATGAAAATTTAATAGGGAGAATGTGATGAAAAATAGTTTTTTTTTAATACTCGTTTAAGTATTAATGTATTTATACCAAATTAAAGTTTAAGATTCATTTAAAAGGTAATAATTAGTTTCAAATAAATAAAAATTATCTAATTAAATTTTATAACTAATATATAATACAATTTTTGATTACAAATAATTTAAAATGAAATACAGTTTTCAATTAAAAAGCAGTATTTCTAACAATTCATTGAAAATAAATCTTTTTAGAAAACTCTAAAAAATTCACAATAGGCTAATTTTGTGATTATAATTTAAAAAATTAAATTAGTTTTTAAAAATTAATTTTCTAAACTAAATAGAAGTTAATTATATTATTCAATCATAAAAATAAACAAAACCCATTTGTGAAGAAACTGTCTTTTGAAGAATAAAATTGGTTTATTAAAAATTATGTGATTATTTTATAAGAACTTAATGATTAATTTATATTGAGTTAGACCTTCATATTCATTTCATAGATCAATTATTCTTGTTCATACCATCTAGACTAATGGATAATTTATAATGGTCATATTTAAATAATATTCTTTCATGGTTAGTTTAAGATCAGTATTGCATATCTTATACTCTATCAAATATAGTATCTCTTTTAAAAACCCTTGATAATAAATTTTCTCCCACTTAAATAAATTTATTCTTCAATTTTTGTACTCGGAATTGGAAAATATGTTTTTGAATTTCTAAAATACCTTTGTTGAAATTCCACATTGTAAAAAGGGTTAATAGAACATCCTCATGAAATTAGATAAAAAGAATTATGTTGGTCATCTGGAATAAAAATAGAAGGTTTCCAAGTAATAGAACATAATAGGGAAGTGAATATATAGGTATGGAATATAAAACATAACTCCCAAGGAATTATAGTGAGTGATATACAATATAGTCACGAGAAAGCTAACTATAAAAAAACTGTAAATCTGTGATGGGTTACAGAGCCATTGATTTCTTGATTAGAAAACTAAACAGAAAATATTTTAATTTCATATTAGTTTTTTCCAAAGTTGAGAAGTTTCTTTATCAACTAAAATCATATGGAAATATATGTACTTAATTTTTTTTATTTAATGTAATATTAATTTTATTCCACAATCTCATATCATTCTCCAAACTATGAGTATTCAAGATGATTTTTTTCTTACCCTAATAAGTAGAATAAACATCTATTGGATCACACAATCCATAAAAGTTTAACAATTTATTCCAACTATATTTACACATTAACTAAAACAAAAATTATTTGGATAAGATAATATGATTCACCAAATGAATAAATCTTCATAATATGTAAAATCCTTTTAACTTCCAAAATTCATCAGTAATACCAAAATTTCAAAATAGATAAAGAAATAAATAACTATACGTAAAATTATGAGAAATATTCAATACAATGATTGAAACCCAAAAATAATAATAATTTTATCAAATATTACTTTTATATTTAATTACATTTTATCTTCAAGTAACATCAATCACTCATAATTTCTAACACCAAAAATATAATTTCACTAAAAACATGATCAACATGATATTTATACCATTTATATAAATAACCAAAATCACTATAATCCATAATAAAATCATATATTATTCCAAAATAGAATTAAACCATTATTTATTAAAAAATATCACATTTTATTTGTTTACCTTATTACAATAATGCTTCGGAAAATAATAGTGATCTTATTTCTCAATAACAATAATCATATAAACAACAAATCAATTTTCTATCACATGGTTATCTATAAAACAAAACATAAGTTACCAAAAAAGTACATAAATTTAATAAACCTAATAATTTTAATAAAGGATGAAAATCAAATACTAAATAGGCTATCACATAACCCAGTGGTATGTGATTCACCCTTACCATCCTTCGACTACGGGCTCAAGTCTCATGTTCTTTCCAGATGTGATAGTTTGTCACCTGAACAAAGTTATTTATTTTTTCTAAAACTATATAAATATAATCATTATATAATTTACCTAAATGTGATCAACTACCAAAAAAACCTTAATATATTCAACATTAATGAATTGTTTTAATTTCCAAGGGTACCACATAAATTTTATTTTCCATCCAAAAAATTTATTGACCCTTAATTACCTCAAAATCAATGATCATATAAACCCTAAAGGTTACCCATAACATTAAACATTATTACATGAAATTAAATGACCATTATTTCTCATATATTTTTTTCACATGATAAACTTAAGTGTTATATATACCGTATGGGGGGGGGATGTGGGAGACTTCTCGTGCGATGACTCTTGGGTGTTCTTCATGCCCATAATCAATGAAAAATCTACTGGATTGTTACTTTGATCCTAAATATGTCTCCATTCCCCCCATCGAAGGTGGTGTCTATGGATGGTGGGATTTCGTCAAATCTTGTGGATGCGGTGAAGGAAGATTTGATGAACCCTAAGAGGAAGTCTGAGGGTTCGGCTTCCTGAAATAGGGTTTTCTCTAAATCTCAGATTGAATCTGCCTTGTTAAATAAACAGATTACCAAGAATGGCTCTATTTCATTTATTGAAGTGAATCTGAAAGTGTTGGAATATCATCTTGAAGAATTCCGGTTCTCCCTCCCAGATAGGTTATCAAAAACACTGAGTGATGCCCCTTTGGGGGTTGATGAAGTGAGAACTCGTTTATCCTAGATCAGGGGCTTTACTGAATGGAATTTGATATCAATTGTGAGAGGTACATTCCATATTGTTTTTCCATAGAAGGAATTTCAAATTGTTTCCTGGGTTTTTGGACCGGTTTCACTGTAACCTGGTTACATCATGGTTCAATAGTGGGATCTTTATCAAGTCCTCTTACAATTGATAACTCCTTCACTCAAACTTGGATTTGAATTAGGGGTTTAAATTTGTTTTTCTGGCATCCACAGTTTTATGGGAGGTCGCCTCTGCTATTGGTTGTCCGATCAAGGTTGATAAGGAACCAGATCATCCTAGATATGGTCATTTTGCTGGTATTTTGGTAGTGATTTATTTAGATCAAGTTCTTATTGACAAATTATTCATTGTTGTGGGTGAGATTATGTTATCACTTGATATACAATATGATTTGTTGCATACGTTTTGTAACTCTTGTTTATGTATTGGTCATGCTCCTGGACAATGTCATAGGAATATAAAATTCCCACTTTATAAATCTTTGGGTCATATCTCTGATCAGTGCAAAAAAGAAACTAGTTGAACAGAATGGTAACAAGCATGTTCTCAGGGGGAAGGATCCCCAAAATGCTGGTACTTCCTCATTTGTTGAGGATGTCTAGTATGGTTTGTCTAAGCCTACTGAATTTCAGCATGCTACTACTGCTGATGTCCCAGTGAATGATAAATTATTGGAGTAGGATACCTTTGGAATCACTAGGGGTTTTGATAACAGGTCCTGGGCTGATGTGATTGAAGAGAAGGAAGGGCACCAACCAAAGCATGAGTCTGTTTCCCATCATGGTTTGTCTAAGCCTGCTGAATTTCAGCAAAATACTACTACTTCTTTCCAACATGGTTTGTCTATGCCTACTGAGGAGGAGGAAGGGCATCAATCAGAGCATGAGGTTGCTGTTCAAAATGAGGCAAATCTTGTGTTTGACCGTACTACACTAGCCTATACTTGTAGTAAGGTAATGATGAAGATCTATGATGATGATGGATTCCAACTGGTGATGCCTATGAAGCCGAGGGCATGTCCAATTATTCATGATGAGATTCAGGTGACCGATGTGGGTGCTCAGATGGAAGAAGATCTGTTGATGGACAGTGTTGCTATAGGAGAGCTTGATGTAAAACAGGAGATTTAGGAGGGTGTAATGATGGATAGAAATACTTATGTTGATAAGGATGGGGGTATGCAAGGTGTTCCAGGGGAGGAGGGTCTGGTTTAATCTTCTACACATAAGCAGTTCGATATTATGGAAAGAGCTACCCCTTCTAATTTGGAGGAACGATCTCCTCCAATTTCTTAGTATTAGAGAGGGACTAATATGGATGTCGCTCCAATGGTTGCATCTAGTAATGAGGTGTTGCAAGGACCTATAGAATCAGTTGTCAATTTATTTTCCATGTTAGAGTCTATTAATACTCTTGAGTTTGATTTGATTAATCATGAAGGACTCAAGAATGCAGGATGCGGTAATCGAATATGCTCTTCCTCGACACCTAATACTATTTATGGTTTGGAGATCCCAAAGGAGATGGAACATCCAGTTCACAATGCTGCACATTCATTCATTGATGTGATGGACTCCAAGGCTGTACAGGAGGATCCTGAAGACCTGTATGAGGAGTTTCCTACTAGTATTGTTCACCAGGATGGCATCACCTCTATTGAAGCAGGGAATTCAATGTTTCATGGGTAAGCTTCTCATGATGAATGAGAATTGCATACTATTTAGGTTCTGTCATCGGAGATTGAAGTCGTAATGTAAAGGGGTAGAGGGTACCATCCCCTTAATCGGGGAGGGTCTAGGGGTCGAGGCCGGCCTAGAAAAAGGTAATTATTTGATGTGTTTTTTAGTTTTCTATCTATATGTGGTATTTCACATGTAGGCATCTCCTCATGCATGTTGCACCTTTATAATTTTTTTTAATAAATTTTGGGGTCATGGGTCTCTGAACCCATGGATGAGCCTCTTCTAGTATACTGTATACATATATCAAAACTCAATAAAAGTAACCCACAAAAATCCCATTATATAAATATTTTCTTTTATTTTAATATATTATCATAATTGAATCCACCAGTACTTTAAAAATAATTATTGTAGACATGTTAATCACTCAACTTGCTTCATAATCACCTAACCATACATTTCCATATTTTTTGTTAATAATTATTTCCTATAAAAAAGATATGAATAATTTCAAAAGATTACCCAATGTCAAAAAAATAATCCAAGAAATAATCAATACATTAATATTCCTTTTTTTTATTTCCTCATATTCCATTATAGTGGAATTAAGTATTTCTAAAAATAAATATATATTGTCTTTATAATCCCATTCTTGAGACTTCCCCTAGAAATTCTATTAGGAAAATGACTATTCTACCCACATTTATAACATTTAATTGGTACATCAAGAATAATTTCATTCCTCTTCATGGAGTTTCCAAAATGGTTCCTTTTTCCTTGGAAGATTATTTCTTTATGACTTTTTTTACTACATATAATAAATTTATCTATAGTTTTTAGGAATTTTATGTGTTACTTATTTCCAAATTCCTCTCATATAGGTTGTTGAATATAGTATACATTATAAATTTGAATTTCCATTGGGATTTTTTCTTTTATTTTTGATGCATTTCTAAACTAACCATGGTTTAGGATGTTAATCATTACTGCTAATATATATTTAATAATTACCATAATAGTTCTTAATATTTCTTCCATTATATTTGTTTTCTTTTTAAAACCCAATTTCTTTTTATTAAAAAAACATTATTACATTGGTTTCAGCTGGATCCAACTATTTACTAAAACCATAATACTTATGTTAGAATATAATTAAAATAATAATATAACATAATTTAAAGAGGATAAACACTAATAAATCATAATTCTTGATTTCTAAAATATTTTTATTTATCCAAGATTATTGTGATTCTCTTTAACATACTAACCATTATGGTTATATAGACATAAACCTTATCTTTAATAACATCCTAATATCTAATATAATATAAACCTAGATCTGATAACAACTATAAGGATGCAACCATACATAACATAATCTAGATTATTTATACAATAATTAATTTTCTTCATTCCCAAGGATCTTTTATGTTTAAAGTTATATATAATTAGACCATACATCATACACAGAAAACTCCTACATTATATGTTGAAAATTCTAATCATTATGCATTTATTTAGAAATATAATATTCTAAAAATAAATCATGAATTATATAAATTAAAAATCATCCGGACTTTAAACATGATCTTTTATTTGTTATTACCCATTCTTAAATCCCCATGATTATATAAAATAACTTGGTATATGCACAAAATGCTTAGTAATGGACACAAACAAAAGATATCTAATATCCTAGTGAAAAACAAGAAAACCAATCAAATTTCTACCTTTACGTCACTGTTTTTTTGAAAATGATATAAACCATTTTAACATGAAAAACTAAAATATTTTTATCAAATAAAATTATTAAAACCCACAGCATAAAAATAAAAACTATATTTTGAACCATTGATCATCAAATTCCTACCATATTTTAATCATATGTTGGAAATAACTAGAGACCCATGAAATTGATATTAAAACCCATTACTAAATCCAAAATTACTTTCATGAAATACAATTTATATTATCCAATGCATTGGATCACTATCTGGGTTCACTGATAATAAATGATATAACTAGATCACCCCACTCTATATAGGAGAACCCAATGTATATGATACTTGGTCTCACCCATGATCCATATTGGGGCTCATAAATTGATATAACGTGTATCAAGCTCACATATTTCACATATAATACACAATTACCATAAAAAAATATGATTTCACCAATTCCTCAAAAAAATTGAAAACCCCTATTAAACTCTTATGAAAAACATATTTCCATATAGAAATGACCTTGTAATTTAAAAACAAAATTTAATTCCAAAATACCTATAAAATTTGAGAGAGTATTTTCTTCTTAATGAAAAGATAATGGATAAAATTATTGAAGAAAATAAACAATTCACATTTTGTATCTTCAATTGATTTTATCTTATATGGAAAATGATGTTGAAAGACTACTTAGAAAATATCTTGAGGGAAATATACTTTTTAGTTTGAAATCACTATTTTTTTAAAATGTGAAAGTATATAGGAAAATATTTTCTTTGTTAATAACATTGTAATCTTTTAAAGTAATCTTAAAATAAATGATTTTCATGAGGGTGGAAAGTGATGCTCTTGTCATGTAAGTTAAAAAAAATCATTTAACTCTTTCAATAAAAGTAAGTAATTCCCTCATTTGAAAAAAAATCAATATTACATTAAATTTTTTTAGAAAAATAAAAATGGGTAAAATGAATTTAATAATTTATTGTGTAATTTTAAAAACCGTCATTAAAATATATTTATAAAACATGAATATGATGAAAAAGAGAGTTTTAAGGGAATTATTAAAATATGATTTTTTAAATGAAAGTCCCTTACCTAGAGTTAGAATCATCTAAAAAACATTGGTTATATTTTTAATTTATTTAGAACCCATTTCAAGGTCATTATTCTTTTATTTAATTAGTTTCCATGCTATAGATAATAACATAATCAATATAGTTCATATCGGGTGTTTTTTAAAATATTGAACTAATATGTCTGAAATGAATTTGGTTTGTTGAATATGTTCAAAGTGAAAATTAATCCACTATATCTAGAATAATAATAATTAAATAATTATCAATTTGATATATAAATTATAATTTTAAAACCAACCATAAAATATGGTTACGAAAAATGATCTGCATTACTATCATGGAGATGGTAGGTTGTATGATTGCATGATTAATGTTTCCCAAAATCATTATGGAAAGAAGGTATGTGATATTTTATAGTTTTAGAATTATTATAATATAATAAATATAATTTTACTACTTTATATATACTTATATATATCATCCATGAGATGTGGTGACCAAAAATAAATCACATCGCTTGATGGAGGTTGTAGTCCAGATGTACGTTTGAACAACATTATAATTTTATTATTTATAGAAAGCTAAACTTTTTTGTTATATTATAATTAAAAAATGAAAAATATTTCATTAATATATTATATATATCATAAGTCCAACATTATAACAATTACTGAGAGATGTTAATGGAAAATGAACTATATAAGTTCATGAGGCGGTAGTTAGGCGTACACAAAAACAATCAATTCCATTCCCATTTGATGGGTGGTTGAGGTTAATATCTTCTCTTAAATTAACATTACAATATATCAGTATATATATTATATTTGTTTTATTGTGTTATTTTGGTCAAATAATATTTGAATGAGGTGGTAAAAAAATGAAATGAAAATATGCAGAAGAAAACAATACTTATTCATTTTAAAATATCTTTTTCTTAACACCATAATACAAATAAGATTGGTATTAAGCCCAAAATAGGTCTTATAGAATTAGTTCATGGATTATATGAATTCATTTGGGTAGTTATTTACTTATCGAATAAGAGTTTAAAGTTTGAGGGATTGAAAATAGGGGGGTGACCTTTTATAATGGATGGGAGGGGTACGCTTGAATGTTCTAAAAATATTAAATTAATATAAATTAATTATCAATTCAAAATGGATCCAAAATAATTTATTTAAAATATAAGATGATTATTAGTAAAAATAATGTATTAAAATAAAATTATACATGTTTTAATATATATTTTCTTTTATCTTTATGTTTTAAACACTTTTTAACTCCTTTCACACTTACCATGCCAACAAGGATTTGAACTCTTTTAGCATCAAGATAAATAAAATAAATGAAAAACTGACCCATAAAGGGATTATGCAATATATTATAAAACATAACATAAGAAAAAGTATGCATATTTGTTTTTTTAAGAATTTAATATCATTTTAAAAATATTAATTACTAAATAATATCATTATTGTCATTTTTTAGAAAATTATTTTTATTGGTTTTAAAAAGATCCTTAATATATCTAAAATTAGAACGAAATATTTTATTATTTGTCTAACATTTCATGTTCATATATAAAGTTCATGGATCACATTATTTATGTCCAATTATCTTTCTTTTAATATTTTAAATGCCATTTATTTGAATTTTTCTTTAATTGAATAATTACTACATTATTGATGTGTAACTATTTAATGAATTTATTTTATCACTAAAAATTAAATATAACATACCATGATGATGAAAAATATATGATATTTTAAAATAATTTTTATAACGGAATATATATTCTGTTTTTTCATGTAAAAATTATTATAGTTATTAAAAAATAATGTGAACTTGTTTATTATTTATTAAATTAAATATTATAAAGTTCACAATCACATCCAAATGGAAAAAAGGCCATATATTTTAACATTGGATGATTTAGGATGTGGTATAATCATAAAAAAAATATTATGAAAATTTTAGAGTAATTTTAAAGACCCTATCATATTATTTTAATCCCTAATTACTCAATTTACTTTTAACCATGGTAATAAAAATCTCTAAGGTTACAATTCAAGTTGACTATAAATAAGAGGTTATTTTTACTAAATGTTAGTTAACTAATTTGAAATATTAAATAAATGTTTCAAAAATTATAAATATATATTTTTATGAATTTAAATTGAAATTAAACTTTAAAAAAGGTGAAAAATAGTTTCTCATAAAAATATCCTTTTTAGTATAATATATTTTTATACTAACTTCATATTTAAAATTATGTTTTTTAAAAAATAATTTAAATAATTTAATTAAAAAATTATTATTAATTTTTTAAATAAAATCGAAGAAATAATTTGACTTTATATATACTTTTATATAAAATTCGTTTTTTGAATTTAAATTATATATTTTTCACAATTCATTGAAGAATATATATTTTCAGAAAATTGTGAAAAATTCAATATAAAATATCTTTGACATAATCATTTATAAAATTAAATAATTTCATTCACATAAATTATCAAAAATATCAATAAATTAATTATAATATTTATTGATAAAATGAAAGAAACCCCATTTTTGAAGAAAATATATTTTTGATGAATACAATGACTTTATTTAAATTTATGTCATTATTTAATATGATTTTATAAATATATTTATTTTGAGTATAAAAATCATATTTATTTCGTAAATTAGTTATTTAAATTTATACCCTAAAAATTAATAGATAGGTTATAATGGTCACATTTAAATAATAATATTTAATTTTGTGTTTAAGATTTATGTTGTGTATATTGTAAGCTATGAAATAAAGTCTATTTTAAAAACTCATAATATTATAGTGAGGAAAAAATGTAGGATCGAAATATAATATGAGATGCTCAATATACAAGAGGGGGGGTGAATTGAATACTTTAAAAATTCCTTTGAATAACTAAAGTTTCCTTAAGAAAAGGAAAAGGCTAAGTTTAACAAAGTTAAACTAAGTAAATTCACAACACCTCTAACACCGAACTAAACTTGGAAAGAGATTCCAAAAGTAGGTTCCGGAAATATGGTTCTGGAATTTGAAACTTAACAAAAGTTACAATATGAGATTCTACCTTAAAGCGTATAGAATCTAAATGAATCAGAGTAAGTAAGGAAGTATAAGAAAGTTATACTTTCCTTAAGATACAAATTGCAGTGAAATAAAAACAAGTAGTAAAACTACTAGTAACAAGATATAAGTCTTTTAACCCAAAGAGAAGGGTATCCAACAACCTTGGATAAAGGTCCCTTGATTTATACTTTCAAGCAAGTCTATCTTACCCACACCAGGGTAAGCCCTCAATACGAAGATCGGTGTCTCTGTATTGCTATCCCCGCAAGCCCTCAACTTCAAGGTAGTTGGCAACCTCTGTCCTCCTCAGCAAGGAAGCCCTCGAACTTTAAGGAAGTCGGCACCTCTGTCTTCCTATCCCCGGAAGCCCTCGAATGTAATCACCAACATTCGGAGTCGCACGAAGCTTTGAGAGTTAATAAGAGCCTCTCTCTCTAGAATTCACTTCAACAACATGTAGGCACAAAACTCAGTCGTTTTTTCCAACAGCTACGAGCTCTTTCAAATGAGCTCCTATTTATAGGTAAGGTCGGCTCATTCTCCAACGGTCATATTTTCCTTAAAGATCGGAGGGACCTGTACACGTGTCACTTAGACAACGGTTAGTTTATAACAAAACAGATGACATCGTTTTATAACAAAACAAGAGTGACAAAATGTACGAAATCGTTTTAAACTCTATCATAAAGGTTCGGAATAAAAACTTCGGAGTGAAGGTTCGGAGTGAATAAATTCAGAGTGTATAAAACAATGATAATCAGATTCTGTTTAATAGGTGAATTCGGAATGAGAATTCGGAATAGGAATTCATCATCAGAAATCGTAATGAGAATTCTTCTTCAGAATTCGTATCCTGAATCTGGAATAGAACTTAGTTAGAGTTCATATCCGGAATTCGGAATGAAACTTCCTTATAGTTCTTGTCCAGAATCTGAACCCTAAAACAGAATGCTTTATATCAAAGTTTCAATGATTCCGAGAAAATGAATCCGAAACTTATACTTAAGAAAAATATGGATGAAAATATGATAAGGATAATTTTTCTTATAAAGGCGATTTTCCTTAAGAAATAAATTTTCCTTATAAAAGCAATTTTCCTTAAGAAAGCAATTTTCCTTAAAAAAGCAATTTTCCTTAAAGAAGCAATTTTCCTTAAAGATAAGGTGTTTGTGATTTTCAAAACAAGAAGGAATGGAAAAGTCATAAGGAAAACCTTATTGACTCAACAATCTCCCCCTTTTTGGAAAGCACAAACATCCTTACGAAAAAGCTATTCTAAGATGAAAGAAACACATTAAAGCTTATCTCCCTTGGTTTAAGAATATAGATGAATACTACTAACTCCCCATTAGGCTTTGAAACTCTAAGGATCGTATTCATATTTCCGGAGTGATGTTTCATAAGAAGGTCTTCTTTAAGAAAAACTCCCCCTTAAACAAACTCTTATTAGAGTTCTTTTTCCTTGGGTATTTTTTTCTTTCTCCCCCTTTGATAAACTCTTATTAGAGTTCCTCTTTTTCTTAAGGATCTTTTCCTTCTCCCCCATTGTGATTTTCCAAAAGAATCGGAAGGAATGGAAATAAAACTTAACAAAGTACCTGAGACATTAGTAATAATAACAGATGAAATAACAAGCACAATTCTCATTAGATTTGAAATATCAGCAAGCAAAGGAATTACAACAAAAAGATTGGATTGGTCATTTCGGATCTTTCTCCTTCGACATGAGCCCCTTAAGAATCGTCTTGATCTTCTTCAAGTCTTTGTGATCTTCTTCTGCTTGCTTCTCTAAGATGACTATTCTATCGGATTGGGCTTCAATCTTTTCTTCCTGAGCCTTCAGTTTTTCTTCCTGAGCTTGGATTTTCTCTTCCTGAGCCTTCATCCTCTTTTCAAAATCGATCCGATGATCCCTTTCAAATTTCCAATTCTGAGAAACAGAATTGAGCTTCCCATTCAGATCTCTCACTTCCTGAATCCGAAAGTTCTTTTACTTTGTCAACTTTTCATCAAAGGATGCAGTCAGCTCATTGAACTTCTTGTCCTCGGTTTCAAAGGCATCCTTAACATTATCTTGAAACTCATCGAAAAGCCTCATCTCTTCCACAGTCTTCTTAGACCAGCTTGTCATCCTCTTGCAAGATCGTTTATGAGCTTCGTAACCAATAAAGAAGTTTTTGAACTGGGATTCAATCTCAACACACTTATCCATAACCATGGATACGGAGTCTGTTTTCAAATTCAACGCATGTTGGAGCATCTGGCACCATGAATCAATACTTGAGAAGGTCGGAATGGTTCCCACCAACTTCTTCAAATACCGAACAACAAAATCATACCCCAACGAAGATGACTCTGAATCTGAAATCTTTCTCGGAGAGTTTTCTTCCTCAATAAGCTCCAACTTCCTCTTAGAAGAACTATCGGCTTCCTTTCTCACCCTCTTTTCTGAACTCGGAGTATCAGCAAGAATTTGCTTCCCCTTATCTTTTTTCGGAATAGAATCCTGTTCCGGAGTTTTCTTCTCACTATCAAAAACTTGTACAATATTATCTTCCTCATCAGCAACTTTCTGAACAGTATCCTCTACATTTTCCATCTGAGAAATATCACGTAAAAGTTGTTCTTCTTCTGCATGATAGGCAACTTCTTCTTCCCCTTTCTCTTCTTCCATTGCAGGAGTGACAAGCTTCGAAGATTCAGCTTCTGAAGTCCGGAGCGATAAGTGTTCCAAAGGAGTTCCCTTGTACTCATCTACTTGTTTTAGCACATCTCCTGTCTCACCACTTCCTTCAGCAGCCTCTTAAACTTGTTCCACTTGCTCTTCTTCCTCAGTATTCGTAGCAACAACCTCTTCCGGAGCAGCAAGATTTCTACCTGGAGTCTCAGGTAGAGATTCCAGAGAGAAAGATCTCGGAACTGGGATAGTTGCTGAAACCATTTCGTTGAACTTCAACAACGCTTGAACAGCCTCGGCTTCTGACATTTTCTTCTTAAGTTTCTTTTCCTTAGCTTGTTTCTCGAGCTCATCAGCAGCCTTCTCTTTCAGAGCCTTAGCCTCCGCAGGGTCCAATCCGAACTGCGGATCCCCTTCTTTCCTCTTCTCTTTATCAGCTCTCCACTTTGCAACGACCTCATCAGGATAGGTCTTCTTCTTCTTAGGCTTTGGTGGTGCGGAGTGGACTTCCTTAGAATTGGGTTCCTCAGCTTTGACTACCACTTCTTTCAGCTTTCTCTTCCTTACCGGCTTGGATGATTCCGGATCAGCAACATTCGGAGCCACTTCCTCTTGAGGAGGTAGATCAATAAACTTCCCAGACTTCTTGTCAAAAGCTATATTCATTCTTTTAAGCGTGACATCACTAAGCAGCATGATCTTGCAAACTCTCGGCTTAGATTTGCAAGCCTCCTTGAAAGACTCAAAACATCGAACAATCAACTTGGAGAGGATTGCTGGATACATAATAATCTGAGCTCTTAGATTATCCTTCTTCAAATTCTCAATATTAAGAAGAATATGCTTCATCAAGTTAAACTTCCTTAGATTTATCAGGAAATCTAAGATATATATCTCACTTTTCTTCAAGCTATCCTTATCACCTTTTCTCGGTACGATAAGTCCTTGCACCCATAATTCCAGAATCCGGAAGTTTTTAGATAGACTTGCAATCTTCGGAGCCTTGTCATCCGCCAATCCGAGAGTTTCTAAGGCCTTTTCCTTGTTAAAACTACCCAAAGAGTCTGGAAATACGTGAGAAATAAACTCAGCTTCACCTTCATAACTTAACCCTACCAAGCTTGCAGCCTTGGTGTAAGAAAGTTTATATGTCTTGCCATACGATTTGAAAGAAAACTTCTCTTTATTATCTTCCTCGAAGAAAGCAACTGACTCATAAAAGTCAACAAGCAAATCAGAATAGACTTCATCTTGATTCCCGGTTTTAGATACCGCAACATCCTCCCAGCCATTCAACCTGATATTCATTGAGATAAGGGAATCATAATTGTTGAAGAAATTCGGATGGATTAACCTTTCCCTGTATACTAACCACTGAGAAATAGGCTTGGTTGAAGAAATTTCTTGAGAAGCTAACTCTGCAGACATTCGGATTAGAAGTTCTCTGGGAAGTTCGGAACGGAGAAGACTGAAGTTCGGAACGGCCTTAAATCCGATGGGCAGAGCTTCAGCACGCGAGAGCTTGAAACCGATGTGGGACTAGAAATTAGGTCCCCTTTATATAGGCAACGAGATGACGGTTGATATTCCATAGTTGATCTAATGGTTGGAATGAGCTACGATCAGATCTGACGGTTGAGAGCTCGAATCCGATCTTTTTGAGGTTTTTATTAAAGTAAAGAATTAATAAAACTATAATTCCGAAAACATAATACAAGAAACTACCAGCAAGTAAAATATGATTACGAAAACTTCAGTAAGGAAATCATACCTTCCGGATTAGCTTAGGAAAGTTATTCGTAATGGGTAATATAAAGACGACTACGAAAAACTCAATACGAAAAACTAAATACGAAAAACTCAATACGAAAAAGTAAATAGGAAAAAGTAAATACAAAAACAAAACTTGGTACGAAAATATGGTTATGAAAGTACCAGTACGAAAGTTTTCCATTCCGGAAATTTTCAATACGAATACTTCCATTCCAGGAGTATTCTGTACGAAAATATCCATTATGAAAAAATGGTAGTTCTAGAAGTTTCATTCCGGAAATTTTCTTTCCGAAAAGTCTGAAAACAAATTTTGAAAAACATTGTCAAACAAACAATCAAATGTACTCCCCCTATGAAAAGGAGTTTATTACTGTAAGGAGTTTTTTCCAACAGAAAGTTAATTAAGGAAGATTACCTTACGGTTATCATTCCTAACTTCTGTTTAATATATTCAAATCTATCAGAAGGCAAAGACTTTGTGAATATATCAGCAAGTTGATCTTGCGTTCCGATAAACTGAAGAATAATATCTCCTTTAACTGTGTGATCCCTAAGAAAGTGATGCCTAATATCTATGTGTTTTTCACGGGAGTGATGTGCAGGGTTTTTACTTAGGGCAATGGCACTTGTGTTATCACACAAAATTTGAGTTTTAGTAAAACTCAAGCCATAGTCTGTGAGTGTGTGTTGCATCCACAACACTTGTGCACAACAAATTCCAGCTGCTACATATTCAGCTTCAGCAGTGGAGAGTGCTACAGAATGTTGCTTCTTGCAGGACCAAGAAACTAATGAATCTCCTAAGAAATGACAAGTTCCGGATGTACTCTTTCTATCCATTCTACATCCACCAAAGTCAGCATCAGAAAAGCTTTTTAGAACAAAATCATTTCTAGAAGTATAAATTAATCCTAGATCCATGGTTCCCTTAAGGTAGAGAAAAATTCTTTTTACTGCCTTTAAGTGAGATTCCTTAGGATTGGATTGATATCTTGCACATAAACATACTGAAAACATTAAGTCTGGTCGACTAGCTGTTAAGTAAAGTAGACTTCCTATCATACCTCTAAAAGATTTTTGATCTACTGGTTTCCCAGCTTCGTCAATATCTAAAGAATTTGAGGTACCAATGGGAGTACTTATACTCTTAGTGTTGTCATAACCATACTTTTTAAGAAGATCTTTAATATACTTATGTTGAGATATGTAGGTTCCTTCTGGTTTTTGAGAAATTTGAAAACCAAGGAAAAATGTTAACTCACCCATCATACTCATTTCAAACTCAGATTTCATTAGACTAGAAAAAGAGTCAGTCAGAGATTGCTGAGTTGAACCAAATATAATGTCATCAACATAAATTTGAACAATCAAAACATTTTTCTTATCTTTCTTTATAAAAATGGTTGGATCTGCATTTCCCTTAACATAGTTATTTTGAAGCAAAAAACCAGTAAATCTATCATACCATGCTCGTGGGGCTTGTTTAAGGCCATACAAAGCTTTGGTACGTCTAAAAACATGATCTGGATGTTTTGTATCTTCAAAGCTAGGAGGTTGTTCAACAAAAACTTACTCTTGAACATAACCGTTAAGAAAAGCACATTTCACATCCATTTGGAAAAGTTTGAAATTAAAGAATGCTGCAAAGGCAAGTAGAATACGGATAGATTCAAGTCTAGCTACTGGAGCATAGGTTTCTTCATAGTCTATTCCTTCTTGTTGATTATATCCTTTAGCAACAAGTCTAGCTTTATTTCTTACTATGACTCCATTTTCATCACATTTATTTCTGAAAACCCATTTTACTCCAATAACAGAAGTTTCCTTAGGTCTTTCAACCAAGGTCCAGACTTTATTCCTTTCGAATTCATTTAGTTCATATTGCATGGCTTTAATCCAATCATCATCACCTAAAGCTTCATCAGTGCTTTTAGGCTCTAATTGAGAAAGAAATGCTAGATGTTCTACTTCATTTCTTAAGGAACTCCTAGTCCTTACAGGTTGATTTACATCTCCAATGATACTATCACTGGGATGATTCTTAAGAAACACCTGATTTGGGTTTTGTAAAACCTGTTCATCAACATAGGGTAGAAAGTCTTCTGGGGTAAATGTATCAGAAGTATCTTCTAGAACAATTTTCTTATCAGAAGGTTCTTCTATCAAAGGTTGATAATCAGTTTTTGAAAACACATCCGAATATGTAAGATGAGATGATTTAAAAACAAAAGGATCTAATTCATCAAATTTTACATGTACTGTTTCCTCAACAGTGCAAGTGTTTTTATTAAAAACTTTATAAGCCTTAGAGGTTGTGGAATAACCTAAGAAAATCCCTTCATCTGATTTTGGTGCGAATTTATGTAAGTTATCTTTAGTATTCAAAATGAATACTTTGCAACCAAAAACCTTGAAGTAGGAAAGTCTTGGTTTTCTACCATTCCATAACTCATAAGGAGTTTTATTAAGAAAAGGTCTAATCAAAACTCGATTTATAGTATAACAAGCAGTACTTACAGCTTCAGACCAGAAATGTCTAGCAATAGAATATTCACTCAACATGGTTCTAGTTATCTCTTGAAGAATTCTATTTCTTCTTTCAACTACACCATTCTGTTGAGGAGTTCTAGGTGCTGAAAAATTGTGAGTAATACCTTTCTTACTACAAAAAGTTTCAAAATCTGAATTTTGAAATTCTCCTCCATGATCACTATGATTAGTTTTCAATGGAAGGTTTTTCTCATTTTTAACTTGAGCTCTAAAACTTTTGAAATAAGAAAAAGATTCATATTTCTTTGCTAGAAAATAGACCCAAGTAAATCTAGTGTAATCATCAACTAGAACAAACACATAATATTTGCCTCCAATACTTCCAGTTTGTGTTGGACAAAAAAGATCCATGTGCACTAACTGTAATGCATCGGTTGTTGAGACTTCACCGATTGACTTAAAACTAGATTTATGTTGCTTGCCATATTGACAAGGATCACAAACTTTAGAAGAATCAAATCTAAGCTCCGGTAGATCCTTAACAAGTTTCTTCTTAGAGATTTTACATAGGTTTCTTATATTACAGTGTCCTAGTCTTCTATGCCATAACCAAGAGTGATCTTCCATTGCACTTAGGCAAGGTAAATCTTGGCTTCTTAGGTCTTCTAAGTTTAAGGTGTAAACATTCTCTTGCCTATTGGCTGAGAGAATAAATTCTTCCTTGGAATTGTGAACTAAGCACTTATCATTCCTAAAATTCACAAGGTAACCTTCATCACATAACTGACTTATGCTAATGAGGTTGTGCTTAAGACCTTTAAAAAAGAACATTTGAAATCAAGGTTTTACCAAAAAGAACAATATTACCAATACCAACAATCTCTCCCTTAGCATTGTCTCCGAAAGTTACCTTTCCTCCTTTCGTTTTGATAATCTTTTCAAAAAAGCTTTTGTTACCAGTCATGTGCCGGGAACAACCACTATCCATGTACCATATATTGTTGCTGGAACTTTTTTTATTTTCCTGAAATTAAGAACAAAGTTAGATTTTCGGAATCCAAACTTGCTTGGATCCGAGATTTCCAGACAACAAAATTTTAGGTACCCACATCTTCTTAGAAAAATAAGCTTTATGAAATCCTAGAGATTGGGTTTTATTTAAGGAACAATTCTTTGACCAGTGACCACCACATTGACACTTGGTACAAAATGGGGCACTTTGAGGAACAAAATAATTGTTACTGAAAACTGTTTTTGCATGGGTATAACCAAATCCGGATTTATTTCTTAAAGGTCGTATTTGAGAATACATCTTATCAAAATTTTCCTTACCATGGGTAAAGTTTGATAAACACTTCTTTAAGGAAAAAATTTCGGACTTGAGTTTTACAACCAAGTTTGTATCCTCAAAATCATTGGTTTTAGAACTAGAGTTAGGCTCGAAAACATTTTTATTAGAAATTACTTTTTCTAATTCTTTAGAAAGTTTGTTCTTCTCAGAACTTACTTCCTCAAGATTTTTTGAAATACTTTCAAAATCAGCATTTTTCTTATCAAGATCTTTAGGAAGATCTGATATTTCTTTAGTAAGAATAGAATTCCTAGAGTTTGCCTTATCAAGTTTCTTGTTGAGTTTGGAATTCTCAATCTCAAGAAGTTCAGCAAACCTAGAGACTTCTTCATAAGTAGGTAAAGTATTTTCCTCATCAGAAGATGATTCTTCATCAGAAGAGTTATAATACTTACTATCATTAGAATTTAAAGAAACATTGGTCAATGATTCAGCATTTCGTACCTTATCCATAAGACAATGATTATCAATAGGTAATCTGGCTATAAGACCAAGATTCTTCTGTCCTGAAGATTCATTATAAGAAGATTCATCTGAAGAGTCACCACCACTGGCACTCCAGGTGTCATTAGCTTTCAGAACTTTCTTAGCTTTGGCTTTATAATACTTCTTCCTATTCCTGTCTGAATGCCTTTCCTTTCTTTCTTTCTTTTTGAGCATAGGGCAATCTGGTCTAATATGTCCAGCTCTTTTACATTCATAACAAGTAACTTCTCCATCTTTCTTATCTTTCCTATCCTTCTTCTTATACTTGGATTGAAAGTTTCTCTGTCCAGCTATCTTGTTCATCCTTCGAGCAAGATTGGCTAATTCATTTTCTGAGACTTCACTCTCACTAGATTCGGATTGGAAAATGACTTTCTTAAACTTGGATCTGGTTACTCTCTCAGGAGTCTTAGCTTTCATCTGATTTGAAGTTGTAGTAAAAGCAACAGTACCATTTCCATTCTTCTTCTTGATATTGTCAGCATCTCTCTTCATTCTAGTTTCATGTTGTAGAAGAGTTCCAAATAATTCATCAAGAGTAATTTGAGTAACCTTCCTGTTCTCATCTATAGCTGTTCTCTTGGATTCCCACTCATTGGGTATAATATCAATTATCTTGTCCACAAGAGCATCATCATCTAAACCTTTTTCTCCCATAGATTGTATACTGTTGACAATAGTCATAAATCTTTGTTGTACTTTACAGATAGGTTCTCCATAAGGAAAATTGAATCCATGATATTCAGCTCTAAGCATAGCTCTTCTAGTCTCAATCACCTTAGAAGTCCCAAAGTGTGTAACCTCTAACTTCTTCCATATACAATTAGCTGCTTCACAAGAAGAAATTTGGCTATATATATTTCTGGTCATTGAACATAGTAAAGTATTGCGTACCTTATAGTTGAGTTGATATTCTTGTTTTTCCTGGTTAGTAAAGGTTCTGACTTCCTTGTCAGGAATTTTATAATCACCAGTAAGCATGAAAAAGTTGTCTACTCCAGTATTAATAACAAAAGTCTTCATACGATCTCTCCAGTATTCATAATCATTACCATCAAATATAGGTGGTCTTGTAGGATTTAGATTGTCAATAGATCCAACATTAATTCCTGCCATACTAAAAATAACTTTGCAAACAAACTTGTTAGTAGCTTAGAATCGTAAATTCACAAAGTTCGGAATGAGAAAAGTTCGGAATGGAAAAGTCGGTATAACAAAGTTCGGAATGAAAAAGTGAGCAAGAAAAACTTGTATGTGAGTACAAGTATTTCAGTAACCGGCTCTGATACCAAATGTAAGATTGGTATAGAGTAAGAGGTTTCCAACCTCTGATACCAATTGTAGGATCGAAATATAATATGAGATGCTCAATATACAAGAGGGGGGTGAATTGAATACTTTAAAAATTCCTTTGAATAACTAATGTTTCCTTAAGAAAAGGAAAGGGCTAAGTTTAACAAAGTTAAATTAAGTAAATTCACAACACCTCTAACACCGAACTAAACTTGGAAAGAGATTCCAAAAGTAGGTTCCGGAAATATGGTTCCGGAATTTTAAACTTAACAAAAGTTACAATATGAGATTCTACCTTAAAGCATATAGAATCTAAATGAATCAGAGTATGTAAAGAAGTATAAGAAAGTTATACTTTCCTTAAGATACAAATTGCAGCGAAATAAAAACAAGTAGTAAAACTACTAGTAACAAGATATAAGTCTTTTAACCCAAAGAGAAGGGTATCCAACAACCTTGGATAAAGGTCCCTTGATTTATACTTTCAAGCAAGTCTGTATTACCCACACCAGGGTAAGCCCTCGATATAAAGATCGGTGTCTCTGTCTTTCTATCCCCGCAAGCCATCAACTTCAAGGTAGTTGGCAACCTCTGTCCTCCTCAGCAAGGAAGCCCTCTAACCTTAAGGTAGTCGGCAACCTCTGTCCTCCTCAGCAAGGAAGCCCTCGAACTTTAAGGAAGTCGGCACCTCTGTCTTCCTATCCCCGGAAGCCCTCGAATGTAATCACCAACATTCGGAGTCGCACGAAGCTTTGAGAGGTAATAAGAGCCTCTCTCTCTAGAATTCACTTCAACAGCATGTAGGCACAAAACTCAGTCATTTTTCCAACAGCTACGAGCTCTTTCAAATGAGCTCCTATTTATAGGTAAGGTCGGCTCCTTCTCCAACGGTCATATTTTCCTTAAAGATCGGAGGGACCTGTACACGTGTCACTTAGACAACGGTTAGTTTATAACAAAACAGACGACATCATTTTATAACAAAACAAGAGTAACAAAATGTACGACATCGTTTTAAACTCTATCATAAAGGTTCGGAATAAAAACTTCGGAGTGAAGGTTCGGAGTGAATAAATTCAGAGTGTATAAAACAATGATAATCAGATTCTGTTTAATAGGTGAATTCGGAATGAGAATTCGGAATAGGAATTCGTCATCAGAAATCGTAATGAGAATTCTTCTTCAGAATTCGTATCCTGAATCTGGAATAGAACTTAGTTAGAGTTCATATCCGGAATTCGGAATGAAACTTCCTTATAGTTCTTGTCCAGAATCCGAACCCTAAAACAGAATGCTTTATATCAAAGTTTCAATGATTCCGAGAAAATGAATCCGAAACTTATACTTAAGAAAAATATGGATGAAAATATGATAAGGATAATTTTTCTTATAAAAGCGATTTTCCTTAAGAAAGAAATTTTCCTTATAAAAGCAATTTTCCTTAAGAAAGAAATTTTCCTTAAAAAAGCAATTTTCCTTAAAGAAGCAATTTTCCTTAAAGATAAGGTGTTTGTGATTTTCAAAACAAGAAGGAATGGAAAAGTCATAAGGAAAACCTTATTGACTCAACAAAAAACTCTACCATTATTCAGGTTGGACTCACTATTTATTATGTACGTGAGTAATAGAGAGTACAATAAAGATTAAATAATAATTATATTAATCCTTAGTACCAAGGAATAAAAATTATCCACCATAATCAACCATCAACCCACAAGTCAATTTTGTTAGAAAAACTATTTCATGTTCAACATGGGATAAAAAACTAAAATAATCCAAATAGAAAAAATAGCGTACCTCAAGTTTGGACATATGATAGATGAAAATATTCCCATATCACTATAATTGTCAATTCTACACACTCATCTGATAATGATGGTCCTCGAAGTACTACAATCATCAATTTATGTTTCTGAGACTATCTTACAAAACACCCTCAACTAGTGACCTCCATCCAATATCCTTCTACAAATCCATTGGGATATGCATCTAGTGATGATATTTTCCCGTAACTATGTTTAAATAGGAGATAATAATTTCATGGATAATAAATAAGTAAATTTATTTATTTATTTACCAATTCTCTCATGATTTAACTTAATCAATACACTTGACACACACAAAGGTTATGTCGCACCAAGGGTAAAACCCATACATTTGATTTAATTGAGAACTCATAATTAACTTATGAGATACTACATGGTAGTTGTTCCATTATATTTGAAAGGTTCTATGAACCCAATATAATATATTTAATATTCTTTATATCACCGCACCAAGGCTCCCTGGGCCTCTAAATGTTGAGCTAATTTAGTGCTTAGTTTTGAAAATATTCCATAAAATATTTTAAATTCATAAATGGAAAAAACATATTCATTACATTCCCCCTATCCTCAAGAATTGTAATCCCATAAAGTGAAAACCTCCACAAAATTAAGGATATCGATCTGTCATTGGTGTTGTAAAGACCCCAACTCCATTAGCGTAGTGTTAGTTGTTACATTATTAAATTGAAATAAGATAAAAGAAATCACATCTCAAAGCAACAAATAGTTACTAGACATCATAAAATTTATATATACTTAAATGTCTCATACATTTTAAAATATAAAATTAGACAAAGTATTTTCTTTTATATCATCTTTATTCTTTTTAGCATGTTCCTACATAACAATCATAAAACATTTCCCAAATATGGAAAGGTAAATAACTGAAAAAACCCATTTAATTAATAAATTTGACATGAAAAATAAAATGGGAGTAATAATTGATAATCAAATAATGTCATATAAATAATCATATGAACTTGAAAATTAACCATGCATATTATAACTAATCAAATAAACACATGGAATATTAATAAAATATCTCATACTGATGGAATACATAATGATGGAAATAATAATCGTACAATCAAGGCCTCTGTCAAGACATATTATATAAATGGAAAATTCCCAAGTAAAAAACCATTCTAGTTTATCTCATGATGTCTACTAATGAACCAAGGGGATATGGTGGGCCCTACCCATCCTTTACGAAGTACAATGAATATCGAGTTATTTTTATGTGTTTTTTGATTTGTTTTTTAAAATTTCAAGACAAAAAATAATCGTAATAATATATATGAAAGGTAGTAAGGGGCCTTCCACCATTCGGTTAAGCGAAGAGGCTAAATTCCCCTACCACCTATCCACAAAAAAATCAAAAAATATAATTTTTTGTATATTTAAAATTTTTGTTTTCATTTTTATTTTTTTCATTTTGTTTAATATATATATATATATATAATTTTAAAAAATTCCCAGAATTTTCTACTATTTAATATTCATCATTAATACCATTATAGTAGTCTAGAATTCTGACAAAACACCTCACTCAGGGTTTCCGTTTATAAGAGGTCTTACTCTTGAAATCATTAAGCATTTTAAATGTGGGATTCAAGTTCTCGTTTTCCTACACAGAATTACTAACATATTATTAATCATTTTTAATCAATAAATTAACACTATTAATTATTATTTAATAATATTATTAAATAACTAATTATTTTTCAAGTAGTTAATAATATATATTATGTATTAATTTATTATAAGTTTATGAATATATAATTAATAATAAATAAATATATGATATATTATTATTAATAAATAATAATATAATTATAAATTATTTATTAATTAGTAATTAGGAAATATTTAATTACTTATTAAATTAATAAGTTAATAATTAGTTATTTAATAATAATAAAATTATTAATTACTTAATAATTAATTAGTTCATAATTAATTAGTTAATAACTAAGCTGTTAATTATTAATATAATTATTCATTATAATTATTCATTATTCATTATTAATTATTATTCATAAAATTAATTAGTTAATTTATAATATAATTGTAAATTATATAATTATTAATTATATAATAATTGATTAGTTAATTAGTAATGTAATTAGTAATTATATAATAATTAATTAGTTAACTTGTAATATAATAATTAATTAGTTAACAATTAATTAATTAACTATTAATATAATTATTATTTATTAATTATATAATAATTACTTAGTTAATTGGTAATTTAATTATTAATTATATAAAAAATAATTAATTAATTAGTAATATAATTAGTAATAAAGTTATTAATTATTAATTATATAATTATATAATTAATTATTTAATTAGTAATATAATTATCAATTATATAATAATTAATTTGTAATATAATTATTAATTAAATAATTATTTATTATATATTAATTAAATAATTATTAATTATATATTAATTAATTAGTTTATTAGTAATATAATTATTAATTTTATTATAATTACCAGGAAATTCTAGCTAGAAGGCAATGCTCCTAACCATTTAATAAAATTAAAAGAGAAAGTAAACAAGTCCTAGGGAAGATTGATGGGATTATGTAGAGAAAGACATCATCTATAAGGAGAAACAAAATTTAAAAAGAAACAATACACTTGATCAATCATGACCAAAATCACCACCTCTTCTAGAAGATTCCCAATCAGACTTGGAATTCATTTGATTAAAGAGCACAACATATTTCTCCATAATCTGTTCCTACTCCAATGTGAGATGAGTCATGATTCAGCCATGCCCTCGATTATAGTCCTCCCACTCACATCCTTAGTAATGATTTTTTGGGTGACGACCCCACTTCCATGTCTGGGCTTGTTGCCAATATGGCATCCCACCTTTTTATTACATAACGTTTCATTACATTTTATAGAGGATCATTAAAGTCTAGTGTCTTGGAAATCAGGAACATAAAACATGAAAACAACATAAAACAGTATTCTAATATACTTGTAAGCCTTCATCATATGTTTATCATAAGTATGAATGTTTCATCTCATAACCTGGAGACATACATCAATGGAAGTGGTGATCAGAAGGCTGAGTATCAAAATCAAGGGAATCAGTTTACTTGTGATATCAATAAAAACATGATGCAAACCACAAGACATGAGAAAAGTAAAAAGGGAATATCATAATAAAAATAACATGAATAACAACTTGAATATGTTGCTACGATATTTCATTTAGACATTCATGAACATATCACCAAGTTTCATTCCCAAGGGGTAATAAAAATTACCAAGGTTATTCACCATGTTATTGTGAAACTTGTCATATATAGAGATTAATTCCTTACCCAATGAATTGGAGAGATATCATGTTAGAACCCTTAATATTTCTTTACATTCATGTGATCCACATAGATCATAATCAAATATTTCATAAATAACTCATAGGGAACAAAAGAAATGGGTTCCATTTCAAAATTGTGATTTTTTAAATGTTCTTAAAAAATAAGATCATGATTTCATATATAACCCATGGAATGGGAGTCAGGGTTATATGTACGTCAAATAAAGAATAAAATATATCAATTTTTATTTATAAACATCGATGGAAAATAGATAGTTCAAGGTATTCCCATAAATAAAATAAGAGAATTCCTTGAGAGAAAGATATGAGAATTTTGAGATGAAAATTCGGCAGCATAATTACTACATAACATCCTTTTAGAAGAAATTAAAAATAGAGGGTAAAAAGGTAACCAGATCATAAATAACTAATAATACACAATAATGGAAGAATAACATGGAGATAAGAACATGTTATGGGTATTTTAATGTCATATAACATGAAAAGGAAACTTGAAAGGAAAGAGAAGATGTGATTTCTTTTACAAAAATATTCGGCAGCCTAATAGAGTCACTGAAAAATTAATAAAATCCATTTATGATAGAAAAAAGGGTACCTCATAATTTGGAAACAAAATTTACAATTGTAAATATATATAATATCAATCCCCCACATAATAAAATGGAACTATAAGACATAACATAAAGGAAGTCATGACTTAAGAGTGGAGGGTGAAATGTTCCCTTACCACGAAGAGTATCTTTGAAATCTCATTGGTTGGGACCTTGGGGGGTTTTAGGGAACCGTGCGAGGACACATTGGGAGGTAGAAATATCATATCTTCATTGAGGGGTATTTTGGAATGAAAAGAATGAGTGAATGGCTTGGTATTCATAGAAAAACTGAGGGAATATTTAATTAATTTCAAGGGACACCTCATTGATGGTATTTGTAATACCATGGGCTTGCACATGGTATTGGACACTTGGGACACCACATAAAATACCATAATATTCACAAGTCGACCAGATTTATTACATCATGATTAATTCATCAATGATGTCATTAAACACCTGAAACTCAAAACTGTGTTTTTACTATTCACCGAAAATTCAACTGTTTTAGAAAAATCCCAAAAAATTTACCATAACCTAACATTGATGATCTGAATTCAAAAATCAACTCCATTTTATGAAAATAATTTTTTTAATATTTTAATTTAATTTTTAAATAAAATCATTAATTATAAAAAAACAACTCCAAAACATTAACTTATTTTATAACACCTTGAACAAGTAAATAAGGTCCCATAAAATTATTGTATAACCATAATGAAATAAAGTAGCAATTTATGATTAAATTTAATGAAAATAAATTTTGATTTTAAAATTTTAAATTAATTATAAAATTTTAATTAAAATATTTATGACCTATAAAATTTACAAAACTTATACTATGATCATTTTTCACTATTAAGATGTTTAAATTGTATTTTTACATTCCCGGGTGATGTTTAAGTTTTTTTAGGCCAATTTACTATTCATTACTGTTCATAAGGGTATGTTACTATTCATACATAACTATTCACTAAAAACAAGTTGATCTTATTAGAATCTAAATTTTTTATTAATCGCAATTGTAGAAGACCATTTTTTACAAATAATTTCCATTATTATGTATTTAAAGTTTACATGAAAATATTAAAAACCCTTTTTATAAAATTCATCAATAATATTCATCCTATATTTTTCTATACTTTTAAAAATCACTAATTTTACCATAATAATAAATAAAAAATTTATTTTTAATAAGGGATTACAAAAAATATACAAGGCCTCATTACATAGCCCCTTATAACACCTACATAGGACCTAAGTGTAAGGTGTGCTATGGTGATAGAATCTTGGGGAGGATCAGAAAATATTACCCAAGTGGTGATTTCTATTAGCTTGAAATTCTCTCTTAGGTGATTCCATTCATGCTTCACATGTTGAAGCTCCACTTGGACATGGTCTAGAGAAATGCCCAGAGATGCTACCTCCTTCCCAAGCTCTGAAAGATGGGCTTTGTACAACCTGAGTCTACTAGATGATGCCATTGATTCTTCCTTCTATATTAACCAAGATCACTTGATTTTATAAAAAAATAACTATAACATAAATATTTTAGTTTCCAATTTTCATATTAACCAATTTTCATATAACAATCAAAACCCAATGGTATCATTTAATTATACTCACTTCATTAATTAAAGGATATAGTTTTGTGGAGTATAAAATGAAATAACACACAAATTAGGAAAAAAAATATTATCCAAAAGTTCTGTTCGTTACATTCTTCTCCCGTTAATAAAATTCGTCAATGAAATTTTAACTCGTACCCTTAGAAGAGAAAAGGTGTGGGTACTTCTACCACATAGACTCCTCTGGTTCCCACGTGGCTTCTTCACATTTTTGGTTCCTCCAAAACACCTTAACAAGGTGGGTAGTCATGTTGTGTAGAACCTTGTCTCTATGATCCATGATCTCCACTGGTTGTTCCTCATAATAGAGGTCATGTTTCAGTTGTACCACCTATGGATTTAGTACATGGGAAGGGTCAGGTATGTACTTCCTCAAGAGGGATACGTGGAAGACATCGTGAACTTGTGCTGAATTTGGAGGAAGTTCAAGACAATAGGCCATTGCTTGTACGTGATCAAGGATTTCATAGGGGCCATTGTACTTAGGTATGAGATTCCCTTTTTCCCTAAAACTCATGACTCTCTTCGCAGGTGAAATTCGAAGAAAGAATTTTCCACCGACATCAAACTCCATGTCTCTTCGACGGTTGTCAGCCTAGCTCTTTTTTTGACTCTGATAAACCATAATGTGTTGTTGGATGGCATTGATTTTTTCTATCATATATTGCACAATATTATGCCCAAGAAGCTATCTATCACTAGCTTCATGTGAACAAGTATGAGTTCTACACCGCTTACCATATAAGGCTTCATATGGTCCCATTTGAATGCTCGAGTGGAAGATGGTGTTGTAAGTGAAATCAACTAATGGGGGATGTTGATCCCATTAACCTTTAAATTCTATTGATCATGTTCTCCACATATCCTCGAGTGTTTGAATAGTCCTTCCATATTGTCCATTAGTTTGGGGGTGATAGGCGATATTGAAATTCAACTTAGTGCTCAGATCATGTTGAATACTTCTCTATAATTTTTATGGGAACCTTGGATCACGATCAGATACGATAAAAAGTTAAACTCCATGCAGCCTTACCACTTACTTCACATAAATCTTGGATAATTGACCAAGATATAAATCTTCCTAAATGGAGATAAAATGAGCAGTGTTTGTCAGACAGTCCAAAATAACCCATATTGCATTGTTTCCCTTGGAAGTTATCAGGAGACCAGTGACGAAGTCCATAGTGATATTGTCCCACTTCCATGCTGGTATGGGTAGTGGTTGCAATACCCCTTGAGAAAGTTGTCGATCTAGCTTTACATTTTAACATATCAGGCACCTTGAATTGTAGTCAACAATCTCCCTTTTCATATTATCCAACCAATAATGACCACGAAGGTCCCATATATTTTTGTGCATCTTGGATGTATAGAGAAAGTAGAGCAATGTGCTTCATCCATCATCTCCATTATTATTTATAGAACATATGGAATACATATTCTAGTATAAAATTTTAGTACACCTTCTTGATTGATATTAAAGTAAGGAAACATCCCATCAGTCACAGCCACAGACTTCTTCTGTAATAAAGGATCCTCTTTCAGAGCATTCTTGATATTATCTAGTAATGATGGTTGAGAAATAATTTGGGTTAGGGTTGATGATGTCCCTTCCCTTATAATTACCATGTCCATCTTTACTAGGACATTGATAAAAAAATGTCTTTGTATCCTCATCATGGAAAGAACAACTGGGTCTTTCCCACATAATGAATCAGTGATATGTTTTCTCCTCTGGGATAAAAATTAATTAAACAATCACAGTCTTTAAGAAGTTACAACCATCTCCTCTACCTCATTTTCAATTCCTTTTGTGTGAAAATATACTTCAAACATTGATGGTCTATTTATATAACACATTCTTCATTATAATTATAGTGCCTCCATATATTCAGAGCAAAAACGACAGTAGCCTACTTGAGATCATGATTTGGATAGTTCTTCTCACGAGTCTTCAACTATCGAGATGCATAAGCAATGAATTTGTCATTTTGAATAAGGGAACACCCAAGCCCTTTTATAGTTTCCTCGATAATAATAATGAGTCTTTCTCCACATGAGGGCAGAGTTAACACATGTGTAGTAACCAATCTCTTATTCAGCTCTTGGAAAAATTCTTTACACACTTTTATACTGATAAACTTAACCCCTTTACATGTTAACATAGTTAATGGATTAGAATGACGTTAATTTTTTTTCAAAAACCCTCTATAATATCTCGCTAAATCAAGTAATCTATGAATATTAGTTATTTTTGTAGGTTGAGGCCACTCCTCAACAAATTTTTTCTTTGTAGGGTAAACTATGATTCCTTTATTGGTAACAATGTTCCCCAAGAAAGCAACTTGTTGCAACTAGAATTCAAAATTTTTGAACTTTCCAAAAATCCTTTCCTTTCATAGAGTTCACAAAATACCCCTTAGATGATACTCATGATCCTCATGACTTTTGGAATACAATAGATTATCATCAACAAAAAACTACTAAAAAGTTATCATGGTAGTCTTTAAAGACTTTATTCATCAAATCCATAAAAATAGCATGTTCATTAGTCAGTCTAAAGTGCATAACAACAAACCCATAATTCCCATATATTGATCGGACGATATTTTTTTGTATATCTTTTTTCTTCACCCTCAATTGATGATAACCGGGATGAAAATTACTCTTATAAAATAATTGATCCCTAAGAAGTAGGTCAAATAAGTCATCAATTTTTGGAAGAGGGTATTTGTTCTTTACTATGATCTTGTTCAATTCTCTATAATCAATGCATAGACTCATCAATCCATCCTTCTTCTCCAAAAAGATAACAGGTGCTCCCCAAGGAGACACACTCAGTTGAAAAACCCCCTTCTCCAAAAGATCTTGGAGTTATTTCTTTAACTCCTATAGCTCTACATTTTCAATCATATATGGGGTCCTCGAAATCAGATGTGATCCAGGTACGAGTTCAATGGATAACTCTACCTCACTTTCTGGGGGAGGTCTGGGTAACTCCTCAAGAAATACATCAACGTATTCCTGGATGATGGGGACATTTTCTATCCTCAAAATCTCATTTCCTTCTTCTTCTTCACCGATCAACTCCATAAAGAAGTATATAAAAGGATCTTCTAGGAAAAGATCAGGTTGATATATCTCTCCATGGAAGATAACTATAGGTTTTCCTTTCAAGACTAATTTGATTTCCTTGCTTCTGCATTTGATCATAGCATTATACTTTGACAGCCAGTCCATCCCTAGTACAATTTCAAATTCCAACATGGGAATTAATACTAGATTTACAATAATATTGTGCTCACTAAATTAAATACTATAGTTTCTAAACACTGAAAATGCTCAGATAATCCCACCAGAAGTCTTGATAGATAACTCTACTTTTAGAAAATCAGGGGTTGATATTAAATTCATTGCAAACTTGGAGGAAATAAAATAATGCATAGAACAATAATCAAACAAAGAACTTGCTATCTTAGAGATAGAAACAAGATTACCTGCTACCACATCATTCAGAGCTACAAATTCTGCTGTCATGATATCAAAAGCACGACCTTTCTCCCTTGGCCTTTAGTGAGGCGGATGGTGGTTCTTCTATACTGCCCTCAGATTTGGAAAGTGATTGGAAATGTTCCTATGTTTTCCACAAATAATTCACTGCACAACAGGTAGGATATGCCCAATCTTCCCCTTGTTGTTAGTGTTTGGAAGTTGAGGTTTCAACTCACTATGACAATTCCTCACAATATGACCATCTCTTACACACTTGTATCATTTCCCGGTCCTGAGCAGGCAATTCCCCAAATGCTTCTTCCCACATTTATTACACATGGGATGTTGCACTTGCTTGCCTCCTCCTCCCTAATCAAAGGTCCACCCTAATCTAGGCTCCATCAATCTCTTCTTTTCATTGGACATTTGGGACCATTGTGTCTCACCAAACACCAGTTCAACTTTCATCGCACTCCGCACAATCTCATCGTAGCTATCATAGTCTCGATTGGCTAGATTCTTCCGCAGATGAGGTTTTAATCTAACAATGAATATACCAACCTTCCAACTAGGATCAATGTCAATGGTTGATGTATAATGGGAAAGTCTACTAAAGTTTAACTCTTAGCTTCCCATATATTCATTCTCCTTCTTCTTTAGCTCGATAAACTCATTCTCCATTCTGGTTCTCAGTGAACAAGGGAAATACATACTGAAGAAGATCCCTATGAACTCTTCCCACTCCATATCCACAACCTACACTCTTGTACTTGTGTTTTTAATTAGTCCCACCACTAATCAGCTTCTACCTCTATGTGATAGACAACTCGGGTGACCTTCTCTTTCTCTGAACAGTGGATCCCAGAAAAAATCTTCTCGATAGAGCTGATCCACTACTCAGTAATCAGTGAGTCAGTCGATCCACATAAGGTTGGTGGTCATTGACGCATAAAGGACTGAAAATAATGTTGTTCCCATCGTAGTGAGATCATTCTCTTTTCTTGATTCATGTTATTTCTTATAACTTGAGTCAGTTGGTTCATCATTCTCATGAATGATTCCATTCCGGCTTCCATCGGAGGTTCATCGTCACATGGTCAATTAAGGTCACCATTTTCATGTTTCCTCCTATTGCCCACCATTTTCTAAATGAAAAAAACCTCTGTGAGAAGATTATTTCATTTATGAATCAGTTAACTATAATGGATTTTATGTCTTAAAATTTCTTTCTTTAAACAAGTACATTTCACTATAAATCATTCATAGTGATTCATAAAAAGCTTATGATTAACCAAACATATCCCCCATGAGTTTCATAACCAAAAGTTCATCAAGTACCATTGTCAAGTACCAGGATACCGCAGGTCGAGCCCAAATCTTCTTTTCAGAGGTTTCACTCCTAGGTACATCTATGCCAGAACCATATCTACTTGCTCGTATCCAGACAGGGTTGTTTTTTCATGGTAAACCACTTACTCAATACTCACCAACATACCAAGAAGTATTCCTATATTTAAACTTATTTATAGGTTTCTTCCTATTGTTTTCATAGCCTAATTTATATAAATAACTCAACCTTTATTTTAAACCAACTAAGTCATTCCACCTTTTTATTACATAAATTTTCATTACATTTTATAAATAGAGGATCTTTAAAGTCTAGTGTATTAGAAATCAGGAACATAAAACATGAAAACAATATAAAAGATTCTACTAATCCACTTTTAATGCTTCATAAAAAGTTAATCCTAAGTAAAAATGCTTCATAATAAGTTAATCCTAAGTACGAATGCTTCATCTCATAACTTAGAGACATACATCAAAGGAAAGGGTGAGCATAAGGTTCAGTAAGGAAATCAAGGGAATCAGTTTACTTTTGATATCAATAATAACTTGATGAAAACCACAAGACATGAGAATTAGAAAAGAGGCATATCATAATAAAAATTAAATAAATCACATAATGAATATATGGATACAACATTTCATTTAAACCTTAATGAACATATCACCATGGTTCAATCCTATGGTTTCATAAAAATTACCAAGGTTATTCATGAAGGGATAGTGAAACTTGTCATCTATAGAGATTAATTATTTAGCCAATGCATCAGAGCGCAAGCAGGTCGCACCCTTAATATGTATTTAATTTCATGTGTGCATTATAGATCATAATCAAACATTTCATAAATAACCCATAGAGAAAAAAGTAAAAGGATTTCATTTCAAAATTGTGATGTTTTAAAAGATCATAAAAAATAAGATCATTATGTAATTTATAACCCATGGAAAGGTAGTGAGGGTTATATGTATGTCAATAAAGCATAAAATATATCATTTTTTTAATTTATGAAAACCCATAGACAAGAAATATTTCTAGGTATTCACATAAATAAGACCAGATAATTCCTTGAGAGAAATAGAGAGGAATTTTGAGATGAAGATTCTATCGCATAACGACTGCAGAACATCCTTATAGAAAACATTAAAAAGAGATGTTACAAGGGAAACCCACTAATAAATGACTCATAATAAAGTATAAAGTCATAATAACTTAGAGTTAATAACATTGTATGAGTATTTTAAATCCATACCACATGAAAAGGTAACATGAAAGGAAAGAGAAGATGTGATTTCTATTACGAAAAAATTCGGCAGCCTAACGACATCACTTAAAAATTCCGAAAATCCATTGATGAGGGAGGAAAGGGTAAATAATAATTTTGAAATGAAATGGATAGTAGTAAAGATATATAATAAAAATTCCCCACTAAATAAAATGGAACTATAATACATAACTTAAAGTAAGTCACGACTTAAAAGAGGAGGGGGAAAAAGTTCCCTTACCTTGAAGAGTATATTTGAAAGCTCGATGGTTGGGACTTTGGGGGGCCTGAGGGAACCTTGGGAGGACCCCTTGGAAGGCTAAAAAGACCAGATATTTTTTTAGGAGGATTTTGGAATGAAAATAATGGGGTACTGGCTTGGTATTTATAGGAAAAGTGAGGGAATATTTAATTAATTTCCAAGGGACACCTCATCGGTGGTATTTGAAAAACCTTGGGCTTGCCCATGGTATTTTCCCATGATATTGGCCACATGGGACACCAAATTTCATATCTTAATATTAAAAAGTTTACTAGATTGATTACATCATTATTAAATCATCAATGACATCATTAAACACCTGAAACTCAAAACTGTATTTTTACTATTCACCGAAAATTCACCTATTTCAGAAAAATCCCAAAACATTACCCTAACCTAATATCGATGATCTGAATTCAAAAAATTACTCCATTTTATGAAAATAATTTTTTAAAATATTTTTAATTTAATTTTTAAATAAAATCATTATTTATTCCAAAAAACAACTCAAAAACTATAACTTATTTTGTAACACCTTGAAAAAGTAATCAATGTCCCACAATATTATCGTATAACCATAAGAAAATAAAGTAACAATTTATGATTTAATTTTATGAAAATATATTTTTATTTTTAATTATTAAATTAATTAAAAAATTGTAAATAAAATATTTTTGACCAAAAAAATAACAAAACATATACAATGATCATTTTCTTCACTTTTAAGATATCTAAATTATATTTATACATTCATTGGTGATGTTTATATTTTTTTGGCCATTTTACTATTCAATAATATTCATTAATATTCATAAGGGTGTGTTACAATTCCTACTTTATTATTCAATATAAAAAAATTAATATTATTAGACTCTAAATTTCTTATAGATCACAACTATAGAAGTCCATTTTTTAAAATCATTTCACATTATTAATTATTTAATGTTTACATGAACATTTTAAAATACACTTTTTCCAAAATTCATAAATAATATTCATCATATATTTATCTGGACATTTGAAAATCATAGATTTTACCATAATAAGAAATAACAATTTTATTTATACTAAGGGATTACAAAAAGAATTTAAGGCCTCATTACATAGCCCCTTATAACAACTGCATAGGACACACGTGTAAGGTGTGCTATGGTGACAAAATCTTGGGGCCGCTCAGACTACATTTCTCGAGTGGTGGTTTCTATAATCTGAAACTTCTTCCTTACATGATTCCATTCAAGGTTCACATGTTGAAGCTTAGATTGGGCCTAGTCTAGAGCAATTCCCAGAGATGCTACCTCTTTCCCAAGCTCTGACAGATGGGATTCGTATGGCCCAAGTCTACTGGATGAGGTTATCGAATCTTCTTTTTGTATTCACCAAGATCACTTGTATTTATAAATAATAAATGTAAAGTAAAGAGTTTAGTTTCAAATCGTCATATTGACCAATGGTCATATAATAGTCAAAACCCAATTGTCTCATTTCATTATACTCACTTCATTAATTAGATGATATAGTTTTAAGAAGTATAAAATGAAATAACACCGAAATTAGGAAACAAATATTATTCAAAAGTTCTGGTTGTTATAGCCAAGCCCCTCCTAGATCATCCAGTTCGTAATATCCCTTCAAAAGAGTCTCTTTTCCCTTCTTCTTAGAAAAAATCAATTGTTCATGAAACTATTCCTTGTCCACTTACATTTGAATTTAATTTTTAAGGTACTGCATATTATCAGAGTCATTAATATAATCATTATATTCGGTGTTATCACCCTTCTCCATAGTGATGGTAGCCCACAATTTCTACTCTATGGAAAAAGAGTTATCCTCATCATTTCTATAACCATCTTTAAATGGCACCTGGGTTATTGAATGTTCAGCTGAATGATCATGTTGAGAATAAAAAACAATAGTCCAATTGGTTGAATCACGCTTATGATCTGATCCGACAAACATCCATTGTCCATCCATAGCAACCTGAGTGATACCATAAGAATCCATTTTCTCACCGAGCATATTATTTGAAGGCTTAGGATGCTGATACTCAAAATCTGCCTATGCAAGATCATCAATGTAATATGCCTCCTCCTAATGATGCCTCTTCTTTCCCATATAAGAATCATCAAAGATAACATATTTATCCACAAGTTTCCCATATTCACCATATTTCAAACATTCAATATTGTCCTGCATTAAGGCATCAATATAATTTTCTGCACCAAGAATTCCATTGCTAGGCTAAGGGTACACCATTGGTTCATAAGGAGGAGGAACAACCTTTTTTACCTTCAACCACCAAACATCATCCAAATGATCAAGATTATTACAAAAAGGGCACAAAATATTCTTATTGAAACTATCAGTAACACAAACATTGTATTTGTATTTATGGCCTAAATCAGGAACCCTTTCATAGTCGATCACCAGTTCTATCCTTAGTTATAAAGCAACAAGCCTAACAATCTTGATCCAAGGAGTTAAAGTATAATCTTCAACCAATAATCTGGAAAATTTTCCATATAACGTGCTTTGAATATCTCTATCAAACAAGACTTGGACACCAACCTATGATGAAACATCCCATTGTATTTTTGGATTCTATAAGAACCATATGAGGCCACGAATGTGAATTCATATTTGGGTTAGTGACTTACTAGATAACATTAGAACAAAAAGAGGATCCTAGTTAACAATTTTTAGGGAACCAAGCTTGTGAGCGACATTTTTGATCACTTATACATTAGCCTTTGATTCACGCAATGAAAAAATAATGTGAAAATACCCCTTCTAAATTGAAATGATTAACCAACCACTAAATCCATAATCATGTAGAAAAAACTTCTTCAATGCCTTAAGATTCCGAGGGGTTTGATTCCATGGGATAATTAGCCACGCATGGATTGAAAATTTACATTCATATAGAAGATCTTCTAGGAAATTAATATTCACTTTAATGAAATAAAACCCTCCATTTTGAATGATTTTTTGGGATGAAAAATAAAGGTCATTCCTAATAACAGTGAAAAAATGCTGACTATTGAGATCTAAAACCCTCTACAAACGAGATGCAGATTTCTCTATCTCCAAGAAAAAATCCATTAAATTAATAAGGTCGGGCTTATTCGACAGTCCGATGAAGACCACTTTTTAATTGAAATACAACATAGGATCGAATGGTTTGCCCATCATAATTATATTATAATTAATTATTAATATAATTCTTAATTCAATAATTCTTAATTATATACTTAGTAGTTATATAATTATTAATTTTTTAATTAATAAATATTTAATAATTAATTAGTTATTTTGTAATATAGTTATTAATTATAATTATTTATTAAATAATAAATAATTAGTAGTATAATTATTAATAATATAATTATTAATTAGTAATTTAAATACTAATTATATAATTATTAACTATATAAATAGGAAATATTATTTAGTTATTACTAAGATTATTTTTTATTAAATATATATTATTTAATTTCTAATTAATTAAAATATATTATATATTATTAACTATTTAGTAATTAATTAGTTGTTTAATAATATTATAAAATAGTAATTAACATTTTCAATTAATTGATTCAAATAGATTAATAATAATATATAAGTAATTCTCTGTAGGAAAAGAAGAACTTGAATCTCACCTAGAAAGTGCAGAATGACATCCAGGGCAAGACCTCTTATAAAAGGAAGTCTTGGGTGAGGCTTATGCTAGAATTATAGACTTCATTAATTGATGTATTGCAACATATTATATAGTAGATAAATTCTACTGAACACTTGTGTTATATATATATATATAAAATGAAAATAAAAAATTTAAATGTAAGGAAAAATTACATTTAATTTTTAAGGATGAAATTCGGCAGGGGCATACCAACTTTTAACCTATCTGAGATGCATTTGACCCTCTCCTCCTATAATAAATATTTTTTTAAATATATTTAATACATGATTTTTCCAAAAAATTATAAAAAATATAAAAAAACTCGAGGAATTCCTCATATGAACGGTTTGAAACATAATAAATATAAAAAATCATATTAGAAAAAATATCTTCTGAAATATTAGTACTTTAAGTAGTAAACACACATATTAGTACACCATTTAGAGTAATATGAAGAATGATATCCAAATAGTACATCACATTCAACTAATTAAAACTGTAAATTCCAAGCATGACTCACCACTAAGACAGTGGTCAGATCGGTGCGTCACACGACCTCAAGAACGTCTCTCTATATACCAGAGGTTACTAACTAGAAGTTAGGGTTTATTGAGGGTATAATGATGAAACTATACCATCTAGATAAGATTCTCAATGCATTAAGATAATATTAAAGTAAAAATAGTAGTAATAATAATAATAATGAGATAACAATAGTAGAAGAATAAAAATAAAATGAGTAAAACCATGCAAATCAAATTATAAAATTTTCATGTATAATAGATGATACTTCAAGTTCAATAACTATGAATTACATATATCAATATAATGAAGTAATATAATGGCTATCAAATGACTAGATCCTTGAGTATTTCAAGCACCAGCTCGATCATGTGCTCCCTTTCTCCCAAGTACACAACACAACACAAGTAATGAATCTATAGACCTACAATAAAATAAGGCTGCTCAGGTACCAAATGGTTCCCAAATAGGGTGTGAGATATAAATCCCAGTATGATGACACCCATGATTTCTAGTCTAATCCAGATGATGTAATTCAAATTATGAAGTGTTCTGTATATAACAAATGCCGAGGGAATAAAAAATAAAAAGACAACACCGTGGTCTGGGTTTTTAAATAGAAACACATCCCATATCATATGCTTCAGCCCAATCTAGGTGTAAAATCTTCTTACTTCTTCCCTATGTGATCTCGATTCTTTCCAAGTCTTCTAGATTCTCTTGTTGGGTGTTCATTCTTCATGGATCTTGTGGTGTTATTCTCATGTAAGTGTTCTATCTAATTATTGCTCTTTATTTTTTTCTCTTACATAGGTATATCAATATATTATGTTGAAATTGACTAATATATTTCATGTTCTGTTATATCTCAATTTTAGGTTGTTCTTCACGTGATTTTACACCATCATTCTCATTGATGGGTGCCATTGTGTGTGTTGTTTTTTAAAAAAGGTTAGTGGTTCTATCCTGATAAGCCAAATTGATTAACCTTACATTGCATGTTTTTTTCAAATGTTAGGCATAAAACCAATTATAGATACTTTATTTCAATTTACTTGATGAAACCCAATTCCATTGAATTGGGTGATTTTAAAAGGTTTTGTCACGTAAATTGGGAAAATACCATATTCAATTGAATTACGGGGTGTTTAGGGAAACTTGTTGATTTAAATTGTTGAATTCAAATTATTGATCTTATGGAAATTATTTCAATTCAAAAAATGAATTTAATTTTGAAAATTAATTGTGACATTAATGTAATTGGTTTCTAATGTATATCGAAATTATGAAAATGGATTAAATTTTTTTGATAGAAACCTAGTGGTTTTCTCTTATGAAAGTGGAATGTTTTTTAATAAAAACTAATTTCAGTTTTAATTGAAAAAGTGACATTGGAATGGACGAACATGATTTAATTTTATTTTATGCTGTCTTAAAATAATTTACCAATCATTTATAATGTAATAATTCAGGGAATCCTTAGGTAGTTGGTGAGTTATTTGGACACACTCTACACTATTACACCATTCTAAAACATACGTCCTGTGGGTCACATACCTGAAGGGAGGGTGATGGGTCTCCTTTGTCCAATGTTAAGAAGATGTGTGTATACACATATTGGCGATATCACTTAGAGGGTACTAGTGTTATAGCTGAAAATACTGTCATATCTTTTTGGTAGATGGCCATGTTGCTCACTTGTTATTTATATCAAAGATATAAATTTATTCCAATGTTGTAAAACTACATTACATGTCTACATAATTTATATTAATGGACTTATATAAATGTTTTATTTAAACCATTATTTCAGAAATATTACATCATTTGTAAACACTATTCCTAAAGTACTTTCAATCATTTGAACTGTATGTCATGATTTTTTTAAATATTATTTAAAATTAAAAACCTATTTACTATTAAAATTAAAATAAATATTTTTGTAAATTTACATTTCGAAACTATTATGAAATACTTAGTGAGACCCTATTAGGAATTTTAGCTCACACCCTACTTGTGACTTTAGGTGTTTGTAGATTATCTTCTTCCTGGATTGAGTATGGGGAAAGGATCTCCGGGAGGTGGATTCGACTGTTGAACCATGGTCATTATGAGTTGTATCCTTAGGGAATTGGGTTGTTTCTTGTCTTAGTACTCTAGTTGTAGTACATTTGGATTTTTATGCCTTGTTGTATTCTGGTACATTACTCCTAGTAAAGCTTCATTTTTTATGCATACTATATTGTTTCTTTTTCTTCCAATATGTTTTGTGGAACATTAATTCCCAAATGCATGTTTTATGATTCTAGGTTCTTGTCACTAACCCATGGGGATCTGTAATCACCTTTGGGATATGTTAGGGTCTGATCATTTATCAATCTACTAGGGTACCTCAGCTAGTTTGTGATGATGTGGTATCAAAAGAGTATATTGAGCTTCTTTCTCGAAGTCAGTATTCATTTGGGAAATATTTTCATGACATAAGAGGTAGTTTAGATTAATTGTATGTCCATATTTCACCACAATAAACCTTAATTCATGAGAGGTGGTTCGGTAAAGATTTTTTGTGGATTAGTTCTAGTATTTTCCCTATTCTTATTTTGATAGAGTAGACTAAAATTCTCATTTGTTCTATCGGTTGGGAATAATTTCCCTTGTTGGATAGTTTGAGTGTTAATCTTATGTATTTATTTTTGTCTAATAACAATGTTTATAATCAAGCCTTTGAGAATATGTGTGAATGAAATCAATGAAGGGGATTCATCTGAACATCCACAAGAAAATACTATTGTAGAACCGAATCTCATTGAGGTGATTTTTCACACTATCCAAGCTCTATGACATGCACCACCTCTAGTCAATATTCTAGCACAAAATGTGGATCCTTAGGAGGATGTTCTTTGGAATTGTTCTCAAGAGTTCCTCCAATAGAAGACCCTAGTTTTCCAAGGCTCTAATGGTCCTAAACATGTTGGAGAATGATTGGGAAGTATAGAACATATGTTTGAGTTATTGGAGACAGCATTTGAGATTAAGGTGAATTGTTCCATATTCATATTGTATGGACTGAGTGGAATATGTTAAAACACAATAGTGACGGTTAACAATCATGAAGTCTTCGCATGTAATGAATTCAAGGTTCTTTTCATAGATTAGTTCTATCTAGATTCAATGGTTTTTGCTAAGTTTATGGAGTTTTTCAAACATGAGTGGGCCGAAAGAACTATAACTTAATATTAAAATTTATTTGTGGAACTAATATATTTTGTTCCTGATATTTTATATAATGATAGGATAAAGGATAAATGGTTCGAGTTGAGACTTATATTATATATCAGTTCCTAGGATTTCATGATAATGATTCCCACTAATACTAATGTGTTGTATCAGGGAATGATTGTTGATATGGATCTGGCTGGGATGTTAGAGTGGAAATGTTTTTTTATTTATCCTAGTGGTAGAATGGGTTCCTTAAACGGAAAATTATAGTGTGATGATTCTCAGGGAAGATCTCGATTAAAGGATTATTCCAGACCTCCTAAAATTTTAGGAGTAAGTTATTTGATTTTCTATCAGTGTGGAAAAATAGGACATTACAAGAGATTTCTCACTGAGGCACCCATGAATTTCCGCTCTTGTGGCCATTTAGGGCACATGCAGTGATTTTTCCATAACTTTTCTACTCCACATAGTGCAACATGATAATCATCTCCACCTAAAATAGTGGGGAAATCAGATGCTTCACATATAAAAGGGTACCATCCATAGGCATCCAAAATGAATAATCTTCACAAAGTGTAAGTGTCTCCAGAGGAAGTAGACACAGGTCCAAGGATTATGAGAGGTACCATTACTATAGCTTAATTATTAGTGACTGGTTTATTTTATATTGATGCATACCACTTGTTTATTTAAACCCATACTATTTATCATCTAAATTTTACAATGGATATTTTAACAGGTGCAATGAATATTTCTACACCCCTTGGTATAAAGAAATATTAGGTTCTTCATAGTCCTGCATGTGTCATCTCCCTATTTGATGTTGAGCTAGCTTGTAATTTTTTGGTTCTTGATATGAAATATCATGACATAATATTTTTGGATGGATTGGATCATTTCCAATAGATCTCAGATTGATTTTTGTCTTCCAAGGGTCTACCTTACTACACCCAATGGCATGTATCTAGTCCTTCAAGGAGATTGGGAACCAAGGTTGAGCAGAGCTGAACCATCTTATCCAGATATGGGGAAAGTAAAATAATTGTTTACTTTTTATTTGGAGTGGGAATCTTTGAGTGGTTGTGTCCCTATAGTCATCATCAAGTTTCCCAAAATGTTTACTTTTGATTTAATTTTTTTCACCAGTTAGGGAAGATGAGTTTTTTATTAAATAAATGCCTAGTACTCAACAATTTTCAATTCCCTATAACTAAATAAAACCTACTGAACTGATAGAGATGAAGTCCTCGATGGATGATATTTTTGAGAAAAAATTTATACACTGAAATGTGTCACCCTAGGCATCGTTGGTTCTCTTTTCTATAAAGGCATACAGTTCACTTTATTTATCTGTTGATTATCAAAATCTCAATCGAGATACAATAAATAAAAAATAACAGTTTCCATGATTTAAAGATCTATTTGATCAGTTGAAAGGGGGTAAGTGGTTCTCAAAGATCGACCTTCGATCTAGTTACTATGAGTTGAGTATAAAGGAATATAATGTTAATAAAACAACATTTTGGAGCAGGTATGGTCATTATGAGTAAAATGTTTTCCCCTTTGTACTAGCATATTCTCATGCAGTTTTAATGGATTTAATTAATAGCATTTTCAAATAGTAAATTGATAAATTTGGGATATTATTTGTCGATGACATCCTCATTTACTCCTAGTATGAGGAGGATCATGTTCATCAGATAAGATAAATAAGGAGTCAACTAAGAAATCACTAGATTTATTCCAATCCTTCAAAGTGTGATTTATGGATTTAGGAAGTTAAATTATTGGGACACGTGGTGTTTGATCATCGTATATGTGTTCATCTTGAAAATTTGAAGGCTGTTATGGCTTGGGAAAAACCACAAAAAGTATCTGAGACTCGAATTTTCTTGGACTTAGTTGGATATTAATTTATGTTCATGAAGGACTTCATGAAGTTGGATTCTCTAATTAATGCTCTTATTAGGAAGGGGGTGAAGTTTTCATCGAATGATAAATGTCAGAGTAAATTGTTTGAGTTGAACTGTTTTTTTACTACTGCACCGGTGTTCACACTTCTAGAGGCTGGGCTTGGCTATGTGGTCTTTTGTTATGCATCAGGTTTAGGCTTCAATTTCATTCTTATATAGGGTGAAAATTTATTTTCTTATGGATGTCATTAGATTATGACACATGAGATCCAACCCATGAACATGAACTTGAGGTTTCGATGCATTAAAATAATAGTTGGTGTCACAACCTTTTTGGAGAAGGGTCTACTGTGTACTCATATAAAAAAACCTTGATTTATATCTTCTCACAAAAAATATTTTAATCTTCATTAGACGCATTGGGTGGAATACCTACAGTATTTTGAAATTAAAATCATCTATACCATTAGGAAAGGCAATGATATCGGAGATGCATTGAGTAGGGATCTTCTGACCCTTGTAGTTAATGAATCAAAAAAGGAGTAATATTTGACGGCTCTCTATGCAATATTACATATTGGAGTTTAAGAGAAATAGGATAAAGTTTCTCTAGCCATTGTTCAGTTAAAATCCACTCTTCTTAAGTTAATTATTTAAGTCCAAGATATTGTCGATGAATTCTTTAGTATTAGATACTCTCTTTGTGGTGTGGAGATAGTCGAATACTGGTCATTCTCAAATAAAGGGGTTTTATGATATCAGGATTGCATCACTGTGCATTTAGCATCATAGAAAGTTGTGAGGGGTTATTTTCATAATTATTAGTGGGAAATGAACCTATGAGACACTATGATGTTCTGTAACATGAGGTAGCAGTTCTGGTGGCCAGGGATTCAAAACAGCATTGCTAATTTTGTCTCCCATTTCTATACAGGCCAAGATGTGAAAGCAAAGCACTAGAAACATCCATGATTTTTCAACTATGTCCTCCACCTACTTGGAAGTGTGATGAAATCACTATGGACTTTTGGGTTGGCTTGACTCATACCTTTTAAAGGAAAAATATTATATGTTTTATGAAAGAAATTAAAACCATGTTGACCCACATTGTACCCATTCAAGATACATCCAAAGTTGAGGAGTTGGGAAATGACTATTTGAAATAGATATCTCATTTTGATATAGTTGCATATTATATTGTCTCTGATAGGGATCATCGGTTCAAATATCACTTTTTAAGAGGCCTTTAGGAGGAACTAGGACCTTAAGTACGTTTGAACATGGCCTACAATCCACAGTTGGATGGACAGACAGAGAGAGATATACATATATTTGAGGATATGCATCATGCATGTGTTCTTGACTTTAGTGTAGGTTTGGTATGATCATTCAGGGATGGTTAAGAATACATATAACAATAGTTATCAGTTCATGATCATAATGGTTCCTTTTGAGGCCTCTTATGGTTTTCCTTTTAAATCTCTATTGTGTTGGTCAGAGATTGGTGAAAGTTCCATGGTTGGTATAATCTTTGTGAAAGAGATGACAGTAAAGATTCAATTGATTCATTAGAGAATGTCAATAATTCATAGCTTATATAAGTATTATATTGATCAACACTACAGACATTTGGAATTTTAAATTGTTGACTAGGTGTTCTTGAATGTTTCACCACAGTTGGGTCAATAACGGGTTGGGAGGAAGGGGAATCTTGGTCCTTATTTTGTGGGACCATTCATGTTTTTTGAACAGGTGGAGAATATTTCATAACATTTAGTACTTACATAGTAGCTGATTTATATACATAACATATTCCATTTATCACAGTTGAGAATGTGTTTATTTGATGCATATCATGTTTTGAGTTGGATTGATTTAAAGATTGAACTAGATTTTTCTTTGACTAAGCTTCTTGACAGGATTGTTGATTTTGAGACCCAGGTAATTTATGGGAGGATGATTTCTACGGATCATGTGCTATAGATTTATGGTTTTGATAATCATGAGACATGGGAATATAAGGAACTAGTGAAAGAGTAGTGGCCTCATATTTTTGGCATTGAAGCTTCTTTATTGGCTTTTCGGGGACAGAAAAGTTTCTATGGGGGGGAGGTTGGAATATCCTGTTACTTATCTAATGGGTGTTCCTTTAACCTTGTCTTGGTTCATCATTTTTTTTACTGGGTATGGTTGAGTGTGAATTGGGAGGATACCTATAAGGGTGAATTTCATGTTTTATTGGACTCTCTACTTTAACAAAACATTTCTGAATGATACCAAAGTGTTACATGTTGTGTATCAAAGTTGAAAATCATGTAATGATTCTTTATACAGTCAGTGAAAGACTTCAATTTTTTATGGGTACACATCATGACATGCGCATACATGTTGTGTGTAACACCCTGACCCTAGTTACCCAGAGTCGGTGCCTTATTACATAACATTGTCATGATCTCATGAGATCATGTCTCAAAAGCCCGATTAGTTTAGTATTCTTGGAAGTACTAGATACATACCTAAATTGTACATTAAATTATGAAATAAAGAAAAAAACATGGTGCCCCCTTTGAACACACTCATATATTTTGGCATATCCCTATAGTTTAAACATAATATACTTCTTCACATCTGGGGAAAAGAAAACATGAGAAATGGGTGAGCTCAGATACTGAGTAGGGATACCAATATAGAACAAACTATAATAAATAATCATAAACATTTAAGGAAATGTATAATACTAAAACACAGGCCTTTTAAACATAAACTTCAGCATAATATGGGAAAGATAAATCTAATAATTCCATTTACTTATTCACAAAGATATTCTACTAGATTAATAATCAAATGCAATATCAATAGCCAATTTCAAAATGATGGAATGCATAATGCTGGACATCATAGCCACTTAGTCAAGGCTTCGTTCCAAGACTACAAATAAAATTTTGTCAAGGCCTAGTTCCAAGATAGTAGTTTGTCTCATGAGACATACCGATGCATCAAGGAGCGATAGCGGGCTCCACCCTTCACTTACTATGTACAATAAATTCATCATTTGAAAATCAAGAAACATAATCGAAACAATCATATTAAAACTAACATAAAAAAGTCAATATTTTAACTACTAACCATGAATGGTATAAAAATAGAATATCCACAGTAACTATAACTCATTCAATTAAATATTAATAATTTTATTATAAAAAATTAACCTCAATCAAGAATAATCAAGTATATTGATGTAGATTAAAATAATCATTAAAACTATTTGAGAGAAATATCCTATTTTGCTTGAAAACAATTAAATGTGTCACTATTTATCAAGATGCCATTTAAAATTGATTTTTGAATCAATGTATCCCATACCACTTTGGAACTTTTAAAAGTAAATTTAATTTTAAAACATTTAAGTCCATATAAATAAATTCTTAATTCCATTTTTAAAACATGGAGATTAATGAGAAAGTTTTAGAAGAAGAAAATTTTATAACATTTAAAATGATATTTCAGTTAGAGTTATTTACCAAATGAGAGATGATTGAATTAATTTTATTAAAGTAATAAAAACATTATAATGCCATGATAATAATGGGATTCAGGATATACTATGCCGAAGTATAGTATATACACCATATAAAAGTGAATTGGCACATAACAACAAAGAAGTCTCAATGGAATGTAAATTGAGATGAAATCACTTATAAATACGTTATCATTAGGTTAAATGATAACTCAACGACATAATTATGTGTGAAAAATATAAATACACTCAATATTATTGGATATTTAGTGTAAATAAATTATATTACATTCACACATATTCTTGTAAAAATAACACTAATGACTTTGATGTTTAACTCAACGAATGGAAATTGAGTTAAAATTACTCTTATCATCATTCTATCGATGACTTGAGAATTTATCAATGGGGTGATTATGTGAATAAAAACTATATCCACAAAAATGGGAGTGGAAATAATTACATAGGTAAATAAATTGTGATTTCAAACATAATCATGGAAAAACATAATCATTGATGTTTGCGTAGAACCTAATGAGTGGAAATTGTAATTATAAATTCCCTTACCAATTTGGTAACATACGAAACATACACCCCATGAAATAAGGATCATACAATAAATATGTAAATACCAATAAATTAAATTATATTACACAAATAATAAAATCATGGGTAGTACATACAATACCCAAAATGAAATAGTGGCAATATAGCATGAATCTCATACGAATAATAAGTGAGATGAAAACACCTTACCTTGTAATTTTCCTTAGTATAGGGTAGGTTAACTTCATGTATAATGGTGAAATAATTTTTATTAAATTATAAAAAAACAAAATACATAAATATGATATCATATATTATCTTCTAATATTGCTTTGTTAATGATATTTTAGTAGTATCATTGTTTTGGGTGTTAACTGATTAGTTTTCCTTTATATTTTTTGTTATGTAAGTCATGTTTGTTATGTATAGGTTTTATTTGATTCATATCCATAATGATATTATATTATTAAAAATTATTTTTAAATCATTAAATGAAAATTATTCTTGAATGGTTACGATGGAGAATGAATCTTATCACGTTTGTGGAGACGGTAATCCGTATGTACACACGAGTGAAAATATCATTCAATTGATGGTAAAATAGTTTGTAATCGGATTGTATATAATATATACAGAATCATTAACATGTTATATTTATTATTTACATCAATTTTACTCATTATTATACCCTGAAAAATAATTAAGGGTTGAATAGAAAACTATACCAAGGCGTGGAGACGGTAAGCCGTACGTACGCGCGTATGGTGAATTTGTCATTCATAGGATAGATAGAATAATAAATATGGTTTTAACATATATATAATAACATACATGTATGTAGAAGGTACATTATTAATTATTTTGGTATAGAAACAACAATGAAATAGGAAGTGGAAGAAGAAAAGAACTTTGAAATAGGTGTCGAAATTATTACCTCTTCTTCGGGTGCTTCTTTTGATTTGATCAATAGGGATATTTAGGATGGATTTATGATCCAATTAAGGCATATAGGTTGAAGTGAGGATATTTTGGAGGATATTTGAGCTTGTTTTGGCCTATCCAAATGGTTTTGGATGTGTGAATGTTGGATAATGGGAAGTACCCTTTTATAAGAGAGGTGAGGGCCACTTTAGGAAAAACTGGAAATATCATTTTATTATATAATATTTTTCGGTTTATAATAGCTCCAGATGGATTTATTTAAAGGATATGTTGGGTATGGGTATAAATACTTTCAACAAAAAGGTTTTAGAGATGTTTAGTTCACCATATTAACCTTATTTGTTAGATTTAACTCTTAGTTGAATAGTTTATCTATTACTATGTCATCCTGTGTTCATACACTATATGGATAATAAACATACTATAAATTACCAATAGAATCACAAGTGGTTTATTAATGATATATATATCATTATATAAGTCTTTTTTCCTAGCCTAATATTTTTTATGGATATTATATCATTTAATAATATAATATTTGTTTTAAAAACTCATTTATGTCAATTTCAACACTATATAGTATTTGGTTTTTATGAATGTCATAAAATCATGATTACATAAAAAAAATTAATTGAATCAACCATTAAATGTAATATTAATCTATAAAATTAGTTTTATTCATCAAAAGTATCAATTAACATTTATATTGATATTTATAATGTCAATTATATTAATCTTTAATTAATAAGGTAATTATTGCATCATCATTGTGTCATAAATAAATTTAATTATTTAATGTCTAAAATATATAAATAAAATACCATGATGTAGGAAATATTTTTAGAGTTATAATTAATATTTATAGTGTATTTATCTAATATATAACCCTCTATTAAAAATGGTTTAGTTATGAATATATGAATTTAACACTTTTAACTATTCTTAAAATAAATTAATAATAAATGTCTTCATCTAATCCATATGGACCAAAGAGGATATAATTTTATTCCTAAGGTTTCATTTGTTCAAAAAACAATTATACAATAGAATTATGACATGTGTTAGGGTAATTATACTATCTTTTTTTACCTTTAATTACCCAACATAGTTTTAGCCGTGGTAAATAAAAGTCCAAAGTTATTATTCACCAAAAATTATTTTCATCTTATTGAACAACATTTTAATTAGTAATATAGACCATGTATTTCTAATATTTGAAATTCAATTCACAGAAGATTTAAAATTATGTTTTATGCAAATTTGATAACGTGCATAGAAGGTCGGTAAAAGACGTTAAAAAATTAAATAACATTTTATACATATAATTTTTTTATAAAATGACTCCAATGAATTACAATAAAGTAATATAGGTATTATTTATCTATTTTAACTTAATGAAAATTTAAATAAAATAAATAATTATTTAAATAAAAAGTTAGTTTTTAAACTATAACATAGTGTTTTCACTATTCATGAAAAATTGAATGTTATTTGAATATACAAAAACTTCACCCTAAGATAATTTTGATATTATGAATCCAAAAATGATTTCTATTTTACCAAATTCAAAATATATAAGTTCCATTAATTAATTAAAATTTAATTCTCGTAGCCAAAACTAAAAAGCGGGTTTTTAGAAGTAAAAACTATAAAAATATTGATAATTGATTATGTCCAATTTAAAAGTGAAATTACTCCTAATGAAAAACATTGTATTAAATGATAAAAATATAATCTAATTATACTTAAGAAAAATTCAAATGTATAATTTAACACTATAAATTATTTTGATTAAAAAAGTTGTTTTCAATTAAAAATAAGTATCTTTTACTATTCATCAAAATAAGAAAGCTATTAGAAAAACACCAAAAATTTATCCAAACTTAATTTTTTTGTCTTGCTTCTAAATAATAATTTTATTTAATTTAATTGAATATATAAAAGTGTCAAATGTTGGACTTTGAAAGGGATCACCATTAAAAGGCAGAAAACAACATTTTTTAAAAAACACTTCTTTTATCTGAAATATTATATATTTCTTTATATTATGCCTAAGAAACAAAAAATATTAATTTTAAAATTATATGGGATATATATAAAATTCAAAATCTTGTCATTACTATTCATAACCTCTTTTAAAATGGCTATATTGATAGGTCATGGTTCACTTGAACTCGGGGTTGCATACATCGCATGCTATTGTATTTTTCAAAGAGAAGCGTACCAGGGAAGCTTGGGGTGTTACATCATGAAGGAATTAATGATCAATTTTTAATTCAGTGGATCATAATTTAAGTCAAGGTGACACATTTTTTTACGGTTATGAGAATTAACAATTTCACATCATGTAATACATCGAACATGTTTTTTTAATGGCATAAACTATTGAGATCTATTTTACCATCCACTGATGTTTTATCTCCCTAGACCCAAAGCCTTACCTAGACAAGGTTTATGCATTGAAAAACTTCTATATCCTTTAATTTGGCATCTGATCATCATGGAAATTGTGGTGTAATTCCTGGGTAATCTTTCTCTCTTTTTATTCCTCTTTATCTTTTTCTCCATAGTATGGATTTGAATATATCATCTTTAAATTGATAGATATATGTCCTATTTTATTATATCTCACCTCAAGGTTGTGATTTTAGGTCTTCTACACATTGTTTTTTGTTTATAGGTGTCGTTGCGAGTGTTTCTTTTTGGGAAAAGGTAGGTGGTTCCATCCTGATTATTCAAACTCATTAAACTTAAATTTATTTTTTATTTAAACTATTAGATTAAAAAAAAATTCCAAGCATAATTTTAACTTACTTGATGAAACCCAATTCATGTTAATTTGGGATTTGAAGTGGTTTTGGAAGAGAAATTTGGAAAACTCCAATTCTATTGAATTGCAGTGTGTTTATAGAAATTGGTTGATTTAAACTATTTAATTTAAATTGTGAATTTAGTTGAAATGATTTCAATTAAATTTATTATTTATTAGTAATTTTTTTAAAAAAAATTGGTTGATTTGGTCGTGTATGGATTTAAAAATTTTAGAAATGGTTTAAGAAGTTTTTCCAGAAACCTAGTGGTTTTATCTTGTGAAAGAGGCATGTTTTTTTACTAAAACGCATTCTTGGTTTAAATGGAAAAAATGGAATGTAAATACTATAATTGGATTTAATTTTATTTTATGTAGTTATAAAATAAATTCCCCTATATTTTTTGAGTAAGTGCGCATGCAAGACATAGGTATTTGGTGAGTTATTTGGATACACTCTATGCTATTACAATGTTCAAAAACATACATGAAATAGATGAAATCCCTGATGGGATGGTGATGAGTCTCCTCTAGAGAGTTTTAGGGGGCATGTGTATTCACATATTACTAAGATCACTTAGAGAGTTTGGAGTCCTACAGTCAATAATATTATCATACTTATTTTGAAGATGACCATGTAGCTCTATTGTTACTTATGTTTGAGACATATATATATGCCAATGTTGTAAACTTGAATTACATGCCTTTTAAATTTATATAAATTTTTTTATATAAATGTTTTATTTAATCCACTATTTTAGAAATATTCCATCAATTGTAAAGCATATTATTAAATTACTTTTCATCATTTGAACTATATTTTCGGATTTGTTCAAATATGCCTTAAAATTCGAAACTTGTTTACTTTTTAAATTTAAATCATTATTTTTCATAATATATATTTAGATATTGTTATGAAATCCTTGTTGAGACCCTACTTGGTTTTTTATGTCACAACCTACTGGTGCATTCAGGTTTTTGTAGATTATTATCTTCCAGGTTTGAGTAGGGGAAAATTATATTTTAGAGGTGGATCCAGCTCTTGAACCTTCGTCATGGTGAGTTATGGACTTGGGCTATTTTCCTGTCATAGTTTTTTGGTTGTAGTGCTTTTTGATTTTTATGCCATATTATATTATGGTACATTACTCCAAATAGAGCCTCATTTGTTATGCATACTGTCCTGTTTCTTTTTCTTCAACTATGTTTTTTGGAAAATGAATTCCCACATGCATGTTTTACGATGACGAGTGCTATTTTGCGACATATAGGGATCAGGAACACCCATTTTTCTATGTCAGGGAAAGCTTGATTAGCAGATTACCAGGGTACCTGGTTTGCTCATGAAGCTAGGTGTCTAAAATATTCACTTTTACAAGGAATAATATATATACAAGGGATATTGTAAGCAAGCCCAACCAAGAATTACATACCCCCAAGCTTGTGCTTTGGAATGGGGTTTAATTCAAATGCCATCATATGAGTTTTCTAGTAAAACAAGGACAAAACATTACTTTGGAATAAAAAAGATCATAATAAAAAAAATTAAAGGTTGCATCTCATTTAGTCAAACAACCAATCAATCAATCCTTAAAATCCAGTTGTGGAGTCCTGATTCCATTCAAGGTGATCTAAAATAATCCCAAGTATTCTATTGGAACATATGATATAACTCAATACCATAGAGTCCATCTAAGGAGAACCATACAATATCCCATGTATAACTCGAGGCATGGTGAATTAGATTCTGTCCCATGTATCACACATAGGGGATCAAGTATCACCGATAGTATAACACAACCATCTTGCAAATGGTTCCATCCACGGTTGGTCCCATAGGTAACCAATATCACTCAAGAGTATAAGAAACCACTAGGGCATCCCACAACTGGAAATCAAAAGAATCACTCCAAGCGCGTCGAGTCGTAACCAAACTAACTTTTTGTTTCCATCCATGAATTCTTAATACGAAACCCATGTCATCTCATTGTCTGAATCAAGTGAGCCATATCAGGAAAGGCATACGTCAAGGAAAGGAATTTAGAAGTTAAATTAATAAATCATTCATCTCAATAACACTTGTTTACCAAGCCAACCAAGTATGAAATTTCATTCAATTAATAACGAAAAAAATCAAATGAAATTGTTGAATTAGATTTGAGAAATAATGGACATGAGGCATATCTCAACTTCACAGGCTATCATGGTTAACTAGGCAAAAAATTTCCATTAAAGAAATTCCTTTATGGAATAAAGTGTTAGGAATAAAGGTCAAATAGGAATAAAAACATGGAATATAATTCAAACCTTTCACTTATGTAATAAAATTATGAAATGGAATAATACATAGAGAAAGGTATTCATCTATCTTTCACTTTCCAATTTAAGTGTAAGGAATATGGAATTCAAGGATATTCACATGGAATTAGAATAGAATATAATTCAATCCACTCAAATATAAATATGAAAAATCACTAAGAATCATGTATGCATATGTAGTCTTTTTCAGTATAAGAAAATGAACCACATATAGGGGTTTTGTTAAAAAAACAATACATTATGATTCAACAATTAAATTCATTAAATTTTAGAGTTCAATTCAACTCAGGCCATAATGGATATAACATATGGTACACAGTAATGTTACTTGACAAGACACAAATAAATTTGGCACATGATTAATAATTTAACCACATTTAAAATATAGATGACACGTGATATAATTAATATTTTTAAAATGGCATAAACAATAAGGGAATAAGGAAAGAATCCTGCCTCAGGGGAAGAGTACTAAGCTGAACAATTCACCACTAGATGATTTCATTGATGACCACATGAAATTGATCCTTCCTACCTCCGAGAATATTCACCTTTACATATACATAACGACACCTAGTCCATATGTATATACTCAAATGACATTGAATACGCACAAGGGGGTCCTTATGGGTATGCTTATATATCTATATACCCATTTCCACACACACCCCAATAAATGTTTATATAATACGTAAGAACACATAGCCTCATATATATATATATATATATATATATTCAATGCTATATTTTAATATACATATAATGGGGTAATATACAAACATATATATATATACCTACCTATCTATACGTCGGTTAGTTGCCTTTTAAAATAGCAACCCAAAACCAACACGGAAAGGTCCCACATACATATTAAATTACTAGATCTTGAGAAACTATGAAAGAAAAAACAAAATATCAAGAAGTAATGAAAAATGGAGGAAAACATACTCAAAATTTATGATGAGCAGACCAAAATGATCCGAACTACGTCTTCATCAGTGGCTGATGCCAAAAAATTCTGGAAAGAGTCCCGAGAGACACACCACATGCCCTAACATTGGACGACAACTAAAAATCTAGATTTCCATAACCCTAGGGTTCAATTGAATTGGAATTTATTGAAGAGGGAAGAAAACTAACCAGTGAATGGAAGAGAAAGTAGGAGAAATTATTACCTTGATGAATATAATGAAAAACAAAGAGTGATTTGGTGGATATGTGTGAAGAGAGGAGGTCGTGAGGAGGGAGGTCACGCCACATGGTTCGCCTGAGGGGTGTAAGACGATTATGATCAGGGGAGACACCCCTTTTGAGGGTTTTTCTTAAAAGCCAAAAAATTAATAATAATAATAATAATCACCCACATAATAATAATAACAATTATATTATTATTAATAAATAATTTATTTAGTTTTTGATATAACATATATTTTCATTTTATTAATTTCAATTTAATTAAGATAATTTTTTAAAAATAACACATTTCATGGTTTGGGCCACATGATTATCTAAACTATGAGCCAACTGTGAGAAGAACAGTGTGAGCATACTGCCTATTCGACACTCACTAGTCAGGTTAGCTGCATGGTTTGGGTAAGTCGTATACAGCTCGTGCAGGGAGTTTTTCTCCTCTGAAACAAGATACATGGTTTCTACTGGGGATAACGCAGGTTCAAAAATATCATGAACCCTATACAGACAACTGAAACATTATCTTTACTGGACCTAGAACAATTTAATCATTAAAAAAATTCAAGGGATCCCTCATGACTTCACCCATGTCAAAAAAATAGCATGTTGAAGTTTTGAAACTCTCTTAATCATGTTTCAATGCTCGGTTTTAAAAATGGGAAACCTAGTAAATGAGAAATTTCAAATTCATTTATATTTTTATCTGGTTCAAAAACACGAGTCATTAAAACCTCTCCACTATTAAAATTATCATCCCCAAGAAGCCTTCAGGACTAATGAAATCATCACCCAAATAATAAGGCTTTTGATGTTTCATTCAAATGATCATGTTTCCTTTCCAATTTCCCAACAAACCACTAAGAATATATTTAAACTCAAGGAATATTTTCCATAAAAACTAAAGCGAACACTTTTTTTCTATGAAATTCACCTAAACTGAGCATACTTGGCCCTATTGAGCTAGAGACACGTTCACATAATCATCTCATTAATCACTGGTCCAATGGTACTTCCCACCTTAGGATTTATCATTAAAAAGGGACCAATTTTGGGACATGCTGCCTAAAACATTTTATTTCCCACAAAGAACACTCTAAGTGATCTAGAAATGCTCTCAAAGTGTTTTATTTAACATTTTGACAAGATTTAATTTCGAGGTCATAAGAGATACCTCACTGTAAGAAATGGTCAAATCCCAACCAAACACATTTAGACTGGTCTCACAAGTTATTCAGAAGACACTATCGACCACTAAACCAAAATCTCCTTAACATGATGATGTTCTTTAAAATGGTTTACTTCACCAAAAATACACACTAACAAGTGGGATATCAATTCAATACACTCTGGCCAACTTATCATCTGAACGAACAACTTTTATGGTCAGTGTATTACTATAGAAAATCAATTCCTTCCTCTAAGTAATCACACATTTAAAAAAAAGTCCACTGAAGCCCAAACCTAGCTTCCAGTGACATTCCTTGGTAAATACATCAACTAACCATTTAAACATTCAATCCTTATCCTGAATAAAAGGTGTAACCCAGATTCATACCACAAGAATATTTACCCATTAAATGTCACATCAGAGACTAATAAATATTCTAGGGTATCCTCATATTCAATTAACTGGAGTCAAAGAACTAATCCATGGTAGTCCACGCTCCATGTTTTACAAGTGAGTTGTTGGTATGAGACTGAATCGTCCACATCAGGTCATTGACTGAGCCCATAGTGGTATCTAAATGGTGGTCAAGTATGAATAAGATGGATGGTTTCCAAGTTTCTACCCAATGCATTCCTAAATGGGAACCAAAGTGTCACACAAGACTAACTGAGTGTCAAAAAAAACTATGCACCAGTGTGAAACACTTAGAAAACCACCAAACAAGCCCATCAACTTTTCAAGCATTACCACGTCATAAGACTGATTCTCTCTTAGTTCATCAAGTACAATGTCATGATAGAGGACATGCTCATCACTAAACTAAAGTTACTAACATGTTTAGAATATTACCAAGAGTAATACAAGTTGAACCACTACTGGGAAACATATTTTGAAAGAAGATTTACTTTACCTACTGACACACCCCCATTCACTGAACCATAATATCGTTTACCATGAAGGCATCACATCATATTTTATGGTTTACCACCAAATTCCATCCAAGACCCATGATGTTTCTCAAGGGTTTCTATAAATCCAACCACATTAGAGTCATGTTTGTTGAGAAAGTACTAACATGATTTAAAACATGCAAGACTTAAGGGAATTCAATCTAGATCCAACCATTTTGAAATGTTCTTTCTTTGTTGTGGTCCTTCTACATGGAAGGGGACATTTACCAAATTTGACATGATGTTCCCCATCAATGGAGTGTCCTAGACATGAAATTAATAGATACACCACAATATCATAAGTGCGCTACAAGAGATTCATATTATATGCACACATGATGCTCCTTCGTGCCATGCTCACATACGTAGAGCACTTGGTCATAAAATCCAGAACCAACTCAACTAATGTGTCAAATCACTCGATATTCTTCATAATTAAACATGATCATTGGGATTAATTGATTCCTTAACTTTAATGTCACTCTACAATATAGATGTCTTTATAATATACTCAAAACCTCAAAGCTCATCGATTATACCAAACTCACCTAATTCATTACAAGAAATAGCCATGGACGAGCATTGTGCATGTAAAAGCATACTACCCTGATATTTCAAAAGAAAATAGAACATCTTGTATTATATTCATAGGATTTACTCTCCATGAATTCACATATCTAGTGGTGTGAACAATTTTCTTAACCAAGATGACAACGTACTATGATTCCGTCACTGAGGAAAAATAGAGGTTCAAAGGACTTATGAAGTGGACGATCATTCCCAAGACATGTCTAACCTACTGAAAACATGAATTTCCATATTATCAATTCTATAACAAGGGAAAAAATACCATTAATACCCAACCAATTATGGTATTTATTTAGAAATAATGAGCCATACTAGGGACAACATCACCCGAACAGTACGACCCAAGAGGTATTGTTTGCAAGAAACCAACTAGAGATTTTAAGAGTCTGAGGGTGGTACTTACAATGGTTATCCCCTAACCAAAACAAAAATCATCGAACCTATGAAAGAAACATGATAGATAATGTCTCTATTCTTAATAAGAAGCAACGCTGAATCTCAAGATATAGAAAAATACACCTATGGAATTCTCACTCACTTACTTTAAGGAAAAAACAATAAAGGATTTGAACTAATGTTACCTGAGGGATATGCTAAACCAACACATAAGGTTTATTTTATAGCATGTAAACCAAAAATAATTTAACCCTTTAAACATTTCAAGTGTATTTTTAAATAAAAACCTATAGTATCTATAAGGAACAATAGGAATAGTATCATAAACTACATTTTTTACCATTTTAAATTACCTTTCAAGAATTATTGTTCCTTGAAATCATATTATAATTTGATATTTTTATAAAAACACCATTTTAAAAACCAATTATTAAATTATAATAACTCACACTAAAACTCCTCAAACAAGATTATAAGGTCTTTCTTTAATTTAAGTGGTATTTACATGAAAGAATCCACCGAAATGGTAAATTTTAATTAATCACCTTCATATAGCATACATACCCCCACGGGGTTTGTTACTAGGAATTTAAAATAAAAGGCAGCCAACTAGGGTCCAATTAAACTGTTTTGGGTTTAATAAAGAGAAACATAAACAATTAAAACATTTAGATTTTAAAAACACCATTATTAGTTTCATATTATTTATAACAAGACCCAAATGTCCTACTTAGGTCCAGTACTATTTTTATAAATCTAGCCACATTGGTCATTATGACTGAGAAAAAAAGTACAATCCTTAATAAGGAAACCAAAAAATTTAAGGCCAGATTGATGAATATTTATATTCAAAATATCTTCTCAACATAAATCATATAATAGATGGTTTGGTTTTAGGGGTTACCACCCTCAAATTTTAATGCGCCCATACACTTTACAAGTTGCATGAAACCCCCATCTAACTAAAACCAATTAATTTATGATGAAATAAAATATTAGCAGCTTTACATTTGTACAATATATTTTATGTTTATTAAGAACATTAACAATGGTTCAGTTAACTGGGTCATCACATTACCACATGTATGGTGCCCATACACTATCTAAAGTGGATATTGAATTCCATTTAATCTCAAATAGAAATAATTGAGCCCATGCTATAAAAGAATAAAATCATGGAAATTTAAACAAACACAATAATAAGTCACCTAAACATCGTAAAAATGAAAACATGTTAAAATTATTACTAGGAATACTAATCAAATTCTTTAGTAAGTACAAGATAAGAATGTCACAAAAATCACCAAACAAGGAATATAACAGATATGTAGAAAACAAGAAAGGCGTGTAAAAAATCTCAATAGCCTAACAATGAAATCTATACGACATGCCACATGCATGGCATGTGAATTCCAACATGCCTATAATGATGCTTGAAATGATACTTAATTTACATATTGGACCGATGGAAAATGACCCTAAATTTCATTAATATTTAAGCCTTGAAAAGTACACTAATCACTCTAGGTGAAATCATATCAACTATAATAAAAAATAGAATCAACAACAACACCATCCCTATCCACCTGGTCATTTCCCTGTGGGTGGGGTGATAATTCCTAGACACATCTATTGAACAAGCACATACACATTCATATTTTACAATCTACTAGAACAATATAGTAAGAAAAGAAAAAATAAGGCTCTGATACCTCAAATTAATGTCTCTACATAACTCACCACTAAGACGGTGGTTGGATCAGTCAGTTACATGGACTCAAGAGCTCCTCCCCATATACTAGAGGCTGCCAACTAGCAGCATGGGTCTATTGATGGTATAGTGTGGAGACTATACCCTTGAGATCAGATTATATTAGTGGTATAATAATATTAAACAAAAAATTGTGGAAGTAGTAATAATAAAGAAATAAAACCGTAAAATGAATAATATAAAGACTGATTGAATGTGTCCATATCCAACTATACAATGATGCATGCATGATAGATGATGCTAGAAGTAAAATTTAAAATAATAATAAACATAAATAGAATAAAATAAAATAAAATAATAATTGTCCCATATCTAGCTACATGAGCATCTAAAGCACTATCTGGATCCTTTGTTCCATAACTCCCAAGTACACAACAAAACACATGCAATGAATCCTTAGACCTATAAAAAAAAGAAGTTTACATGAGTACCAATTTGATCCCAAGCAGAGTATGAGATATAAATATTATAATGATAACACCCATAGTTTATATTCTAATTCATATCATGTAGTATAAATTAATAAGTGTGAAAAAGATAATAAATGTAGAGAAAATGACAACTAAAAAGAAAACACATTATTTTTGGTTCTAAACGGACACTCGAACCATACCACCTTCTTCAGCATAATCATAGTGATTGAAAGAGGAATATGTGAATGGAATAATATTTATACAAGGTCCATAATAAGAAAGAAAACCCAATAAAGACACACCCCAAATCTTGTGCTTCGACTTTGGGTCTATTTCACATGTTTTCATATGAGTGTAGTAATAAAATATGGAAGAAGCATCACATTGGATAATGTAGGGTCATAATATTAACAATAAATAGTTTCATCTGAAATAATCAGACAACCAATAAATCAATACATGAAATCTAGTGGTGCAGTCCTAATCCCATTCATGTTGATCCAAAAGAATTCCAAGTGTCCCTATGGGAAAATCTGAAATAAACCAATACCACCGAGTATATCAAAGAAGACTCGTACGACGTCCATTGTATCACTCGAGTAATGGTGACTCTGATTCCATACTAGGTATCTCACATAGTGGACTGAGTACCACCCATATCATGGTGTATCCATAATACAAATGGGTCCATCCATGGTTTCTCAGCTAGGGAACCAATATCACACATGTGATAACTGGGTCCCGGTGACAGTACAGACACCCCACCCTAACATGGTCATTGGGTCCTGGCCAACCAGGTACCACCAGTTGTCCCGCATACATGTTGCCCCAACCCAAGGGTCCACCCACATTCCTGAATAGGTCCTCAGACTAATGAGTATCCCCACAGGACAACACTTGTCTTTTCTAGTGTGCTTTGTCCTCACTCACACACACCCTGGGAAACTTCACATAAGGTCTTACATCTTAATCACTAAACCATCTCAAGACACTACTGGAAATCCAGCATTTCCCAACGGTTTAGAACCGTTGGGAAAGGCAGCAGAACCGTTGGTATATGTTATACCAACGGTTCTGCAAACCGTGGGGAAGTAAGCCATTGGGAAAGGCTTTTCCCAACGGTTTACAGAGAACCGTTGGGAAAGACCTTTCCCAACGGTTTGACCCGTTGGTAAATCAACAGATAATTTTCTTTTCCAACGGTTCATAGAACCGTTGGTAAAAACAACCATGCAACAGGGTATCCCAATGGTTTGAAACCGTTGGGATAGGGTGTTTTTACCAACGGTTCAAGGAACCGTTGGTAAAAACAACTACATAGAGCCTATGCCAACGTTTTGAAAACCGTTGGCATAGGCTTTGCTGTGTAAATTGCACAGCAGCCTGCAATTTCCACAGCAGGTCTGGTTTTTGGCATTTTCAATTCAATTTTCAATCCAATTATGCCCTCGTTTTCAATTGATTTTTCAATCCAATTATTGTACCTGTAACACATATAATGCATACATATAGAGAACAAACCAACACATACAAATAATGAAAACCAACCAACCAACACATATAATGCATCCTGAAAATATACCCATCCATAATTAAAGTAGAATTCATAACATAATTATAAACATACATAATTCATTTAGAATTCATTTTAAAATTTAGATGACAATTATATGTGGAATCCAAAATTCAATTCATAATTTGATCGGTTTTTTCTATACCATATATTTTTACCTCAAATGATGTCCATTTTAAACAAAATACATACACCTTAAGTGATACCGGCCACACCGCACCTCAGATTGAGGCGGGGTTGACTCGTACACGTTACATTTGACCCATGGATCGTTGTGATAAAGTATCGACACAATCCGAATACGTTTGGTCGGTTTTCCGTATGCCAGTTGATGTTTTTCACTTAAAATGACGTCCTTTTGAAACAAAAGACGGACACTATGAGTGGTGCCGATCACACCGCATCTCCAATTGAGGCGGGGTTGATTCGTACACGTCACATATGACCCATGGATCGTTCTCCTAATGTTTAAATGGAAACCGAATGCGTTTGGTCGATTTTCCATATGTACTTAAAATGTTGTCCATTTTAAACAAAAGAGTGACACTTAGACTAATCCTGACCACACCGCGACTCAGATTCATCCCGGGTTGGCTCGTACATGTCACATATGACCCATGGATCGTTGTGATAAATTATCAAAAGATTACGAATGCGTTTGGTCGGTTTTGCGTATGCCAGTTGTTCTTTTCATTTATAATCATGTCCATTTTTAAACAAAAGAGACAGAGTTAGAGCGGTGTCGGCCACACCGCATCTTGGATTAAGATGGGATTGACTTGTACACATCACATATGACTCATGGATCGTTGTGCTAAAGTATCTATAGAATCCAAATGCGTTTGGTCATTCTTCCGTATGTCAGTTGATGCCTTTCACTTAAAATGACGTCCTTTTGAAACAAAAGACGGACACTTTGAGTGGTGTCAGCCGCACCGCATGTCGGATTGAAGCGGGGATGATTCTTACACGTCACATAAGACCCATGGATCGTTCTCCTAAAGTTTCAACGGAAACCGAATCCGTTTGGTCGTTTTTCCGTATGTACTTAAAATGGTGTCCATTTTAAACAAAAGAGGGTCACTTTGACTTATCCTGGCCACACCGCGACTCAGATTCATCCCAGGTTGGCTCGTACACATCACATATGACCCATGGATTGTTGGGATAAATTATCAACAGATTTGGAATGCGTTTGGTCGGTTTTCCGTATGTCAGTTGATGCTTTTCACTTAAAATGACGTCCTTTTGAAACAAAAGACGGACACTTTGAGTGGTTCCAGCCACACCACGTCTCCGGATTGAGCTAAAACCACCGTGCAACATTCTAATTATTATTCGTGACGTGTACGCGCAGACGGCACATCAATAGGACGTGCGGTTTGCGCCGTACGACTCAATATTCGTGTTTTAAGTGATGCGCGCGCTTCGTAAACGCGCGTGAGGGGGGTCCAAATGGGCCGAACAAAGTCGGAATGGTCTGAAATCAGACGAAAAATACGGGAGAGTTATTTATGAAGTGTTCGAGTAGACGGTACGTCAATCAGACGTGTCGTGTGCTCGCGGTGACTGACAACGCAGTTCTGGTGTCATAAACGGCCAAAACGGGCGTCCAACGGTCAAATTCATAGAGGACGACCCCAGATTGAGCTGAAACCACCGTGAAACATTCTAGTTATTATTTGTGACGTGTACGCGTAGACGGAACGTCAATCGGACGTGCGGTTTGTGCGGTACGGCTCAATATTTGTGTTTTAACTGATGCGCGCACTTCGTAAACGCGCGTGAGGGTGGTCCAAACGGGCCGAACGATTTCGGAATGGCCTGAAATCAGACGACAAATATGGGTGAGTAATTTATGAAGTGGTCGAGTAGACGGCACGTCAATCGAACGTGCCGTGTGCCCGCGGTGACCGACAACGCAGTTCTGGTGTCATAAAAGGCCAAAACGGGCGTCAAACGGTCAAATTCATAGAGGACGACCTCGGATTGACCTGAAAACACCGTGCAACATTATAATTATTATTTCGTGACATTTACGCACAGACGGCACACCAATCAGACGTGCGGTTTGCGCGGTACGGCTAAATATTCGTGTTTTAAGTGATGCGTGCGCTTCGTAAACGCCCGTGAGGGGGGTCCAAACGGGCCGAATGAAGTCGGAATGGCCTGAAATCAGACGAAAAATATGGGTGAGTGATTTCTGAAGTGGTCGAGCAGACGGAACATCAATCGGACATGCCGTGTGCCCGCGGTGACCGACCACGCAGTTCTGGTGTCATAAACGGCCAAAACGGGCGTCCAACGGTCAAATTCATAGCGGACGACCTTGGATTGACCTGGAAACACCGTGCAACATTCTAATTATTATTCGTGACGTGTACGCACAGACGGAACGCCAATCAGACGTGCGGTTTGCGCAGTACGGCTCAATATTCGTGTTTTAAGTGATGCGCGCGCTTCGTAAACGCGCGTGAGGGGGGTCCAAATGGGCCGAACGAAGTCAGAATGGCCTGAAATCAGACGACAAATATGAGTGAGTGATTTCTGAAGTGGTCGAGTAGACGGCACGTCAATCGGACGTGCCGTGTGCCCGCGGTGACTGACAACGCAGTTCTGGTGTCATAAACGGCCAAAACGGGCGTCCAACGGTAAATTTCATAGCGGACGAACTCAGATTGAGCTGAAACCAACGTGCAACATTCTAATTATTATTCGTGACGTGTACGCGCAGACGGCATGTCAATCGGACATGCGGTTTGTGCGGTACGGCTCAATATTCGTATTTTAAGTGATGCACGCGCTTCTTAAACGCGCGTGAGGGGGGTCCAAACGGGCCGAACGAAGTTGGAATGACCTGAAATCAGACGAAAAATATGGGTGAGTGATTTCTAAAGTGGTGGAGTAGACGGCACGTCAATTGGATGTGCCCTGTGCCCGCGGTGACCGATAACGCAGTTCTGGTGTCATAAACGGCCAAAACGGGCGTCAAACAATCAAATTCATAGCGGACGACCTCGGATTAAGCTGAAACCACCGTGAAACATTCTAATTATTATTCGGGACATGTACGCACAGACGGAACGTCAATCGGACGTGCAGTTTGTGCGGTACGACTCAATATTCGTGTTTTATGTGATGCGCGCGCTTCGTAAACGCGCGTGAGGATGGTCCAAACGGGCCGAACGATTTCGGAATGTCCTGAAATCAGACGACAAATACGGGTGAGTGATTTATGAAGTTTTCGAGCAGACGACACGTCAATCGGACGTACCGTGGGCCCGCGGTGACCGACAACGCAGTTCTGGTGTCATAAACGGCCAAAACAGGCGTCCAACGGTCAAATTCATAGCGGACGACCTCGGATTGACCTGAAACCACCGTGAAACATTCTAATTATTATTCGTGACATGTACGCGCAGACAGAACGTCAATCGGACGTGCGGTTTGCGCGGTACAGCTCAATATTCGTGTTTTAAGTGATGCGAGTGCTTCGTAATCGCGCGCGAGGGGGGTCCAAACGGGCCGAACGAAGTCGGAATGGCCTGAAATCATATGACAAATACGGGACAGTGATTTCTGAAGTGGTCGAGTAGACGGAACGTCAATCGGACGTGCCGTGTACCCGCGGTGACCGACAACGCAGTTCTGGTGTCATAAACGGCAAAAACGGGCGTCCAACGGTCAAATTCATAGAGGACGACCTTAGATGGAGCTGAAAACACCGTGCAACATTCTAATTATTATTCTTGACGTTTACGCGTAGATGGAACATCAATCGGACGTGCGGTTTGCGCGGTACAGCTCAATATTCGTGTTTTAAGTGATGTGCGCGCTTCGTAAACGCGCGTGAGGGTGGTCCAAACGGGCCGAACGATTTTGGAATGGCCTGAAATCAGACGATAAATACGGGTGAGTGATTTATGAAGTGGTTGAGTAGACGACACGTCAATTGGACGTGTCGTGTGCCCGCGGTGACCGACAACGCAGTTCTGGTGTCATAAATGGCCAAAACGGGCGTCAAATGGTCAAATTCATAGTGGACGACCTCGGATTGACCTGAAACCACCATGCAACATTCTAATTATTATTCGTGACGTGTACGCGCAGACGGAACGTCAATCAGACCTGCGGTTTGCGCGGTACGGCTCAATATTCGTGTTTTAAGTGATGTGCGCGCTTCGTAAACGCGCGTGAGGGGGGGTCCAAACGGGCCGAACGAAGTCGGAATGGACTGAAATCAGACGAAAAATACGGGAAAGTGATTTCTGAAGTGGTCGAGCAGACGGCACGTCAATCGGACGTGCCGTGTGCCCACGGTGACCGACAACGCAGTTCTGGTGTCATAAACGGCCAAAACGGGCGTCAAATGGTCAAATTAATAGAGGATGACCTCATATTGAGCTAAAACCACCGTGCAACATTCTAATTATTATTCGTGACGTGTACGCACAGACTGCACGTCAATCGGACGTGCGGTTTGCGCGGTACGACTCAATATCCGTGTTTTAAGTGATGTGCGCGCTTTGTAAACGCGCGTGAGGGTGGTCCAAATGGGCCGAACGATTTCAGAATGGCCTGAAATTAGACGACAAATACGGGTGAGTGATTTATGAAGTGGTCGAGTAGACGGCACGTCAATTGGACGTGTCGTGTGCCCGCGGTGACCGACAACGCAGTTCTGGTGTCATAAACGGCCAAAACGGACGTCAAACGGTCAAATTCATAGCGGACGACCTCGGATTGACTTGAAACCACCGTGCAACATTCTAATTATTATTCTTGATGTGTACGCGTAGACGGCACGTCAATCGGACATGCGGTTTGCGCGGTACGACTCAATATTCGTGTTTTAAGTGATGCGCGCGCTTCGTAAACGCGCGTGAGGGGGGTCCAAACGGGCCGAACGAAGTCGGAATAGACTGAAATCAGACTAAAAATACGGGACAGTGATTTCTGAAGTGGTCGACCAGACGGCACGTCAATCGACGTCGACGTTCGTGTGCCCGCGGTGACCGACAACGCAGTTCTGGTGTCATAAACGGCCAAAACGGGTGTCAAACGGTCAAATTCATAGAGGACGACCTCAGATTGAGCTGAAACCCCCGTGAAACATTATAATTATTATTTGTAACGTGTACGCGCAGACGGCACGTCAATCGGATGTGCGGTTTGCGCGGTACGACTCAATATTCGTGTTTTAAGTGATGCGCGTGCTTCGTAAACGCGCGTGAGGGGGGTCCAAACGGGCCGAACGAAGTCAGAATGTCCTGAAATCAGACGACAAATACGGGAGAGTGATTTATGAAGTGGTCGAGTAGACGGTACGTCTATCGGATGTGTCGTGTGCCCGCGGTGACCGACAACGCAGTTCTGGTGTCAGAAACGGCCAAAACGGGCGTCCAACGGTCAAATTCATAGCGGACGACCTCAGATTGAGCTGAAACCACCGTACAACATTCTAATTATTATTCTTGACATGTACGTGCAGACGACACGTCAATCGGATGTGCGGTTTGCGCGGTACGGCTCAATATTC